>JAUCNO010000795.1:8473651-8487093 GCA_032353835.1 Enteromius viviparus | reverse complement strand
GTTTGCCTACATTGGACATTTCCACATTCCCTGTACCCTCGAATGTTGCAATGTTATGTCTTGTGATTATATGTTTTCATGTGCTTTTGCTGAGGTATTTTTTACAGTCTTGTACTTTTTTTACCCTCATTTCCTAATGTATCTTATTCTTTGTTTTCTATGATGGCGCCGACAAATGGCTGCCTTCGCGACTCTGTGGTCACACAAAAACATTTCACTGCATATTGTACTTTGTATGATTGTGTATGTGACAATAAATTTGATTCTGATTCTGAAGGAATCCTTCACACAAGATCATGTATAGACAACACAAACTTAATATTACAGCTGACATTTGCAAAAATAAACATTTAATCTGAATTACATATTGACTGCATTTAAGCAATATTTTCATCACAAGACAAAAACTGACTGAAGAAGAAAATCTGCTAATGTCATAACTAACTATGAGGAAATGTCATGTAACACATTGAATTAAAACATTTAATCTTGAAGTAAAAGACTGAAAAAGCATTTTCTTGTAAAACGTACTTCAGCAAGTTGTAGAACTTCCAAAAACCATGTTTTAAAGTGCTGTATTCAGGCCAGAAGTCTTTAAAAAGATAAATGCACTGAAAATCAAGTTTTGCAACCTAGCCAAATGGCTAAACGAACAAGCCATGGTCAGTTTTTGCTAAACTTCCTCCTCATCCTCAAAAAAGAAGGATTTCACTTGTAGAAGTAGACAACCTTGTCTCGACCCCCAGAGACTCTTCAGAGAAATGGCTTCCTGTGAAGAAGTTTATCCAAGGGTACGCAAGATTAACGAGGATATTTTCATTGGACGCCTCCATTCCATGCCACGCATACTTTGAGGTGATAAAATCAGATTATTTATTGTGCCTTCCTCTCCAGGTCATTTACTATGTTAATTTTTATGAGCCGCGTGTTGCCTTTGTCTGTAGGTTGTGCGCCACTCTTCGCAAACCTCGGGCGAGGGGTGGAAAAAAGGGGATTTGTGTACTTAGCGCACGCTCTGCCAAATTAGTCACCCATGCCGATTATTTCTGCCATTCAGGGCTGTTATGGAATGTCTAATTTAAGTTACACTCTGTGAAATTCAATTCTATTAGCAGAGCTGGAAAAATAGGCCTCTATTTGCGGGACCTTGTGGTTTGTATCTGAAGAGATAATGAAATGTTACTTGTAACAGATTGGTTTGACTTGGATCCTTCAGGCAGAGGAGTTCTTTGTTTCTTGTATCTAGGTCTTCTCCAGAGATCACACACATCCCAGAAGAACCAAGCTATTTAGAGGAGTCCAAAAACGAATGATGCAAACACAAATCTGTAATGAAACAAATGACAAAAACATAATTAAGCCATGCATTTATGACATTATTTTTTGGAATTTCAGGAACTGTTTCAACAAATGCTGTTTGTTTTTACTCAACTTTGGATTCTTTATTTTGGCTTGCGATATTGAAAACACGGATATAAAGTGGGGTCAAAGCAAAGGGTCGACCTCGGCACCCCTAGAATAGAGCAGGGTTAAGTGCTTTGCTCCATTAGATGAACGAACTGCGGCCTACAGGCACCAAACCAGGAACAATTACCAAAGAACTAACTGGAGTCTTGTACCATACATAAGACTAATTGTTCCGTGTACAATTTTCTAGTGACAGCAACTATGAAAAGAACTTGTGTCGAGACTTAAGTGCACCTTTAGAGGCATAAGCCCTCAAAATACCTGAGAGTGATGTGAGAGGCTTAACCACAGTCTGTCTGTCACCTCTAACAGACAAACCTCACGTCGACAGAGACAGATTTAACATCAAGGCCTTCATGGATAATTCATGTATAATTACAGAAAGCTTTCAAACAGGTTTAAATCACGGTCCCTCCCATCTCTCCACTCCATCCCCCTCCACACACACACACACACACACACACACACACACACACACAGAGAAAAGCAGAAAGTGGGGTCCACTAGTGAAAGTTTCTATATGGCATTTTTGTAACGTAAAATGTTCTTAAAAATTATATTAACAGCATAATAATTTGACTGAACTCCAATTTCACTAAGGCTGCAATTATACGACACAAAACAGTTATCATTTTTTTTAATATATTTTAATATGCAATTTATTCCTGTGATCGCAAAGCTTCCAGCAGCTGTTACTTTAGTCTTTAGTGTTAAATGTTTCTTCTGAAATAATTTTGATATGCTGATTTGGTGCTAAACAATTCATCTTAAAATGAATTTTGAAAAAAGTTGTGTTGTTATTTTTGATGAACAAATAGTTCAAATACAAATAGTAATAGAAAAAAAACTGCATTTATTTGAAAAACAAACAGTTATAAACATATAAAATATATAACAAAGAAACAAACAGATACAGAATATATTAAATGGGTAAATACATGTTTAAATATTACATTTTGTTTATGACAATTTTGATCCAAAGCAACATACACTGTATTTAAGGTGCACATTTCATCACATTTTCGGCACTCTTGATTTACCTGGGAACCAAATCCTGATCTTGAATATAATTTAATAGCATAATCAAATATATAACATGACATAACATATCTTTGACAACAAAAAACATATTTTACTCTTATCATTTCCAACAGCCCTAACTATATCTACTGTATTACGATAAGATTTTTAGTTATTGTCTTATTTTATTTATTTATTTTTTTAGTGTAACTGATATTGATTGTTTAAATGTAAAGTAAAATTTGCAATGAATGCATAAAAATGAGAGCAGCTGTATATATGTAATTTACCCCGCAGCCCTTAACCGCTGTATGTTATCACTGCCCTCCTTCATTCTCAGTCCCATTCACATCAGCGCTAATAACCAAGAGCTCACAATGAGGTGAAAGGTTCTAACCCATGCTTTACCCTTTGTGTATGTGTGTGGGTGTGTGAGAGAGAGAGAAAGCGAGTGTGTGTGTCTGAGAGTGAGAGGGCTCCCTTCAAGGTCAACTGCAGGTGAACGCTGGGTCAAACGGAGGTCGCTCGAGCTTCTAGGCGGGTCAATAACGCCCCCGTATCAGAATCCTCATATGGGCAGCGCATGGGCCACACATCAATTTGCCAGCTTGTGAAATGGTAATAAAAGAAAAAGAGCAGGTGTAGCGCAGATGAATTGAAACCGTTACGGAAGGGGAATAAAACAAATGTATGGGATGACTGCAAAACAGCACTGGCTTTTAAGTCCTAACTCCTTTCCATGTAAACGTCTCTGTCTGACACCTCTCATACATCCCTTTTTTCCTCCCTCTCTCTCTCTCTCTCTCTCCTTCTAAAGAAGAGAACTGGAGCAGGGAGGAAGGAGCCACTCGTTGGGGTTGGCAAAAGGTCAGTGCTGACAGGATGCAGGGTTAAACTGCCAGCTTAAAATACTGTTCATGACCCTCGCCGCCTCATTCTAAATACCCCCCTTTTGTGTCACCGTCAACGGCGGCATCAATATTCGCCCCTCTCAGATTTATTAGACATTATTGGGCAGGAGGGAAGAGACCATTTATGCACAAAAGTCACATCGATCCAATAGCTAATTCAGATTCACTGCATAACAACCGCACAACAGCGCTGAGCCAGTGGCTAGGTGCTGTTAGTAAAAAAAAAATGCTTCATTGTTGAAAATTTATAAAATATATATATTTTTTCTGTAGTTTAGGGACTGGACACTTTGTGTTTTTGACCTTTAATAATACAGGACAGTAAAGCAACAACAGGAAACAATGGGAAGAAGAGAGGAGGGGTGGGAAATGACCTGAGGAGGAATCAAACTTGTGTTGCTTGCAATGTCAAAGCACATGCATTACTCACCAGACTACATTTGTTGTTTTGTTTAAAAATAATAAATAATTAGAATCTGTTATAATATAACATTTAGAGATTTTTTTCCAAAAATAAATGACTACTTTTGAATGACTGCTTTTAAAGGGAATAACTTTTCTTTATGGTAAAATTATTTTTCAAGGAAAGCCAGTTCACTCTGCGACCATATTTGCAATACATTTGCAATATTTTGCACCTATGTTTGGTTTTACAATTTTTTTTAAAGTTTTAAAGCGTTTTTATTTCAAGGTTTTTAAGTTAATAAAATGCATATCTTAATAATAAAAATCTTATTTCAACAAAAAAAAATTACGGTTTTAGTTTTAGTTAAATAATTTTACATTTAAAATCAGCAACAAAATTTGGCACAAACAACCTACTGTAATGTTCCAAATGTTTATGCTCAATTAGCATTAAAAAGGAAAGAAATACAGATTGATCCAGTTCAAATCTTTAAACAATTTTCTATAGAAATTTGAACTTCAAGCAGCAACTGTAGTGACATGATGGTGATTGGCTCATTTATTCAAATGGCTGACTTTTTCAAGTTTCATGTTACACATTTATAGTGAATCATCTTGGTATATATAAATATACATATATACTTAGACATAACAGACTTAACACCGCTTCCACACGCATACACGCGGACAGTTTGTGCAGACTGAAATAAACACAGTCAAGACGGACAGTTCTGCCCTCTCAAAGTGGAACAGATGCCTACTAGATCAAAGGCAGATATCGCGTTTTTCTTACTCTCGGACTGTGTTGCTGATAAACTTGATATAATTTTTGTTGCTTTAATATGAATATAAATACAGTGATCAAGACAATCAAAGTGCATGCCATTTAATTCTATATGAATCGCGTATTTATCACCCATTTCTACTTTAATATTTACATGTATTTTGTGTTATTTTGTTTTGTTTTCTGCTGAGATCGATTCTGCTATTTATTTATCTCAAACAAGCCTATTGGGCTTTGGGATTTAGGCTGGTGTGGCGTTTGCTATAGGCAAGTTTGTTTAAGTATTTTGCCCCACTCTATTTTCAGAAGCTTTTTTGAAAAAAATCACTGACCCTGCTTTTAAAAGAATATTTGTGTCATTTATTTATTTATTTTTTATACTAATTTATTTATTTAATTAAAATTTATTATTTTTTATACTTAATTTTTTTGTTCATTAATGATAATTACCTGCCTGTCAGTTTGTGGCAAAATATTTTGCTGTGTTCACATGTTGTATATTACTGCATGTAATTAATTAAAATAGTTTAATTTAAAAAAGTTGGTTACAAAATGCACCTACATTTTTTGGAATGTTTTTGGTGAATAAAATACATTTTTCCCAATACATTTTATCATTGAGGATTTATTTAAAAAAAAATCTCCTCTCATTCTTGTGAACCCATTGTCTCGTCTCGTTGGTTAAGTGTCTCGTCACAACCCATTTAATATTGGTTTTTAGTATGGTTTTGCTTCAATAATCCTGCTTGAAATGTTTCTTCCCACCAATTCTTAGCCAAATGTATCATATTCATGTTATAGAAATCATGCCTAAACTTATATTCTGCAAAAGTGGGAAAATTCAGACCATGTGACTGATAAGATAACATTTGGATTTATGATTTGGGCAGGAGAAATATCGCCAGACCCTGGTTAAAACACAATTTTGGGATGTGTCCAAAGATGATTTTAAAAGATGAGTTCACTATTCAAATTACGCTCGTAAAACTTAAGGTTTTAAAACCCTGCGCTTTTGCGTTCTTTAAGAGCCATTCCACTTGCTCCAGCGTCCATGCCTGCTGCTGCCTAGCCACGATAAGAAAACCAATCTAGTCTCATGACTTTATTTCTTTACTTTCTTTTCTTTCCGTGAGAGTTTGTGTAAGTTAAGTTTTGCCTGCCATGTCTCCAAGTCTCCGAATGCATTGCATCAAACTTTAAACGGACCGCAACTCGCTTGTTCTTCAGCCACTGTCCAATCATCAGCCTCCCAAGACTTTAACGACAACTGACTTCCAGCCAATCAGCAACCTCGGGAAACCCCTTTCTGCAGTGAGGTTTACAGAGGGAATACCGTAGCGCAAAGGTAACGCAAGTACAAACCTCCAGATTCTGGTGAAATTTACATAAATGTTAACCTCATTGACAAACTTAATGCGAGAGATAATTTTCAAGTCGATGCAATAGCACCTATATATATTATTGAAAAGAGAATACCTTGTGTTTTGTTACTGTGCTTATTAATAGTGTTTACACTAAAGTCTGGATTTTAATATCCAGTGCAGAATTGATGTTATACGGCTCGTTCAGTGAATTGCAGACTGAATCTTTTGTGCAAATTCCCTATAGAATCTTGATTCTTTGTTTGAGCTAATTTGCTTACAGCTTCTACCAGCAGTGATTAACAGTAACCAACACTTTACCCAATGGCACAAATATTAACTGATACTCTAAGGAATTGCTTAGTTATTAGTTAAAAAAAATATATACTTTTGGTACATTTAGCTTATGTAATTTTTTTGTGAACATAAGGTACAAAGCAAGCGCTCAGGTGTACAGCAACGAACACAACGCAGAGCTAATTTCCCTTCTATCATAATTCATCTCCACCCTTTAAATATGTAAGACACATTTAAACGGATCTATGCATGTTCCGGGCAAATTAAAACAGCTCTAATTAATGCTATGCAAAACACGGCCGTACGTTTATTACTTGATTTATCTTTGTTCTACTTAAGAGGGGCAGAGTTGTCTTGCCAATTTGTCTTCCTCTCACATACTTAAGATTCAGTATGTGTTTAAATGATTTATTTAATAAATAAGTGAATAAATCACCTCACAGCTAATTTCCCTAATGATATTAGAAAAGAGTAACTGTACAAATTGTGCAAAATAGAAGCCGCTATTAACCTGCAGCACCTTTCATTTGCTGGGTTCACAACGTCCATCCATTTTCATTTGAGCAAAAACAAAAACATGATTAAAAGATTTGACATTTGACACAGATTTCACAAATAAAGCCACTTTGCTTTCTGTGTCTAATAGACAAGGGTCATGTCCCCGGCTCTCATGGTGATACATCAAAACACAGGACACAATGTCCTATTTAGGACACAGGCAAGACAGCCGTACGAATGCTAAGCGGTTTTAAAAAAAATAAAATAAATGCCAATGAGTATGAATAACCACTGCAATCCAATACATTCTGCTTGACATTGGCAATCTTTTTTTTTAAGCTTACAACTTGATCTTTTTTCCTTTTCTTTTTTTCAGTTGGGGTATAGGGTCCCTGGAGGCAGTGAGAAATAGATGGTGGAACTTAATAACTAGAGATGAACATTATTCCCCCAGCTACAGCGAATGTTTCACTGCTTGATTATGAGTGAATGGCCGACACAGACTAAAATGTTCCGTTTCCACAAGCATGAAGAGGGTATAAATAATTAAAAATGTATTCCCGCAGAAGGAGGGACAATGGAAATCATAAATTATCCATGTGCGATGCTAGAGCTCAATGAACCTGCTCTAACTAACTAGTCTGCTTCCTCATTACACGCTAGGCACAGACCTCTTAACCTTTGAATATTAATTTAGCGACAACTACGGTGGGATGGGCTTTCTGCAAATGGGAATGACGGGTAGTGGAGAGGAAGCGTGGGTATATGCGGGATTATGAAATGATCCTCAAGAGGTTATTATCTATATTTGTCTCTGCTACCATCTGTAAATACCGCTCAGTGCGAGTGCTGCTTTGTAAGAGATGGACAGACGTGCCAGAACGCCCGTGAATGATATTAAGACTATAAAAACTTGGTCATTTTACATAATTGAGTTAAATTTTCATGTAGCTTTTTAATGCTAATAATAATTGTTTTAATGGAGATCATCTAGTATTAAAGGCCAAAATGAACAGAAGAAAGCAGAAACTGAGAACTGAGTCATTACGCTGTGACTCACGGTACTGAAAGTGATAATTTTCTAACAAGTTCTTCGGCGCAGGAAGAAAAGACCTGCAAATTAGTAATTTCATGAGTAATTGTGACATATATGAGTCCCATGATTACACTATTAGTTCTATATATTTAAAAGAAAACCAGAAACATCTTTTAAAACCGATGAAATTGATAAAACTTGAATGGACCATGAATGGATTTGGCATTGTGGTGCGTCATCTGTCTTATGTTATTACTGTTCATAACAGTGATCTGTCCAGACTTCCCCAATGCAGAATACTTTCAAATTAGAGAATTAGCCCTTGGCATATAGGATTTAGAGGAATCGGTTAAAATGCCAGATGTAATACCTAAGATCTATAAGGTTTTACTCAATCAGACTAATTGAAAGGGAACATTGAATATTTTTCTGGGAAGCTTTGGATTATTCCTAAGGCAGGAAATTATATGAAATAAACTTTAACAGGGTTAGTAGCACATAGTGACAACAGCCAACCAGTCCCATCATGCATCAAGAGGCAATGCTGTAATGCATTTGTTCAACATGTTTCCGCAATATGCAAGAAAATATAAAATTGTAAGCTTGCTGCGTACTGTCAGGATAAAAAAATGGACAAAAGCTGTCATTAGGGAGGTACCAGTTCAAAAGGTACACTTTAGATACCATTGAGCTATTAAAAAGTACAAATAAGGTAATGATCACCATGACATAAAGGTCATCAATAATGTATAGTTTTAAAAAAATGCAGAGGAATAGAACCATGTCAATTTAATTAAGGTGTAGTTTTCAATGGGATTTGTAACTTAGAAGGGACACTAAGGGGATTACTAAAGGGATTGTAATATTAAAATAAAATAAACATAGACTAGACAAAATGCATGTGCATTTATGTGCAAACACATAAAAAGTGTTTTTAAAAACATTACAGAATAAAATAAAATGAAAATAAAACAAATAAAAAATGTTTACAAAATAAAATAAAATCTATTTATAAAATAAAATCTCCCAGCGTGCACTTCAAGTCAGATTTTTTACACCATTGCCACACTTTTTTATGTGATTGCCGACAAACCAGTTGCAAGATGGAAGGTACAAAGAAAGATCTGCTTAATATGCATTTCTCTTTTATAATCCAGAAGTTCTATTAGCAGATTACGTGTAACAGAATGTTAGGAACGAGTGCATTTCACATGAGAAAACCCTGGCTTAAGTCCTTCACTTTGTGCAATGCACTTTTCTTTCTTATAACCAAATGTGTGGCCATTGAATTTAAAAACATTTTAATTAAATCTTGGTCGCTTTTGCCCACAGAATGTTGCAGTTCAAGCATCAGCCAGCAGGGGCTAAATGGACTAACCAGTGATCTGCCCATTAAAATCATAAAAATAACACATCACCTTTTAGATGTGTTCAAGTTCAAAGTCAGAGAAACAAACAACTTGCATTATTGCTCAGAATTTCATCACAATGAAAGCTGGTGAAAAAGGAGGAGTAATCGGCAGCATATAAACGCCTCTGTGTGGATTATATGCTCCCTGCCAAACTAATCCTGCTAATTGATGAACCTCTGTGTTCATGGTTCTCTTCATATTATTAGCAAATTTGTTTAATTAAGACTAAACTTATTTTGGGACATCAACCAAGAAAATATGATCATCTGCTTAGAAGGGTAAGACGGAAATTATACCCTCGATGGAGTATGACTGCCGTCAATGGTTTGCATGAGATAAAATGCATACACACTTCATTTCGGAAAAGACATATGCAATATTTATACTTCAGCCTTAATAACACATTTTATCATTCTGTGCAACAAATTTATTTTTTATTTGCCTCCTCTTTTAAATAGCTCATTTTATCACCGTCTTTGTTGCCAGTATTAGGAGATCATGAATGTTACACTATTCCTTGGAGCTCATTCAGCAAAGGTCTTTTATCCAATAATGTAACAACAAGATGACTGATTAGGCTATACATTACTAGACTGATGAAAGAGGTACATGGTAATAGATCGAGAGGATTTATTAAAATCGCTGAACAAAAAGATAAATGCTGTAAAGCAGTACTTGGTCTGTGTCTGTTTAGCTGCTTTATCATTTAGGGATTTGCTGAATATTAATGCCGGCAAAATGAAGATGTGGCACAATAAATATGAACAAATCTGAAAGTAATTGGACCTATACAAATGAATCTATAAATATGGTCTCCATCCAGGCAGATCTGTCGCACTTGATATTGTTACTTGAATATACTGTATTCTTCCAGCATGAGAAAACCGCTTGTTAGACTGTAATTGTCCTCCGACATCAACTAAACTATATTTAGCTGTGTCCTAGAAGTGTGACAGGAAACTGATACCAGCTGGTGAAGCACTTGCAAAGGAACTTGATTGTAAAACAATATGAACACTGTTGAAAGGACATGGTAATCATGCTGAGCTGCTGGTTAGTCATGCTTTTATTCAAGACTGTATTTAGAGTAAAAAATAATAGTTACGTTTAAAAAACCATTGTGCTCCTCTATTGTCCACAGGTTTCAGTCTTATAAGACATAAGATTCAGATAACACTCTACATAAGCAGCAACTAGTAAGTTGCAATATAAAATAAAATAAATAAAAATAAATAAAACATTAACATCAAAAACAAGGTAGTAAAAAACAAACTAGTATGGACTCTTTGTCTCGGTTTATGGATCTAAATTAGTGTTGGGTCGATAGACATCACGATGCTGAGCTGTCATCGCGATCCTCCGTCCTGCCGAAGCAGCAGCAACCAGCTCGCGAAAAACACACTTAATCTATGGCGGCAAATCTATGCCATGAATAAGTGAGCGCACCACTGATGCTGGCGAGCATGGTAAATAATTTCCGCGAGAAGAAAACGGATGTGCATGCACAGAAACGGGGCCTGGGAGCTCATTCCCAAACCTCACGCATTTGATAGCCCATGTCAGCCACGCGCAATTCCTGCGCTTAATCCTCTCTCACCTGCTCGCACGAACACTGTTTTGTCAGTCGTGGTGATTTAGTTACAACTAACCCCCCCCCAACCGCCACCTACGACGGTGATGTCATCCTCCATCGAGATGTTTCACATTAGACATCGTACAATTCTAAATTGGTCGACATCACCCAACCCTAATCTAAATAAACTGCAAAATGCACCTCTGCCCCTTTGTGTGAGTGTGACAAGATGCCAGCCCTTGAACT
This sequence comes from Enteromius viviparus, assembly GCA_032353835.1. NCBI lineage: Eukaryota > Metazoa > Chordata > Actinopteri > Cypriniformes > Cyprinidae > Enteromius > Enteromius viviparus. The sequence goes on along the minus strand of JAUCNO010000795.1, from coordinate 8,476,083 downwards.
AACACTGCAACATGGATGCGAATGCCGCTGCTGATGCTCCAGATATGTTCTCAGAGCTGGTCCAATCCCTCAGACAATCATTACAACATGCCACCCCCTCTGTGACCATAAATACGCTTATTGCCTGTCCTTCCTGCTACTCTGCAGATCCGGAAGGTTGCAGCGGATCGCTGTTGCAATGTTCACTTTTTATAAAAGCTAATAACCAGTGTTTCCCTAATGATAATTCCAAAATTGGCTTCATTATGTATTTGCTGACAGGACAAGCTCTACAATGGGTGGAGGCCCTATGGAACGCTTAGAGTACAGTACTCGCTACAATCAACACCTTCTACATTCACTTCCGCTAGGTTTTTGGAGTAGCTCTCAAAGTTCTCTCTGTCCACGACGAACTGCTTCAATTAAAACAAGGCAATTCCTCTATTCATGAGTATACATTACGATTCAGATCACTAGCTGCATGCACCGAATAGGATGATGTAACCCTATTGGCGGCATTTCAGAAAGGCCTGAAACCCTCTATTTGCAAACAGATGGTAATTTACGAGGATACTGTGGGGTTAGAAAGTTTCATTAAGCAATCCATTCACATATCTCCGCACCCGGACCCCCTGTTCCTAGCCTGACTTACCCTCACAGTCCTAGGGCACTTCCAGACGCCAAAGAACCCATGATCACTGACTCCTATCGACTAACCCCAACAGAGAGAGCTTGTCGAATGAAATCCGGCTTGTGCCTGTACTGCGGAGCACCGAACAACATCATCCGAGCCTGCCCTATTCGCCCTCCTCACCCAGCGGTGAGTACCGTACAATTAACCCTGTCAGGAACTTCATCCCATCACAGTTCCTAAAAGACTGTTATATTCTGAATGTGGCCAGTAAAATCTTTTATCAAATCACTACCATCCAAGGAACATTGCTGGGCGATGAAAAAGTATGAATATGTACTGTTGAACTGAAACTCCTCTTAAATGATAACCACACAGAAAAAAAAAAAATCACCCTTTTAATTCTACCTCGCGACCATGGCTTGCCCGGCACAGTTCCTGTACCAACTGGCGCTCCGGGGAAGTCCTGGTACTGTAAGCAGCACTGACTACCACATGGTAAAGTTTACCCATTGTCCATCCCTGAATGAGAAGCCATGGAAGAATATATCCAAGAAGCGCTTAAGCAGAGGTTCATCAAGCCGTCAACCTCTCCTACTGCCTTCAGCTTCTTCTTTGTCTCCAAGAAGGACGGTGGATTGAGGCCATGTATCGACTACCAAGTGTTGAATGATGCAACAGTGAAGTTTGCTTACCCACTCCCATTAGTTCCGGCAGCCCTAGAAGAACTCAGAGATGCACGCATATTTAACAAGCTCGACCTCTGCAGTGCTTACAATCTCATCCGTATCCTAAAGGGGGACAATTAGAATACTGCCCTTATTACACCCTCTGGGCACTAGGACAGTAGAATATATTGTTTTATGCCATATGAGCTCACCAATAGTCCTTCAATATTTCAGAGTTTCATGAATGAAATCCCCAGAGACTATTTGCAATGTTTTGTAATTGTTTACATTGATGATATCCTGATCTACTCCCATCTACATCCCAGATCATCAGAAACACATTATTCAGGTATTTCAATGACTCTGTGAACACTAACTACTGTATATTTAAAACAAGAGAAACGCGAGTTCCACCAGACCACCGTCTCCTTCCTCGGGTATGTGATTTCTATGGAGGGTGTGCAGAAACCGGCAAAGTCACCGATGTCTCCCAATGGAAAGAACCAAAGACCATAAGGGAGTTGCAGTGGTTCCTAAGGTTTGCAAACTTTTATCATTGCTTTATCCCCATCTTTCAGTCTTCACTCTGTGGCCCTTACTGCTCTCCTACAGGGTGACATAAAGATGCTGTAGTGGAACAAGGCCGCCAAAGATGCCTTTGATCATCTCAGACACACTTTTACCACTGCTCCGATACTTCAACCTCCCGATCCCAACAAACCCTTTATCTTAGAAGTGGACGCCGCAGAAAATGGTGTTGGAGTAGTACTGTCTCAATGGTCTGGTGAACCCCTTGCTCTTGATCCGAGTGCATACTACTCTAGGATGCTCTCCCCGGCGGAGCGAAACTACAGTATTCGAGACCGAGAACTGCTAGCCATCAAACTAGCTCTCGAGGAGTGATGTCACTAGCTGGAAGGTATCCCTTCAAGGTAAATATCTGCAAAATGGCAAACAATTGAATGTTCCACCATCCACCCAGTCCCCAAGTTTCAACGCCCATGAACTCTCACCTGATTACTGATAACCAGCACCTGTGCACCCTTAACCACCACAGTACATATACTCACCTGTTTTACTTAAGGTGCGTTCACACCGGACGCGAATGAAGCGTCAAGCGCGAGTGATTTACATGTTAAGTCAATGCAAAGACG
>JAUCNO010000795.1:8460769-8473551 GCA_032353835.1 Enteromius viviparus | reverse complement strand
CAAAATGTTCACGCGTCTAACTTCGCGCGAATAGCGCGATTTATTCGCGCAATTCGCGTCCGGTGTGAACGCACAGTTACTCACCGCCTGGTATCGAAGTTGCATCAGTCTCTGTTTGTTTGTTCAATGCTGGTTTCTATGGACTATTACGGACTCGATTCTCCTGGAGGACTCTGTTTATGGATCTTTGAGTGAAAAGGAAAGGGATTTCTTAAAGGGAAGTGACTGAACCAATCTATACATGCTAAAAATGTCTTATTTTCATCCACATAGAAAGTGATTCTTTCTGTGAAAACTAGAAAGTAAAAAAATAGAAACAATTTATTTTTTGTAATATGTTTACTTGCACTTCTGATCAATTAATAAAAAGTGAACATTTTCAGAAACCTAAACCACACACAAGATGCACAACAGTACTTTTTATTTGACATCTTTTCATTAAATAGTGGCGTTTTAGATGGATTTTGAAAAGTTGATAGAAAAAAAGTTGACAAGGTTTCTAAAGAATCCATTAAAAAAAAAAATAATAAAAATAAATAAATCCCTGCACAGCTGCTCGATAGCAGAGGACAAAAGAAGTGACCTGTTTCATCTCAACCACTGCCTCCTTTTCCACCATTCTTTCTCCTTGAGCCTGAACCCAAAAGCCTGAGTCGCCAGCAAACAACATTCCTCCAGGGGAGCCGAGCGCCCCTAACAAGAATCATTATGGTGTCCTAGGGAGAGCGAGGCGACAGCTGGCCCTCTGCACATGTGACCCTTGCCACTTTGTCGACTTAACGTTGGTCACTGTGATCAAAGTCTGTAGAGGAGCAGCTGTGACTGGTAAGCTAAACACAGCCATTTCTGCAAATAGAAACAGCCTACAAGCTTCTGTACCAGTGGTAACTGGAAGCATCAGTAGTAGGTTAAAAAAGAAGGGGAAAACAGTATTTTGAAAGGACAATGAGGTTTATGGGGGAAGGGAATTAAAACATAATGTAGTTTTATAATACAAAGATTTAAAAGTGACACTTCCATAATCAAACAAATCCACAGATAAAAAAAATTTCTGTTTACGCTTATAGAAATACAAGTGGTATTGAAACAGAAAATGATTTACATGAGCTCATTGAAAAATGGACAAGGGAAGCATTTTAATGTAGGAACGCTGAGGTCAGAGAGCGCAGTCGGTGCAGCAGACAATTCCTCCCCCCACATCAGTTCCTCTCTTTTAAGTTCTTCCCTGCTTTCTGAACCCATGTCCCAAACAAAGCCTGCATATTTGAACATGCACGCTGCTAAATATCCTGTTTGGTTTGCCGCATTCAGATCGCCTCACAAGGTTACTTCTCTGCCCTTACCTCTTTTTGTTCTTCAGACCACTGGCTAAACAGTGAAAGGTCTTGGTCGCATATAAACGAATTTCAAATGTCATGTCTTGCAAGGCTAAAATGAAAGGAAACGCTCTGGCTCACTAACGGTGGTGGCAGAGTCAATGAATTTGTCAAAATTTTATGATAATTCATTCAATTATTCCTCAGACATTTAAATGATAGCAGAGGAATAGACGAGTGGAGAGAATAAAAGGGAGGGCCACAGCAATAATCCCTCTCCTGATATTAGAGAGACTCCAGAGGGGTTTTAAAAGCTCTGTATCTCTTCGTGAAGAGGACTAAAAACTTCACTCCGTCTCACAAAACAGCAGAAAGCCCTCCCTACTTTCTCTAGTGCTCAATATGAGGGCCCCTAGCACATAAAAGTGCGCACACTCTCTCTTCCATACTAGAAAGTCATACTAGCAATAATGAAAAAAAAAAACCTTCACCAGCCCACACAATCTCAGCAATCACATCCTTCGCCTGTCTTGGAGAGAGTATGACAATAAAACTGGCCCTGTGCTTCTCTTGCTACTGCGACCTTTGACCCCCCCCAGTCTCTTCTTCTTGGGGTCGAGTCGATGGGAGACTAGACCCCATGTCAGACCCCTGAGCGATTCTGCATCCAGCATGGCTAAGCTCCCCCTCTAGTGTTCACACATCTGTATTCCTCGAAGCAACCAAAGCAGCAGCCTGTGAATTATTGCACTGAGTTTTTATGTTGTTTCATGTTAAATACAATGCAGAGCAGCATCTAGATTTAATGCAGTTGTTACCAGGAAAAGCAGCAGATTTTGATATATTTGCCAGTTCTTCTGCCTGAAGTGACCTAACTGATCGCAAACAATGTCTCAGTGCTTCAGACAAGATTAAATACAACAATGTAAATTATACCAACAATATCTGTTTATTATAGGGGCCAAATCTCACTATTCAAAAGTCGTAGTTAATGGTTTAATAGCGAGAAAAAAAATATTCTAAGACACATGCTTGAGTATATATTTTGACAATATTTACATTTATATCATTTAAATTATATAAAATTGTTTAAATATGTAACATATATCACTTTTTTCTTAAATATATACATGTATGCATGTAAAATTATACATGCATACATAATAAATATAAGCAGTAAACTTATGTGTGTTGCGTAAACAAAAAACAAAAATTGTGATTAATAGATTGACAGCAATATAGATAGACAGATAGATAATCTTTATATATATATATATATATATATATATATATATATTTTTAATAAATGTATTATACTTTTAAAAAGGTACATTACATATACAAATCTGAAGCCTAAATGTTCACATTTGACAATTTCCTCTGCGCTTTTTTACCTCTGCAGTGGTGGAGTGCTTTAAAGTGACGGACACAAGCAGGGGGACAGAAAGGCGCTTGCCTGCGGGGATGCTAATTATGCACTCTCTCTCCAAATTAACCAACTTTCACTGGGACCCAACCTCCATCTGACGCACTCGAAGAACGGGCGGAGAGGAGGGTGAGACGAAGAGCGAGAGAGAGAACGCTGAAGCTAGAAAACAGAAACAAACCAATAATCTTGTACTTTGCCTCTTGAAGGCGAGCCACAGTGCCTCTAATGTAGACAAGTCATTTTGTAGAAACCACTAACGCCCGCGGGGGACGGGGGAACACATCGCGGGCCGCCTCATTTCAAAGATCTTTTGCAATCAGCGCCACAATGGAGGCCCTCATTTTATGCTGCTACATCATAAAAGTGCTCTTTTGTTACATTTCCATCCTTAAAAGGGCCTTAATCCCTTTCTTTTCAGGCAAGTCTATGGCAAATTCCACAGGGACATCCCATTCGCTGCAAGGGCTAGAGTGACCCACTCAGAAAGCAGCGTGCGAGGCTTTGAGCCTTTCTTCTCCTGCCACTCTCGTGAGAACATTAAATCGTACTTTTCATTCCCCTCACTGTGGGGGGACGCCCCTTAATGATGACAGAGAAAGAGAAATTCCTCCACTCGGGTCCTATGATACCATTCTGCTGTCAAGCAGGCGTCTCGGTGGACAGAGAATCAAACATGGCTTCCTGCAGGTGGAGTGGCAATGAAGGTCACAGCGCAGCTCAGTGGAGCAGGGGGAGAGGCAGCACTTCAGAGGAGTCGCCAGCTTTCTCACAGCAAATTAAGTCATCCGTGAAAACGTACGTCTCTTTAGCATTGCGTAAATGTTTGTCGTAATTGATCGCTCCGTTAGGCTGGTTCGTTTGATATCCACACCATTTTTGCAATGTTAGAACTTGGGTGTTAAACAGGCCACCGATAGTGTCACTACTGTCATCTCTAGCATGCTTTATCTTTGTAAGTATTTTTTTCTTTCTTTAATCGGTTTCTAAAAAATAGCTCGCGGTCGGGTTTGGTTTTCATTGCCTTTGTGTGGCTCTGTCTCCAAGGGGAGCCGATTAATCAGTTTAAAATTGAGCCGTGTACCTCCAGTCACTCAGTGCCCTTCTCAGCCTGGCCACTCAATGTTGGGTGCTTCAATGAGAACATTGTACGTATATAAAACACTTGTCAATCAAGCCTTAAACTGTACCCCCGTCACCATTCAATAAAGGACGTCCCACATTTATCGTATTTTAGAATCAACTGATAAGCATTCCCAGCAAATGCCTTCCCATAAATATTTAACGTTTACCAAAAGATCTAAGAACCACGCAAAACATGCCTAACGCATTACTATATTTTTCTTTGGAAATATCTACATTGAATAAAATTGATATACAAATATCTAGAATTACACAATTCAAAAGTTTGGAGTTTGGTTTTATTGTTTTTGTTCACTAAAGTTTATTTGATTAAAAATATAATAAATATAGTAAAAATGTGTATATTCACAGGGTAGAAGAGAAAAATATTTGAATATATTTAAAAATTTAATTTACAAAGCTGAATTTAGTGTAAAAGCTTATATTCACATCCTTGACGAATTGAATGACAACTTCTTAAAAAAGCAGTTATAATATTATATATTTATATAAATGTATTTCTTTTTTCTTGCATACATTCAAAAATGAATAATGCAATATATATTTGGCTTTGTGAATAAATCACTATCTATAATAAGCCTTATTTACATAGAAAAAAGCATGCTTGTTTTGAAAATAATGACGATGACTTAATTCAAATGATCACACTGCTATTTAGTCCCAGGTTATATTGAGAGTGGTCAGTGAAAAAGATGCAAAAAGCGGTGAAACTGTATGCCTCCCTTTGTCTTAATTATGAATTAATTTGTCATCCAGAATGACAAACAATTCCAAATTATGTCAAAATATTCCCAAACACCTGACAAACCCATAAACTGTAGGCTTCCATCCATAATTAGAGTAAAACTGGTTGTGTGTGCATGGAGAGGCAGCAGATGTAGTTTCTGGATTCTCTTTCTAAGCACATTGCATTGTCTATTCAGGTCAGCGGCAGAGGCACCCGGATGTTGAGGGTGTAATGCGGTGGGATTTAGGCAGGTGAAAAAGTCTGCCAGTGTTCCTGCTGATAGCTGGATAGAGACCTCAACAACACATCCACAAGCTTTGGGAGCATTTTACCATGAGTGTCACTCCTTTGTAATGGATTTTCTGTCTCCAAGGGGTTAGTGGTGAGAAGAAGAGGAAAGGAAATATGGTAGTGTGTACTTTGTGTACAGAAATGCAATTTCCACATCATCTTTTGTGATCCCAGACTGGAAATTAAAGTCATATGCGAGCCTTAAACAAGCTCGCATTAAACACATTCACCCTTTGTGGTGTACAAGAACAAGCAGAGTTCAGCAACCTTGAACTGAACTTCATTCAGATATATTGACAATTCTGAAAGAAGAGGTTTCATCAATGTACTGAATACTTGAAGTGCAAAAGAAGCACTAGAATTTCACAATGCAATTGGGACTCATCAATCAATGCTCAGCTAATCATTTTTTTTTCAACCCCCTTCCCACTTACTGTTAGGCCAACATTCACTGCTGTAGTCTGCCAGGACTGGCTATAGTTCGAAGCCAGAAAGTGTGTGAGAATGTGTGTTTTTCATTTACACTGTAGAGCCAGTACAAATTGTCTGACATTTCTAACCACCTTCACTCAGATCTGAAGGATTATGTGGTGTAACATGGAAAGTGTCCTGCGTGCTTAGGACAGAACCAACATATTACCAATCTTTGACATGCATTATCACCCCATAACATGTAGTTTGTGTATTAACCACAGCATAGAGTGAAATCTTTGCATGCTGCTCAGACCACTGTTCAAATCTTTGGGATTATTATGGGATTTTTAAGAAATTTGTTAGTAAGGACACATTGAATGAACTGAAGTGACAAAAAATGAATATTAATCATATTACAAATAAATAAATAAAGTTACAAACATTTCAATAGCAATTGTAATAAGTGCTGTTATTTTGAATTTCCTATTCTAGATAATCCAGATAAATACTGTTCTTTTAAACTTTCTGTTCATTATCCAGAAAAAAAATCAAATAAAAATAAAAACACAAATACATAAGCAGTTTTCAACATTGACACTAATAAGGATCATGTCACATTTAAGCTTGGAGTCACAGGACCATATTAATTTTTAAAAAAAAAAATTTTTATGTAATTTAAAATGTTATTTTAATTTGAATAAATGCATGAGTGAGCACGGTGAGCATAAGAAATGTTTTCAAAAACATAAAAAATAAATAAATAATCAAACTTTTTGTCAGTATATGAGGTAAATTTCTGAATCAAGGCCATAAAAGTTGGATTAATTATTTAATGCGAAACAGTTACTTGTAATTTTTACCAAGACAGACATATGAGATTCTTCAAATAAAAGCTGTTTATGTTTGCAGCACTGTGCTTGCGGTCGAGATCAAAAACTGGACCAACGTCCTCACAAGGTCTACTGTACAAACTCAAACAGCAGCAGGACACCAGGGAGTGTCCCTGGATGCAAAACAGACCCAGCGTGGAGAACAGGAAATGAAAGCTTAATCCCTCCAACCTTTGACTTGCCTTGGCCTCTTCTATTCACCCGATGAGCCATTCTATTCTTCTCCTGCAAACAGTTCCCCTATTCCCTATTCAACCCATCTCTTCTCCTCATTCCTCTAGGAGAGAAAATTTAAAAAAACACAACTATGTATGTGCTTACATCTCTTAAGACCAAAACTAGCTATAGCAGGCCAAATGAAGCAGCAGCAGCAGCTCCGAGCTCCATTTACGAACCCTCTTCATTTTATTTCCCAACAATTTATTAAGCAATTAAAATTCTCCTATTACGCACTCTTTTATGCTGTCATTTTTTTAAGCAGAGTGAAATTATTACACCAAATCATAGCATAATTATCATAACATTACACTAATTCCCAAAGAAGTATTTAAATTATATGGTTGGTTGATTGTGAGATGAATTAGGGAAACGTTTTTCGGCAAGCCTCATCCAAGCCAAATATGGATTAGACCTCGAAATACAAGAAGCTGCAAGGAAAGAGATACGTCTTACCCAGAGTCATGGAGCAAAGTCCATAAAAAGGTCAAGTAGCTGTCATTAAACCAAAAAAAGCTGATGCTCTGAAGATCTGGTTCGCGACCTATCAAGGAAGCACTATCTTATGGACAAGCGGTTCTCGGAAACATGAGACTGGCATAGTTTTAATTGAATTTAATACAGATTTGTAGTGCACTGGGGGACAGTCTTTGTTAGCTGCTTTCCAAAAAAGGAAAATCCAGTCATAAAAGAGGTATTTTTAAATATCATAAGGTGATTAAGAAGTGTGGAGCTCACCAGAAAATCATTTTGGTAAAATTAGTCATCCATTTAGGTGGATTTAGAGACGCGCACTTACACATTTACTTGAAGGCAGACACACGCACAAGCAAATACTTCATAGTATTATCGTAGCCAATTACGAAAACGTCCTTTTTAACTTAATATTGGCTTTAATGGATGAGGTTAAGCCACATATGAGTAGCATAATGGAATGCCTGAGCGCTTCATTGTGGATTTTAGGTGCATTAATTGCATTTATTGTAACCGAATTAACGGTCTTGATTAAGAAGGCTCTAAAGCGCAAAATACAGCACACCTCAGAATCACGTGGCTGCTTTGTTGTTGTCGCTCTATACCATATGATGAGCTCTGTCCCGGCTTTGTTAGCATGTGGCTATATGGATGGAAAAACAGAGGGGAAATTGAGAGCTATTCAATGCTCAGTGGGCCTTCGTATTCACTTACACCCCCCATTGCTTATAGAATTGAACAGGGCTTTGATCCCCAAATCTAATTGTTTAGTGTTGCACAAATCAAATAAGCGACTAGCGGATCGCTTATCCGAATAAGTTCAAACAAGACCTCATTTTGGAAGAAAAAAAAATGTGGGCGTGCACGTTATCAATTAGACTGCACGCGTATCTCTAACGATATAAATTATGCTAATGAGCTTGATTAGTGAAACGGATTCTATATGCAAAGATTGGTGCATGCTGAAGTGGTTATCAGTCACTCAGGTAAGAACTGTCAAATCCAGCCATGGTCTCAATCCCAGGCCTTTCAAATTTCTACTTTCATCATGCTCTCGAGTGCAGCCGGCTCACAATGGAGAGTGTTTACCCCGGCGTATTCCCGCAAACAGCAGCAGCACAAAAAAAGATTGGTCTGTCTCCGCGCCTGGCTCATTGTGCGGACGTCAGTAAAGGGCTTTTTGTGCCATTGTCCGACGTGTCAGGCGGAATGAGAGGGGGTGTTAAGAGGTGCAAAGATGTGGGAGCACACCTGCTGAGCTGGCCCAAGCAAGCCCTCTTTCTCCCCCACTATTAATTTGTGTTGCTCTGAGAACTCCTTTTGTTGTCACGGAGCTGTTGGTGGCTACATGTTTGAAGTGTCACAAGTGTTAGTCTTTATTACATTCAGCGTGAGGATGGCCAATGAGAGATAGCGAGAACGGCGGAGCATGAGAGAAATAAAGGCTAATAATAATAGCTTCGCTCCAGCCTAAGAAACCTAATGTGTCACGAATTAAGAAAACTTGGCAAGGCTACCTGGGATTGTGATGTTCCGGACGATTTCAGTGCTGGAGGTTGTCACGCTAGCTAATGCCCGACTTTGAGGCTCAATTGTGGCACTATTTGTCAGCGATCATTACCAATGGACTAACATAATTCCCGCGGCTGATTAAAATGTCTTGTAATTTAACAAAGACACAGGATGGATTAATCCACTGCTAACTAACAGAGTTGGGATATTAATATGGCTAGAGAAGAAACATAATAAAGATCTCACTAGACCAGTAGACATATTAAATGTAATATTAATAGCTATTCTTTCTTTCTTTTTTTATATTTTTCTTTTAATTATTTCCCCCATAAATTATCATGTTTAAACAATAATTAGGTCATATTTTCTTATCTTTTCATTTCTTTTTTTTTTTTAAGAATTTTTTAGAATTTTTTTAAGAATACTTTTTCAGCAAAGGCACATTAAATTACAGTTAAACATATAAATAGAAACTTTTTTTTTTTCTTTTTTTTTTTTAATCCTGGAAAAGTTTCCAGAATGGTATTCATTATTGAATTAATAGGATGTTTTTTTCTGCTATTCAATAAGAATTAATATAAATATATTCAGTTATATATACATATTTATTTGTTTCTGCCCAAATAAAGTAATAAGTATCTTATAGTTTTTACCATTATTAAAAATATATATACAATTTAAAAAAAGAAATACAGTTTTGTATGTTTAAAGTAAGACATTCACAAAACATCATCATAGAACATGATCCTTGCTTAAAATTCTAATGATATTTGGCATAAAAGAAAAATACATTTTGACCCACACAATAAATAAAATAAAATAAATAAATAAAAATAAGAAACAACAATCTACAACAAGACTATCTCTTTTAGAAAATAATGATGTAATAAATGTAATATATGAGCAAATTTTAACTAATGTCAGCTTTACAGAATTTGGAGAAACTACTGTTTTTAATAAACAGATACTGCCCACAATAAAACACTGAACATAAACCCTATTGAGTCTTATTAGCTGCTTTACCATAGACTCAAAAGTAAGAGCCAATGTAAAATATCCATAATTGCTCTCATCGGTACTTCATTTGGAGCGAGCAATATTGGGAGGGAAACCCGTAGTGACCTTTTGCTTATTCTAATTCCCCACCAATAAGGCCACATGGGTGATCACTGATGCATATAATGGCACACTTACCGATACACGGATCTACACAGGATAGTGGATAGAGAGATGAGACATGGACGAAAATCACGCACCACTTGCTCCGTGTTCAATGGCGGGTGTTGATGAAGCCAGAGCAAGTGCATTTGGGCTGTTCACCGGAGCCCCATATGGTGTTCCTGGTCCGTGTCATTGGCTTGTTACAATTCTGACTACCAGCCAAGGAACTAGACTGAGAGAGAGAGAGACAGAGAGAAAGAGAGAGCCAGGCCACCAAAGACAGTGCTACAAACCGGAATGGTCCAGGGTCAACAGTACCATAATTACTTTCAAATGTCAGCCTACAATAAAATACAACAGTTCATCTGGCAGAGAGCAAATTAGCTTTGACCATGGCGTAATTACCCTTTCCAGAAGAACCATTAGCAGAGATCAAATCTGCCCGTCCAGTGTTTGAGGAAAGGCCATCAGAGTACACTCCACCTGACAAGGATGCACATTTGCCATTTTGCAAGGTAATTAATTGTCCTTATAATAGAAATTTTTATATTTGACTCTGGAATTGAAAAGTGTAATAACCTGCCAGCTTTATCTTAAAGCCTTAAAAGTTTCAAAGACCCATCTTTTTATTTCAAGGGTGTCTTTCCTTTTTTGACAAGTTGAGAGACTATGAATCGGCTGCTGTGGGATTACTCCATGCTGCAAAAAAAACCACGTAAAACCTGCATATTCCAAATCTAATCTAATTTAAGAATTGAATACTTTTACCCAGCATGGATGCATACAATTGATTAAAAATTACATTAAGATATTTAGTATACTAGAGGTTTTGTATTTCACATAAATGCTCTTCTTTTGAACTTTCTGGAAATAAAAATGCAGTACAACCAGTCAGTTATGATCATAAGAAATGTTTTAGCATATAAGAATACTTTCTGAAGGATCATACTAAATACTGGATTAATGGCTACCGGAAATTCAGCTGTATCATATACATTTGAACTGTTAATATTTTATAATATTATTATTTATTCAATGCATTTTTCATCGAATAAATATAGACTTCATGAGCAAAAGAAATTTCAAAAACATATTTAAAAATGGTCTCTTACAAATGGAATTGAGAAAACCCTTGATAATTAAATGACATCACTGCATTGTACACAGCGTCTTATTGTCAGAACACTGAATTAATAATTACTGATAAGCTTTCTATACTAACCACTGATCAAGTGTATCGACTTCTGCTTCTAAACAACAGCAAAGATAAAGTCTTAATGACTGAGAGACTTTATTAGAAAGTGAGGGCAGTACATATAGGGTTCATTGTCCTGACTGAAATTCTTTAGTTATTTCCACAGAGATGCATTAAGGTGGATTTGTTCATAAAAAGTAATTACATTCAAAGCACACATTCCCTCAGTCCAAGCGCACAAAGCAGCAAGAATTGAATAGAGTGCAGAAAACCTGTGTTCTTTGTTCTTGCTATCCTTAAGACTAATTAGAAAATGCCAATCTCCAATTAGCTAATGTGCTTCTGTTGACCTCTCGACAATGGCCAACAGTTAAGTTTGAGATGATTAACATTTCAGGAACTTCATCCACAGCCTAAAACTTGGTGATGTTTGATATTAGAGAGAGATTACTATGCTGGGTGCTTGTCTAAGGTCATGTGACTTGTACTGGAAGAGCCTTATGACAGAGTCTACAAAATAATTATTTAGTAAAGAGCTGCTTATAACTGAATGCCATACCATTATAATGTAGGTAATGGCTAGCTGACTAATAATATCAATGTGGATTCCATTTTTCTACTGGGACAAAATCACAGGCTATGCTATGATGGTTTATGGATAGTTTATCATTCACTCACTCTCTTGTTTTTTCCAAATAACTGTATGACTCGAAAGTATGCCATACAGGTTTCAAAATAATTGATAAAATGTTTGTGAACCACCCCTTTGAAATCATAACTTGTGATTGCATCAGTCTTTATATCATTATTTTTAATGAATACGCCATAGGCAATTGGCAAGACACCCCCAATAAAAAAGTGGTTCTACAGGTGGTGTCTTTTCAGAGTCTACAAGCCACACAAGTGGCTCAGGTAGTGCAGCTCTTCCAGGATGGCACATCAATGCTAGCTGTGGCAAGAGGGTTTGTAGTGTCCAGAGCATGGAGGCACTACCAGGAGACAGGCCAGTGTATCAGGAGACGTGGAGGAGGCCATAGGAGGGCAACAACCCAGAAGCAGGCCCGCTACCTCCACCTTTGTGCAAGGAGGAACAGGAGGAGCACTGCCAGAGCCCTGCAAAATGACCTCCAGCAGGCCACAAATGCACATGTGTCTGCTCAAAGGATCAGAAACTTCATGAGGGCCCGATGTCCACAGGTCGGGGTTGTTCTTACAGCCCAACACCGTGCAGGATGTTTGACATTTGCCAGAGAACACCAAGATTGGCGAATTCGCCACTGATGCCCTATGCTCCTCACAGATGAAAGCAGGTTCACACTGAATCCATTTCACATCTGGGACATCATGCCTCGCTCCATCCACCAACTCCTCGTTGCACCACAGACTGTCCAGGAGTTGGTGGATGCTTTAGTCCAGGTCTGGGAGGAGATCCCTCAGGAGATCATCCTCCACCTTATCAGGGGCATGCCCAGGCATTGTAGGGAGGTCATACAGGCACGTAGAGGCCACACACACTACTGAGCCTCATGTTGACTTGCATTAAGGACATTGCATCAAAGTTGGATCAGCCTGTAGTGTTTTTCCACTTCAATTCTGGGTGTGACTCCAAATTCAGACCTCCATCGGTTAATACATTTGATTTAAAATGCAGCTGGTATAAAATGCAGCAGCTAGAGTCCTTACTAGAATCAGGAAGTATGAACATATTAGCCCGGTTCTGTCAACACTGCACTGGCTGCCTATTCTTAAAACTCTGGCCATTTGATATAACCAAGAATATCAAAATCTACTGCGGGTTGCAGATTTTTTTTTCCTATTTAGCACCCAAACTCTGGAACAATTTACCTAATACTGTTTGGGACGCAGGCACACTCTGTCAGTGTAAATTTAGATTAAAGACACATCACTTTACTCTGGCTTACACTTAACACACTAATACACACTTATTAATCAAATCTGTTAAAGGATTGTTAGGCTGCATTAATTAGATCAGCCGGAACCGGGAACACTCCCCTTA
>JAUCNO010000795.1:8426309-8460669 GCA_032353835.1 Enteromius viviparus | reverse complement strand
AGAACAAAGAAAAATCGCGCACACTTTTTATTTTCCTTATTTTGCAAAAGTACACACTTTTGTTGTTACTGAGAGTGAGCTCAAAAAAAGTAGATATTTAACAGATTCAAATGGTATATAACACTTACTTGTGTGCCCAAAAACAACAGAGCTATATTAGTGTCATTTACACTGATAAGAAAAAAAAGACCCAAATCACGCCGGCGTGACGGCCGACCTCAGAGGGTTTAACTGAGTGGATTATGATCAGAGGAAGGTTAAGTTTCCTAAATGTTGAAATATAATATATTTTTCTCCTGGTCCTTATTTTAAATGGGTCATAAAAAAAATCAATAATTATCGATATCGGCCGATATGAAACGGTTTTCAGCCATATCGCCCAGCCCTACTTTTAAGTGGTAGAATAACTGAACATGAGCTTGCTGAAAAAAAATCAGCTACTCTCCAACACCGCACCAAACTTTTGCCGTATCCTATGCTGACTTTGATTACTTGTAAAATGCACTCAACTTTGCGGTAAACAGCTCACGCTTAACAAACCATCAGAAACATTCTGAGAAATCTACACAATCAGTCTTTCTCTACTTCTATAGGCAACAATTATGCACAAGGGTATTCTCCAATAATAAACGTATCAAAACTGTCTACACGCCACAGAAGTTAAACCTCAAAGTACGTCTCTGAGACAGTTCCAGCTCTGGAATCTCAATCTCCTCCCAATCCAGCCAGCTGCTGCCAGTCAGGGATGAGGGAAGCGCCTGGGTTTGTTGGTTTAGTGAAGCCCACCGACAGACCCCCCCTAGAGACTACAGGTTCTCCCCAGCCCCGTAACAGTCTGATCCACATGGCTGCACAGGCAATCTGTTTTCTATATTACTAGCTGGTATCACTGTACTATGCACTATAAAACAGCAATTGGGCAGGAAATTAAGTTAGGGGATCGGTATTTGGCAGAGGCGAATCAGGCTGTGGTCTTTCCCTCCGCATACAAGGATCATTAAATATCACATAAGTTTGTTGATAAATTTCCATCGGCTTCCCCTCGCTCCCGTTTCTTTTTCTTTTCTTTTTTTTGTTTCGTTTTTTGTCAGCGCGCATGGGAAACAAAACATCCTAATGGGTATTTGAACAGCTTGAGATGTGTCGGCCTGGGAACTCACTTTCCTGTGACAGTAAAGGCTGGCTGAGATTTTAAACCTCTCAGTAGCTAAATATGGAAGTGTCTCTCTCTTCCCATGGCTTTCCATCCTACAAACAAATACAGGACAAACTCTCAGCCTAACTAAGCTTCTTTGGATTAACAGATGTGGAGTGTCTTTCCCTCTCTCAATCTCTCCCCCTCACTTCCTGTTTCTTCTTCCCATCACCCACTCCCTCTCTGCCATTTGTTTTTGCTCCATCTCTCTCACCTCCTTTAGTTCCAGCAGAGAGAGATAGTTTCCGTTGGAGAGAGCGAGTGGGAACTCTCTGGTTTGCATGTGGTGAAAGTAGAATGAGTGACAGCGTGAGGTTCGGAAGAGTCTGGGTTTGTTCAGTGCAATTCAACATCCAGTTCACATCTCTGAGCGTTCGTGTCAGATTGAGAGAGCCGCTTCCTCGGCTAGAAGCAGCTGACAGTCGCTTTTCAGCGCGCTGCTCATTATTTCTGCTGTATGGAGCAAGTCGTATTGTTCAGCTTCATTTGTTGTACAAACAAAACGCGTGTTTAAAAATGAAACAGCTTCTGCCGTACAATTTCGGATTCTAAACATTCCATGAAGTGATGTTCTTCCATATTATTGTAGAGACTTTATAGTGTATCTAAAGCTATTTTCATATAGACTTCCCAATATATTTTTGTTTTAAAATATTAAAACTGGCCACCATTCATAAAGAAATCATGATAAAGAGCTAGTGAAACATGTCCATCCACATTGCAATAGTTTTTAACATCACTAATCTTCCATGCTATCTTGCATGTTGTATAGAGATAAATTTATATTAATCGGTGCTGCCAGTCACACTGACTGCAATATTAACTGTAGTATGTCAAACTGACATGAATATTTGATTCCATCCCAGTCGGGACCCATGAGGAGACTGTGCCATTTTGTATTTTTGACCAAATCTAACAAGTAAAATATTGTTTCTTTTCTTATCTTCTTAATCATGCAGCTAATTATCATCCTAATAATTAACCTCAAATATGGTTTAATTTTTAGGCTGTTTAAATGTGTCTGACTCTAATTATAAAAGTAATAAAATGGCCTAGATCTTTACTTGGTACTGAACAGTTCACAGAATACAGAAAGGAGTTCATTCCTAGCAATGACATAGAAAATGTTAAAATACTTTCTATAAAAGAAAACCATTTTGTTTTTACAACTGAAACATTCTCTTAAAACGGTGATTTTATTTCTCTTAATTGTGACTTTGTTATTTTAGTATCAATGAGATTATACTGTAGTTTGTATTATTTAGTTTTTACTAATGCCGTTAACTCATTTACACTTGCAATTTTTAACGCGTTGATTTTTTTTTAAAGCAAATTAATCGTTCAGTAAGGTTTGACCACAACTTCTTGCCGTCAATGCAGGAAGGTTTATCTGTGTGATAAGGGTACAGTGATCAGTGTTGCCAGGTACACCGTTTTCCCACAAAGTTTGGCTGTTTTGTCCTCGACTGTGATTAAACGCAATTTTTTAATCGATTGACAGCACTAGTTTTTATATTTTCCATTTTCATTGTCAATTTATATAACTTTTTAGTAATTTTGTTGAATTTCTGACATTTTTATAAATTATTTGTATTTGTTTGAACTATTATTAAAACAACTGTTTGTTTTAACTGTTATTCTGAGAAAGTTCAACTGAGCATTTTTTTATGGATATACTTATAATTATTACTTTATTTATAAAAACAATGTGATTTCCATACATATTTTAACAATTATGTTTGTTTTAATGTTAACTTTCAAGTGAAAATGGGTTTCCTGCTTATGAAGACAAATATAAACAGACATGGATGCAAGTGAATTATCCTAATCGTAATTAACAATGGCACCCAATAAGTTATTTCAGAGCTCATTGTTGCTGTTGGTTTTTTGTAGTATAGAGAAAAACTGTTTAAAATATCTTTTAAAGGGTTTTGGAACAACACGAGGATGAGTTTAATTTTTTGGGTGAACCGTTTCTTTAAGGCAGAAGGTGTTAAAAGTACTCTAACTTGACAACAGATAAGAAATTGAGAAAAAGAGGGTGAGACCATACTCATGCTGTAGCCTATTTCCTTTCAGCTGAATCACACACACACACACACACACACACACACATACACAGACACGTATACAAGTACACAGCAGTCACGTTAGGCCAGGATAGTGCAACCAGCCAGCGGAGATAAGGAAGCAAACAGGGAATAAATCCCAGTAGAAGCGGGGTCTTGATGGACAGACAGGCCACCATTAACAATGCCTGGATTGTGAGAACAGTACACTGATGGAGAGATACCCTGGCATTTGGCAGCCGTGAGAAGTGGCCCTTAAAGATTTCACACTTCCAATTTCTGTGAATTATCAGCCATCTTCAACCTGTCACTCAGGCTGTCTGGTTAGAGATGCCCAAGCCAGGTCAGGCCCGGTCAGCTTATTGACAAAGCAATCCAGAGGTGATGTACCTCGGCCTGATAATGCATTAGAGCAAAGGGTCGGGACAAGCAACTACAGGCCTCTAATGGCCTGCTAGGCTACCAGCCGTGATGACAGAGTTAATTATGACTGACTGTATGGGTGTAAAGTAAGTTGAATAAATGTGGCAGAGACAAAAAGATCATTACTTGTAATGAGACATCTGTATTTTAGTATACTAGGTATGCAACTACTGTATTTATGTCTATGATTTCCAATCCAAACAGAGTTGCCATTCTTCATACATACATACATACATACACATATGTATATATATAATTTAAATGTTAGGCTGTAACAATATATAATAACAGGAAATGTTTCTTGAGCACCAAATCAGCCAACACAGTCTCCCGACCAATTCGTATGTATTCGTACCAGGACCTCAAACCTGTGACGGTTAGGTTTAGGTCATTCATACAAATTCATATGAACTGGCAACTCGTACAATACGTATGATTTTGAAGAAATTGTATGAATTCGAGTGAGGGTGTATGAATTACCTCGTAAAATATGTACGAATTGCCATGAGATCAGCTTGAATCAGCAAATCAAAATTATTTTTGAAGGATTATGTAACACTAAAGACTGAAGTAATAGATTCAGCTTTTCTATAACAGGAATACATTTTTGTTATTATTTTTATTATTATAATTTAAATATCTGAAAAAAAAATTACAATATTACTGTTTTAATGTATTTTGAACAAATAAATGAATCTTTAGTAAACACAAGTGAAAAGGGGAAATAGTAGTAGTAGTAGAAGTAATGACAATAATAATTCTTACTGATGGCAAACCTTTTGAATGTTAGTGTATACAGCGAGTAATTCCCTTATTTTTAAAGAAAATTTTTAAAAATGAACTTCCATTTCTACCTGCTGTCCAATTTTAACTAAGAACATCTTGTCTTGCGATTTTCTATCTTTTTTGTTCTATCTCTTTTTAGCCCATCTTATTCTTTTCACTTCTTCATCGTCTCATCTGCGTCCTTAGAGTATTTTTCTCCTCTATTTTTCTCTCTAAGGGCTCTAATGGTCTCTCCTCATACCTACTTGTCAGAATTAGACTCTCTCTTTTTTTGTTTTGTTCCGAAAGGAGTGAATTAATTTCTCTGTGTGTCCTGCTTCAGTGACTCTTAGCTCTCTTTAAGACTTTTTCATTTAGCTCTCTCTCATTTCATCTTCACTTCTCTTTTTGCCAAATTCTACCCTTGTGGTCTGTAGTAGATGATGATAATACGTGCCCGTCTGTTGTTTTTTTCCATTAACCAATGACCGCTGCTGTTCTGGAGGAATCTATATATCTGAAGTGTGTGCAGTTGTATTTGGACCGCATTTGTGATGGGACATTATTATAATTGCAGGCGTGGGTCACAATATGAAATCAGAAATGTTAGGTTCTATGATGAAAATTCAATGTTTTGTCATATTTTT
This sequence comes from Enteromius viviparus, assembly GCA_032353835.1. Classification (NCBI taxonomy): domain Eukaryota; kingdom Metazoa; phylum Chordata; class Actinopteri; order Cypriniformes; family Cyprinidae; genus Enteromius; species Enteromius viviparus. The sequence continues at coordinate 8,455,570 of JAUCNO010000795.1, read as the reverse complement.
ACTGATTGCAATTGACATATCTGTGCATATGTATAATAATGAGTGTCAGTGTTTTCTTTATATCAACCAAAGTTGTACAAAGTGCTGTACAGAATAAATTAAAAATAAATAAATGAAGACCATTACATTTAAAACACAGCAATAACAAAACATCAATTGAACCAATGATCAAGGGGTATCAAGAGAATGGATATGTCTTATAGATATTTCTTATGTAAGCAATTTCCCATGCATAAACTTGCTGTAAATATGCAGAGACTGTACATACCATGCATGCAAACCATTTTGAAGTGAGAAGTAATGAAATAAACTATTTCAAACTGTGTTTTCATTTTGATATGCATTTACAATAAGTATTGTACTCTCGTTAATGGAGATAAGAACTGAAATTAAAAAAAGTCATTACGCAGAACGTAAAACTTAATTTAGACATACAGTGGATGCATTTGATCACTTTTCATGTGGCATCCTATGTTTTAATGACAGCAAGAAGTGCTAGGCGCACAAAAAAAAATCATATTTAATTTATATTTTATATTTAAACAAATATTTTATTAAGCACTTAATTTGTTATACAGATACAGCTGGATTCAGCATAGGGCTGGGCAATTAATCGACAAGTAATCGTAATCGATAAATTTTTTCCAGGACGATTATTTTGATTACTTTCCCTTTAAAAACAATACCGAATGTGAAGTCATGTGACCCGCTCTGTTACGTTACCCGACGTGAACAACAGACGCGACTTGCACAAATAAATCACGTAGTTGGACGCCTGAACATTTTAAGTTTACTCGTTTCATTCACGCAAGAAATTCTCTTCACAGAAAGCTCAAATTTACGTCATGGGAGGGGCTTCATCCAGGCGCTTCCAGTCTCTGTACATCGCAAAGGATATGACTCCCTTGACTACAGAGAAGCGAAGCTCGTTTAAACACCTCGTTAAAACTCTCAACAGAAGGTACACCGTGCCGTCGCGATCACATTTTCCCTGCGCTGCCAGACATGTACAAGACATAACCTGAAAAAGTTAACATGCTCAACTTTAATAAAATTCATGTTCATATAGTGACATGACAAGATCACTAAGAACACCTCATGCAACCGTGTTTAGGAGAGTTCTATTTTCATTACAACAATCTGTTGTTTACATTAATACATTGAACATTAAAATATTTGTTTACAGAAGATGCAAGAAATGCACTGTTTAAAATATTATTTACAGGATATACAAGAGTTATTTTATTTAGAAGAGATTTTACTGTTTTTTTTTTCTACTTTTAATAAGAAAAACATAGAAAAAAATAATTTATTTGGTTTTTATTTTTACTTTTTTTATAAGAACAAAATTTTAGGCAATGTGTGCTTTAAATTTTATTTGTTCAACACTGATGTTTAATAAATAATCATAGATAGAAGAGCGTTTTTCCTTCAACTGTTTTAAAATCAATTAATGCACCCTTCATTCAAAAATCTTTCACTTGTATTATGTGAGCATATTTAATGTACAAGATTTTTCAGTTAACTATTACTAAAAATAATAATAAAATAATCGTTCATTAATCATAACTGAGTTAAAATGTTCAATTAATCGAGATTTTTTTTTTTAGACTGCCCTAATTCAGCAGTCTAATGGTCAGTCTATTGCCTGGTTTGAAAAGGACCTTGAGACCTTTTAAAAAGGTTTAAGAAAGTCACATGATGTACTGTACCAAAGCCACTAGCAGCTTTTATATATGAACACACTGTATATAAAAGATGTTTAAAGTCATTCACAAAAGCATCATGGTGAGACTCATTAAACTGAAATATGCAATAAACATTAATTCAACAACATTACATGTAACATACAACCCCCCAAAAAAACAGATGAGTTTATTCATAGTAAAACTAGGTGTGTTAAGCTCCATATATGGTGATTTCTGGGAGGAGTCAGGGGGGAGATGCACGTATGCACTATCTTCCCCTGACTTGGATTTTAAAATCAATTCTATGTTTGACATGTAATCAGTGCAGTGCAGGTAAAATAGTTACCGGCTCATCAGTTGCAGGTCCAATAGTCTAGCAGCTGCATTTTGCACTAGCTGTAGATGGAGGAAACACAGCAATGAAAGGGATTACAATAATTCAAAGTTGTTACAAAATCAGGAATCACTGTTTGATGAAAAAAAAGCATGAACAGCACTGATCTCTTCATCAGCAAGGTTATGATAAAACAGAAAGACCAAATTTCTAGCACACTGAATTTCATATGGGGTCAGAGAGCCACAGTCAACATCTAATCCACAACTTTCTTTACGTCCAAATATAATTCATTTTGGTTTTATTTTCAATTAAACATAGAACAGTTACTTGAAAATCAAAGCTTAAGTTCTTCTAAAAAGGCCAAAGGTGGTTGTACTGCAAGTCATTTTTGTCATTATGCTTTAAAGCTGTGTTTCACAATCCCAGTCCTTGGGCCTCTGGCTTTGCACATTTCAAATGTTTCTCTTATCACTTACAGTACAACGTTTGTTCTGTGCATGAATGTTCCACTGCTTTAAAGAAAACTAGATCTGAGTATCAGCATGTAGTTGAAAGGAAACTCTATATTTGTTAAAAATGGAAACCAGAGGTAGCATGTACAGGGTGAACAATACTGGTCCAAGAATGAATCCCTGTGGAACTCAACAAATTAAGAGGTATACAAGATGAAGTCTAATGACTAATTCAAACACTAAAATATCTCTTGGTCAGATGTTAGCACTAGATATAAATACAGAACTGGCCAACAATTCAAATTTTAAAGCTTGATTAAATTGCATGATTTTCTCTGATTAATCAGTTAATTGCATTATGCACAGAATTCAAAAATGTGCACTTTGCTCTTTTAAAAGTACTGCTATATGAACAAAAGCGCAATAACATTTTTGTTTTGTTTTGGTTTTTTACAGCAGTTAAAATTTATGTCTTGTAAATCTCAACATATAACATTAATGTAACATTAAATACAAAACCAAAGCTGTTAGCAAGAGCATTGCCGTTTTTATAGAAAATATTTTTTTATAAAGAAAAAGAAGTTATGTTATAGAAAAAGAAGTTATGCTCATAGTCCTTGATCAAAACATTATACTAAGCAGTAGAGAAACGCCCCCAATCGCGGGACACAACACAACAGGAGAACACTTGATGGGGGAATAAGTACTTGTCTTGACTTGTTTAGCTGTGTCTGTCCCGGTTGGAAGAAGTGTGTCAGAATTTGTTTCAGTTGGGTCCAGGTGAGGTACACATGTAGATATATAAGTGTACTGTAAATATAAAACTCATAAGTCCTCATCTGTATAATAATGATGATCCAAATCTCAATGGTTCAATTAATGATCATAATCTGAAAATTTGTGGTGTTTTAAAAAATTACAATATCCACATAAAATATGATTACTCACAAAAAGGGGGTGTAATGAAGTATTTCTAGTTTAATTGTACCCAACTTGATTACGTTATACTTTTAATTGAATTGGCTAAAGACTGCTAATATGTCAATGATATGTGGGAAAAATTTCAAAGGTTTTGCCAAAGGCAACACATTTCCAGAATAATTTAGCAAACAACATTACAATTAGCTATGCTCTCCCTTACTACAACAAGGATTATTTTGGCACTGAAAGATCTCCATCATAAATTCATGCTCCATTTGAATAGAATCGCTGCACCAAACAATCCACTTTTATTGGTCTACTTAATACAACATTACACTTTTAATAAGGATAGTAATAGCTAGCATTAGTTACATAGCCTGAGCGACTTTGCTAGAGCGTTGTATTAAAAGGATTGATGGACCAGTGTACCAAATTAGAGCTGGGTCTCCCAGATGCAGGCTAACACTAAGTGCTAACAAATGGCCACACTCACAGGAGGTTGTGGAAAGGTTTTTTTTTTTTTTTTTTCCAGAGTGGAATGGAGTTGGGGTGGGGATGGAGACATACGTCAGACGGGCAGATGGAAGCATTCATCAGAAATCGGTGTGCCGGAGTGACTTTGAAGTCCTCTAGTGAGAGGTGAAAGAGAGAGCATGGCCTAGACCTCAGTGTTTATGTAGCCACACTGTGGGTGTAAGAGTTCATAATGAAGGATGGTGACATATGGAGCTGTCTGATTACACTCATGTTGAGAAAGTGTGTGTGTGCTGTTTAACTCTTTCCTTCATTTATAAGTCAATGCTCCAGCCCCGGCTGATGAAATTTTCAATCTTTGTGTTTTCACTGGTGTACGGTAGGAGGCGCTAATATGCATCTGTGAAAAAAGCATTTACTTTTAAAGATTCAGAATATGTATTATTATTATTAGTAGTAGTAGTAAATATAACTGTATTAAACAAACACAATCAATCACTGAAATACTATAGCAACAATGTAAAATGTAACTAAATGTATTCAATTTTTTATAACGAAATACTATTTTATTTTTTCATTTACACAGTTTTGATTGATTATTTACCATTTAAATTTTTTTTATTTATATTATTTTTATATTTTGTTTGGTTAATTATTGATATTGAGAAGTAAACATATTGCCAAAATGCACCATTTATATAAAGCAATTTTCTGTAATAATTGTACAGTTATTTCACTTATTTATTTTGAATTACACATTGCATTGTCTTGTGTTTTAAGGTTGAGGGACATAAACATAACAGAAAAATGTAATTTCTAAATTTATTGCATTTGAATGATTGATTGTTGCATTGAAAGTTCAATCTCTTAGTGATTAAAAAATAAATAAAAAAAACTTTATATTTAAAGTATATATATCCTATGGCATTTTTATATATCCTATGGAATTTTAAACTGAAAAATGTATTCAAATTTCTGAAATTCTTAGCATTTGACAAGTGAAGAAAAATGTAGCTGAGTGTGTCAGTACTCGGATGCCTGAAACGTGAAAGTAGCTTTATTTTGCGCCAATCCCTGCACTGTTCTCTAGTGTTTTCACTCGGAAAAACCCACATCAGTGTCGATATTGGTGCTCATTGGGTTTCTCAGCAACGGTCTACTGTCCTTAAAATAACCATGGTGGCAACTCTCTACTCACAGTGTGGTGGACAGGTAACAGTAGCGCAGAGAGCGATAAAGGAAATGAGTTTGGGGCTAGAGGAGGGCTCTCCACATAGTGTGCAGGCTGCTAAGTTATTTTAAATGACAGCAGGTGCTAAATACACTAGTACATAGTCTAGCACATACTGTTAACTACTGGATTCACAAGACCCACTAACCAACCATATATTCTTCATCAACACAATAAAATAATAAAATAAATGCCATATTTTCAGTGAAAACATTTCTAGTGGTTAAAAAGTACGTAATTCATGTACATGCCAAAAAATATAAACAAATATTATATACATGCATTGATAATATTAGTACATTGTACAAGAAAACACTGTTTTTAGGGTCTCTTGTAAATTGTTTCCAATTAATTTTTTTCTTCAGTTTTGGTATATTAACATTACACTGGGAAAAAAATCATGACTCAAGATTCTCATCTCTTAATTCAATCCCTTCAAGCAAGAAGTGTCTCGTCCCGCACCCAGAAGTTCCCATCCTGTCTGTCTCAGCCTACCCGTCAAACTTCATCCCATTTCTGAAGTGTTGTCCTTGTTGTGCGGTATCCCGCTGCTGATAAATTATGAATGCAAGGCAGGAAGCTATAAAATTTGTTGTATCTTCTATTATCTCCATGTTAAAGGCCACAAAAGCTCTTCAGTGAAGTCAGCCATTAAGCAATGACAGGTATTGCTATCAGGCTTCTTTATAGCCTATTACCTGCGATGACAGCAGCTGCTGCACAGCCACTGTACGGCCTATCACATTATTTGCAGCTAAAGTCAGCTACTGTGTCATTCTGGCTCATTTTCTTGACAGTGCTATCATAAATCCATTGGGCTGCGGGGGGGAAACTGTCGGCCGGCTCGATTATCTCCAGAGTCTGAATGGATCTTGAAATGTATGTAACAGCCAATGACTGTTATGGATCAGCCAAGCCAGGGCCATTGTACCCCTCTCTCTACACATCTATTTTTCGGTCTCTCTCTCTTTCTCTCTCTCTGTGGAGATTCAGGTTGGATGTATTAAAGGTGTAATATATCAAAAATGGGCCTGACTATCATGTACAGTATATTGAAATATATGTTTAGTTACCCTCTTTAAAAGAAAAAAAAAGAAAAAGTGTGGGTTCAGTTACGGGTTTGTGGCTGATTACCATAAAAGTTCATTGTTCCTTCTTTTAAAAAAAAAAATTACAAATCTGTGTAAAATTATATCTATTTTTTTTTTTTGTATTTTTGCAAAGATGACAATGTAATCACCTCATACAATTACAAAAAGCACTTTGTATATGAAAGAGAATGAAAAGAAACTAAAATTATATATATATATTTATTTTTTTGAGCAGTCAACAATATGTCTCAAATAATATCAAGTGAGCTTAACTTGTACTAAACCTGGAATGTTCCTGAAAGAAATAGAATGAGAAAATCGTCTAGGTTACGAACGTAACCCACGTTCCCTGAAGGAGGGAATGGAGACGTTACATATGGGAACTCGCCAGAGAGACCAATTGCCTTTGAGCTTCAAATAAAAAGCCAATGAATATTGCCATGCACTTGATTGCTCTCAGGCGCACCTCATCACTATATGAGTATAAGAGGGCATGAGCGCAGTGCACATGCAGTTTTTTGCTTCAGAGCCTTTGTCATTCTGAGCTTAAGGAGACCCCCTCGACTGAGTTCTGGAGAACGATAGAGTGGAGCATCTTGACTTCAAGAGTTCCTGCGATCTTCCTGCTCTCTGGTCTGACAGTGTTTTCTGGGTGGCTGTCAGCGGATACTGCCTTTGTCTTTGTTCCCTACTTCAGGGAACGTGGGTTATGTTCGTAACCTAGATGTTACCCATTCAGTCAAATCACTTCAACGTTACATATGGGAACACTCATGGAACAGGCCACGACCCTTGAGGACATGTTACGCAGAGAACGAGCTAGCGCCACTCTAGCTTTAAATGCGGGGCAGGAGGACCCAGGTTCGCCTACTCAAAGGGGAACACTGAGGATAGTGCACCGAGAGCTGCGGGAAATGTCTGACGCTCCGAATGCAGTCAGTGTAGAGGCGCAATGTGCTTACAGGACACAACAACTCTAAGACTAAGCCCAGGTCTGCCTCCTCCTGGGGCAGAGCTTGCAGGTTCACTACCTGATTGTGGAAAAGCGTGGTTGGAACCTTGGGCACTGAGCCGGGCCAGGGTCTTAAAATAACATGAGTATCAGTCGGGCTAAACTCTAAAAACTCTTAGTTGACAGAGAAGTCTTGTAGGTCCCTTACCATTTTAATGGAGGCCAACGCAGTCAGGAACCAGACGTGCAGGTTCCAAAGATCTGGGCGCGGGTGCCAAATCGTGTCCATCCCCTGAGAAAGAAGGTCCTTCCTCAAGGGGATCTTCCAGGAAGGAGTTGCCACGAGGAACATGAGGTCAGCAAACCAGGTCCTGATCTTGGATGGAGGCTCATTGGGGGAAAGGCTTACTTGATCCCAGGGGGCCAACTGTGTGCCAGTGCATCCCTGCCGAGTGGCAACTCTTCGAGGGAGTAATACAGCCGGCAATGAGCAGACAGCAGGTCAGCTGCATAGTTGAGTGTCAAGCTGCGTTTAACTCCACAGGAGCAGATGGCGGGCGAGTTGTGACATGCAACGGGAGCGTAGACCACCTTGTCTGTTGATGTACATTACGTCCGCCGTGTTGTGCGTCTGGACCAGCACGTGCTTGTGACTCAGCATCGGTTGGAAGCGACGCAGGGACAGAAAGACGGCTAACAACTCGAGGCAATTGATATGCCAAAGCAGTCGGAAACCTGTCCAGGGACCCGAGGCTGCTTGCCCGTTGCATACAGCATCCCAGCCCATGGAGGAGGCATCCGTGTTGACTATGACATGCCTAAACACCTGTCCTAGGGGCACTTCTGCTAGTAGGAAGGCAGGGTCGGACCCCACAGGCTGAATAGGCAGCGGCACTGCGGGGAAACGCCAATCCGGAGAGTGCCACGGTGCCAAACCTATCGCGGGACTCGATCGTGTAACAAACGCTGTAGCGGTCTCATATGAAGCAAGCCCAGTGGTGTGACCACGGCTGCGGCTGTCATATGCCCCAGTTGCCTCTGAAAAGTTTTGAGAGGAATCGCTGTCTTTTGCCTGAAAAGTTTTAGCCATTTCAGCATGGCCTGCACGCACTCATTGGTGAGGCAGGCAGTCATTTCGACTGAGTCCAGCTCCGTGCCAAAAAAAGAGATCCTCTGCACTGGAGAGAGTTTGCTCTTCTCTCGGTTGGCCATGAAAAGCTCATAGATCCAGGATGGGTCTCAGCCCACTGATCTTCTTGGGCACGATGAAGTAAGGATTGTAAAACCCTGACCTCATCTCGGCTGGAGGCACATGCTCGATTGCGTCCTTCGCCAGTAGGACTGCAAACCCCGCAAGCAGGACAGCGGCATCCATATCTGAGCGGACAGTTGTGTAGCGGATACCCCGGTACCTGGGCGGGCTCCTGGTGAACTGTTTCGCCTATCCACCACCGCGAGGGGCTGGTTCGCTAGGGGAACCAATGGAATATTGACTGCTGGGCCTGGGGCAGGGACTGATCCCAGAAGGATGGACGTTCTGGAGAAAAGTCTGGCTACTCTGGTCAGCGCCTACCTGCTTCCCTGGTTCCCGCACTGGTGATACAGTGCTCCGGGTCAGAATCTGGGGAGACAAAAAACATTGGGTCATGTGGAAACCTAGGGGCACTGGGCCTGGAGGTGTGAAAAATGGAACAAGCTCTTTCTGTAAAATTGTGGGTACCGCCGACCTGTGGGTCAATGGCAGCTGAGAGCACAGAAGCTCCCCGCCCACCTCCGGGAATGGGGACGGAGATGTCGTCATCCCCCGAAGAACAATCCTCATCACCTCTGAGTTTGCCCATGTCAGGAACGTTTCGCAGACCTGCGCGTGTTCTTGGATGGTCCCTAAGCTGCAGGCGGCGCCCCTCACCTGGGGCCAGCTCGACGACAGCGGGGATCGAAGCAGGTGTGCTGGGTGCTGGCAGAGGCAGGAACTCTTTTTAACCACGCTCCACTCCAACTTCAAAACTAAAGCCAAGGGGGTCTCCAGCTCAGGAACGGCGAAGGCTACGAAGCAAAAAGCTGCAAGTGCATTGCATTCATGCCCTCTTATACTCAGGTAGTGATGACATGCACCTAAATGCAATCAGTGCACGCCAATATTCACTGGCCTTTTATTTGAAGGTCAGAAGGCAATTGGTCTGTCTGGAGAGTTCCCATATGTAATGTAGAAGTGATTCGACTGAAAGGGTAATCAGGGGCCTAATGTATCAACGCTGCATATGCACAAAAACTGTGCGTACGCCAGATTTCACACTCACGTTTGGATTTACTAACAATAAAATTAATGTGAGAATGTGCGTTGGTCTGCGTATACTCCATGTCTGGCGTACAGGCTGGTCGGGGTTAAGCCAGTCGTCTTTGAGATTTGGAAACATTTCCATTCAATAAATGTGCAAATAATATGTGATGCTCAAATGTGCCTAACAAATATCGTGGCAAGGAGGCCTGGGTCAACCCATGATTCATTCAGCTTCACAAACAGCATGGTTGGGATGAGGCTCCAAGGTGGCAGGGTGCGCGATGGGTGGCTTCTTGGTGAGAAATGTATTTTAAAGATATTATTCCAGCTAAGTTTTTTATTTTATTTTACTGAGCGTAATTATTTAACTGCATATCAGGAGACCGTGGTTATCCATTGAAGACGTGGCTGTTAACCCCCCTCAACAACCCACAAACTGACCAAGAGCGCAGATTCAATGATGCCCATTCTCGCACTCGGTCAGTTGTAGAGCGGGCGATTGGGCAGCTGAAATGCCGGTGGCGCTGCCTTGATAAGAGCGAAGGGGTGCTGCTACACCACCCTAACAAAGTGTGCCGCATCGTATTGGCCTGTGTTGTGCTGCATAATGTGCTGCATAAAATTTCCCCGCCTGTTTGGTCCACACCACACTCTATTTTTTTTGGTTTGTTAATAATTCCGGAGGAAAAACTTGAAAACAACAGTTTTTCTCCGGTCAACCTCTGATAGGAGCACCTCCAATTCACTTTCTGTAAAGTTTCTCTTCTTACTTGCTTTTGACTTTTTTTTTCATTTGGTTTTGCTGAAGTGGAGGCATTAACATGTTCATACAGGGGAGGAGGCAGGGAGGGGTTTAGCTTTCGTTCCCGTGCGCTCAATTTCACGTTATTTCGGATGTACAAAGAGAAAATGAGTGGGTTTCCACATACGCAGTTTTTCATAAATCTGAATTTTTTTTGTGCGTACACACATTTCCAGGTTTGTCCGTACGCAATGTTTTAGTATTAATTCCACACCATTCTTTGTACATAAGGCACCAGGTATTTCTTACAAACTGACTATACAGAAATTCCAGGCAAATACATCTACAGCCTTGCATTAAACTGATGTTATTATCTTTTATTTCTGTTTGCACTTATCACTTATTGAGCGCTCATTGTGTGCAAGTAACCTCTATAAAAAAGTATTTCTTATATCGGAACAGTGTCACCATACTGAATTTGCCATAAGGTACTGGATTTTCTATCTTTCAGAAATAAAGAAATGGCATATATCTGAATTAACTTGGCAATTTGCCCAGCAAGGTTGCATCTGCCACCTTTATTGCATCTGTTCATCCTTCTATTCAACTATTTGTCCATGCTTTGTAGCCTAGTGTTGGGCTCAGGCTATTTAAACTCACCTCCCACCTCCACTCCTCTATTTCCCTCCACTCTATGGGCTATAATGAGCCAGCCAGCACAAAACCAGGAAAACTTAATGAGTCATTACAAATCAAGGCCTGCAACCGCTCTCACCCATCCTCTTTTATGCTCTTAATACCTCATTCTCCCTCCCTTCCCCTCCCTCTCTCCCTTTTTCTCTCTTTCCAGGCTGGCAGAATAAGCTTCGACACCTCCCTATCTATTAGAAACAATTAGGAGCCCACAGCTCCTGGTGCGGACTCAAAAGAACTTCACATCTCAAGAGCTCACGGCTCCCTAAGTAGCCGTGCTCAATGAGGAATGTAGAGGTGGCCCTTTCACACCCGTTACGTACCTCTCCCGCTCGGTGCCTCTCAATCTTTTTCTCCCCTTTCACGGGAACAAGCATCAGACGAAAACCAAAGTTGTCGAAAATGGGACAGAATGGCCTGACTGAATGAACGTAGGGTGTTTTATTTCTCCCTTACATCTTGTTCCAGAGCTGCAAAGTCATATTACACCATCGGTGTCATTCGCTAGCTGAATAAGCCATGGCGAAGTGCCATGACATGACCAAAAGCGACAGAAGGTTAGGCCTGATGCCCCTCTACAGGAGAAAGACGTGTTAACAAACAGAACAAGAGTACAGCTTGTACCATCTGTAGTCCGCAGATATAAAAAGAACGAAGGATCCGTGAAGCGTTTGCTTTCCCCGTCTCAGCAAAACGAACCGTCTTTGTAAAACAAATCCACACACAGACACTGTGAAAACGATTTGGTGTAGTTAACGATTTCTTATATGAAACACTGTACTTTGTTTCGAAAACGCTTGCCTGATGTCCCAAGGCAAGCGTGTCTCCACTGCACTTTTTTTTTTCCCCCAATAACAAAATACAAAAATGTATTCCGCCTACCTAGCGTTTTAGCATTTGTGAAGATATTCATTGTTCCTCTGGTGGGAACAGGGCTTTTCTTTCAATTTTCTTCATTGGCTTTTGAAACTGCATTCCATGCTGATCCCTCAGAGGGCAAATAGGGGAGATCACATGGGTTTGGAGAGGTTTTAAAATGGCAAATCCTGTTCGAGGTGCCGTTTCCCCAACTGCACATCAATCTCATGTCTGAAACCTTCTTCCCAAGAGAGAAAGAGAAGATTGCAAGAGATTCCCCAACTAGAGAATAGGGGCTTTGGGATCTACACACATACTCCAACATATGTAAGAGGAGAACAGACATACAGGGAAGACAGAACGATACTGTGGAACAAAAGAACAATGGGGTGGTAGATTGATCGAAAGAATGATAAATATGACCGATGGATAAAATTAGTGTTGCTTTTGATGAATTGACGTTTTAATGTGATAATATGACAAAGAAAACCTACGTCTAATAATGTTTATACGATTCCAGAAACGTTATTCATTTTAAGGTTTTAAAGTGCATTATTGGTTAACATTATTATTAGCATCGTAAGTATCATTGAAAAGAACAAAAAAGAACCATTTCATTTAATGCAAACATGTAAACTAAACCGTTTAATAAATGCCATTGAAAACATAATGCCATGATGACTGAATACAAAAAAATAAAAATTAATCCCACAGCCCTCATAAGGTTTAATTTATTTATCTGCAAAGTTCTATGTAAATAAATTAAGTTTCAGAAAGCTGTCAATATAGCTGTTGTATGTTTCAGTGTCTATGCAAACTTAATTTTAAACATAAAAACACTTACAAATAGGCTACTCATGAGATCATGCTGGAATGATAGTCAGATCAATAATAAATTAATATAAATAATGATAATAAACTTAATACAACTGGCTATGTTTCTTTGTAATACTGAAAGAGACTGAATCTCCTACTGATGTAAAAGCTACTGCAACCCTAACAAGAAAAGTATCGTTTCAAAATGACTGACCAACATTTTGTGGAGACACACTGACAAAACAGCACAAACTCTGTTGTAAACGTATTAATACTGTGCTTTCATTAATTAAGTGCAGACAGAATGACTGATAATTACTATACTGGCTCATTAAGACTATGTCGACAGGAAAACCCACACAAGCACACGCACACACAGGCATGCAGCTGTTACAGTTTGTTTGAGTAATAATGAGCCTGGCAGGTTTTGTTGCACAATTTACTTAGTTGATGAGCAGAATTAAAGCAGCGCACAATGGCTCATTCCTTAGTAAAATAAAACTATGAGGAAGAATAATAAACCATAAATCAGATTGCTATTTTTGATATTCACGTCAATGTAATTTAAGCACAATTTGCACTGATAACTCTAATGCTGAAATAAAACACCAACAAAGCAGCTGCGCGAGGAAAAACAAATATGGAAATAGTAAAACTGTTTAACACCTTTAACAAATTGGATTAAATTAACTGATTAAGACATGGAAACACTCGCAATATTTCTGCAAACAATCACGCTAGCACCAAATGTTCACAACAATAAGCCAATAAGGCTTATTACAAAATTCACAATGATACTAACAGTTAAAGTGCTTTGTCCACTTAAAGGTATAAAACATAGAATAAGCAATAAAAACTTCAGCTTCAATGCAGTAATATTCAACGTCCCATAAAATATTAATGTGTGTAGTAAAATTCTGTTAGTTCCAATATATTAAATTGCTAGTGTCTATAAATGTATGGGTATTTATTTACAAGCAAAGAAGCTTTCAAACCTGATAGCAGGTGCTGACTTCTTTTGAAGTTGTGTTTATAAATATTGAGTCAGGCACCTTCATAAGTGCCTATTAATTTGAGAAGGAGCACAGTAGTTCTCTTATAGACTATAAAGTCTAATGGCCTTCTGTTATTCTCGAAGTTTTCATTGTTAAGGCAAGTTGTCTTAGCGAATGAGAGTTTTACTGAGGTTTACTTTCAGAGGACGTTTGATTCGTCTCCGAGTGCATTTAACAGGTCCAGACGAAGTACAACCTATAAGTTTCTTTCTTTAGATCAAAAAAAGTTGGACTAAAATGTACTGTTTAGTGTTTACACCTAGTTTTAACATGTATTTCAAGTTAAAGCATTGGGGAAAAAGGCAGAAAAGACGACAGTGTATTGCTCTCACATACGATTCATTTTTGATCTCACAACAAACACAGTTTATTGTTATTTACATATTGGCCATACTTCACATGATCTTTATTTTTTGCTTCATTTAGCAGATGTGAATTATTTGTGCCAAGGCATGGAACACACTAAGTATGCACAGTACTGTTAAGTCTGTACAGAATGTATATTGTACAGCATGTTTTTTTTTCCCACTATACTTTTTTATTTATTAGCCATTTTAAGTCTAAACACTTAGGCCCGGTTTCACAAACGGGGCTTAGCTTAAGCCAGGACTAGGCATTAGTTCAATTAAGATATTAAAGCAACTTTTACAAAAATGCCTTATAAGAAAAGATTGCAAGTGTGCATCTTAACACAGAACAATGACACTGACATGTTTTAAGATATGTCAGAGCAAGATATTTTCATCTGAGTCAGCTCAAACATGCAATTTAGTCTGGGACTAGCTTAAGCCTTGTCTGTGAAACCGGGGGATAGTGTCATAGATGATTTACAGGTGAGTATGTAGTGCTTTGCTGCTGCGTGGAACACATTGGGGCAGATACACATTGCCTTTGACTCTTCTGAAGAACAGAACAGACATTTCTCAAAATATCTTCTTTTTAGTTTCACAGAAGAAGCAATGCTATAACCACTTATGCGAAGAAAAATGGTTAACTACCCCAAATCATAATGATTTGATTCTTCAAACGCATTCTCTTGCTTTAGTATAAGAGTGATTTTTTACCGTCATTACCCTTCAGTTGTTAAAAAGTAGACTTTCAGTCCATATACTGTACATAAAACCAAACTACACTACATTCACAAGACAGACATCACAAAGGCACGATTTTACACTTTACTAAAGCAATACTGTATGTAAAATTTCCACAAGCAAATGAAGGCTTGGAAAGGCTACTGAGGCATAGAAACGGTAAGCTCCAAAGTACCTGTACGTCTGTCTGTGGAAGTTTAAACAACTGACAGAAAGGATCTGTTCACACCTGTAGCCTTGAGAGAGAGGTGCTAAAGCCTGATCTCAACATGTGTCACAACATAATCCACAGGGTTTACTGGAACACAGATGACCACTCCACAGGGAGAAAAAGAACTGCCTAATATCTCTTCACCAGCACGGACAGAAACACTCACACAAGCAAAACAAATATGTTCTGTGTTCTGTTAGAAATGATGCTACATATTAAATATAACATGTTTGTGCATGTTATTATTAATAAAGTGCCATTTTATCATCAAAAAAGGCAAATTAAATCAAGCAAAATAATTTGCATTAAAAAAAATCCTGTTTGATTTGTTTCTGATTTATGAATTTAAAAGATTTGCGTCTTTGTTTTTGGCATTAGCATCTATTTCTAACCCCTTTAATCTTTGGAGGGATACAACCAGTGTTTTCCCTTAAAGCTCTTCTATATTTGAAGTCATGGTGGATAAATTATACTTCCTAACAGAATGTAATTAGTGTGTTGAACTGCTAATCAGACATGATTACCTGTTGGCAACGAGGAGAAACTCTCATGCTTTTGGAGGGAGATAGGATAGAGAAATTGAGCTGATTATACCTCAATGAGAAATTAGAGCAAAATACTAATTTCAGAACTGATAATTACGCAATTCTGATGCAATGTAGCGCAATTCTGTCTGCCCTGTTTACAGGTGTTTTGTTTGAACGGAGCAATTTCACCGTACTTTAGTATCTGTAAATATGTCAGTATTATCAAGCACTGTCATCAAACCTCAGCATTATAAACAGCAAATAAAAATGCTTGTACCGGAGATCTAATGCAAGCAATATATATGTATATTTATATATATATATATATATATTTTTTTTTTTACATAACTTTTTATTCATTTGTTAACATTGCAATGCAGGACTTAGACATACAAACTCAAAGCAAGGACAATCATTTGGCTGTGGCTGTTTAATTCATTTAGCTGGAAGGCAAGGGCTGATAAGACGGCAAACCAAGACTTTCTTCAAAACTAGGAATATGCCAGGTCTGACATAATCCAATCAGGCCTGTTTTCATCAGCTTTTGTCTTGTATTTTTTGCTCTTCTTTTGGACTTTTCTTTGGTTCCGGCACAAAGTAGAAAACCAGAAATGACACAATTCGGTCGCACTTGTATGGCGTAGCAGTTCCAATCCAAACAGCTTTTCTGCAGTAAAACCCTTGAAGACCCACACACATCTAAATCTGGCCCTGAGGGCAACAGGCTCTACACCACCGAGATAAAGCAATCGAGGCCAAAAGCAGAAGAAATCACATATAATATATAAATATATATTCTAAGCTTTGCCATGGCAACATGCGTATGCATCTGACTTTCCAGTAAAAGCAGAGCCTGTATTCTGCAGAGGAAGAGAGAGAAAGAGAAGGGCGAAAAAAAAAAAAAAACCTGAAAAACGTAATCGCCCTCACAGAAGAAAAGCCCACGGAAAAGAGTGCTGCACATGTGTGAGAGGAGCTCACACATCACCATGGTGGGAAGAGGAACAATGCTGTAATAACAGCCGAGGCGTCAAGGAGCTAAAAAGACGGTAAAAGATGGTTAAACGGTCAATTGTCTGGCAAAAATGCATAACAGGACCGTCAGAGGCTAAGCCTGCAGCTAGAGCCCTGCACAATGAAACCTAAGGCCTGCCTACCTCTAAAACTCTTAGATGCTATTGGTGGAGTCTTCCCTCCACAGACTGGCTCTCCATGCAGGATGTACGGTTCCACCTCCTCGTTTGGCTGGACCGGTTTAACTTTGAGAAACTTCTCTGAAGCGCTGACAGTCTAGCAAACGCAGAGAGTCTGACATATCGAGGCCTATATTATAAAATTAAAGACCCTCCAACGCAAACGTCGCTCTCGGGCAGACCCTGATATGTAGAGTTTAGGTGAGAATCTTTCACGGGTGCGTACTCGCACAAATACTCTTTAGTAAATCTCCTTTTGATCAAATTATAGAGCGAGTGGAAATCCGCAGCGCAGCTTTCGAAGACTCCACGCTGTGCCACATTGATTTTTTTAGCGGAGATGCATCGTGAAGATATTTCCTGTTCTCAACAACAACTGACAACAGCACAAACTCAGAAGGAGGGAAGAAATTTTGTTGAGACGGGGGGGGGGAGGTTGGGGGGATATGGGAAGCAGTGGGACGATCCAAAATATAATCAGTGCCACATTATCCTTTCAGCTCGTATTCATTCCACTAAAGATAAGAGGCGCTCTCCTGCGCAAACGCCATCCTGTCCACGGAGGGATGCTGAAAAGCGCTAACAGTTATTATGAAGCAAAATAACAAGCTCTTGTGAGAGGATTGATTGTTTAGCAAATCGTCGATCTTTATAAGAGATGTGTAAATCAGAGCTAAGTCACCATTATGGGCTGCCGCCACTGTGGTGCTTTTGATTTTCTGTCAACATCCATTGACAAAAACCCAGTGCGATCTGTTGACAAAACACGAAGCAGGGCCAACAAATGGATTCAAGCTATCACTCTGTCTCACGGCACTTAAAGTGTATCCGATGGTTTGAGACTCCTTTATTTTACAAATGTTTATGCGTTCTTGCTTTATGTTGTGAAGATCAAGGGGTAAAGGCACAACGCTGATGTAGTTGGTGACGACAAAGAAGTTTAGATGCCGTTGCATACACTTGAAAGCTTCCTTCTAAACAGACAAGCTCTTCCAGTTACAATCTTTACAACGGAATCTAAAGACGATCAACATTAATTGAGAGGAATTTGAAACCAGTGAACACACACAAAAGGGACATGTTCTTCCAATTTAGCAGCTTGTTTTATCATGAATAAGATTGTCCAGGTTTTTTGCAGTGTTTACAGTATGTTCATTGCGCAGCCTAATTTTGTCCTCTGAGCGAAAAGACAGATTTGTCCTGCACGCTTCATTTAAAGAAGATTCTGTGGAACAGTTTTTAATATAAAGCATGCCGAGACTTACATTTTACATATTTTACATCTAAATCTGTGTGAATGTTTAATTAATGAAGCTGTTATGATCCTTTTGAAAAAGGAGTCTAGTTAAATTCTAGCCATAATTATAAAATTAGTTCACCCATAAACTGGAATTATCATTAATGTTGTTCCAAACCTGCATGACTTACTTTTTCTGTGGCTCGCGCACACACACAAAACCTATTTTGAAGAAATATGTTAGTCAGTTTGGTTCAACACTGAGCCCTAATTATATTATATATTTATCTACATATTCTTCTTTCAAAATGTATTTAAGCTAAGACAATAGAAAAGAATGGGTTACACTTTATTTTAAGGGTGTCCTCATTAGGTTACATGTATTTGACATATACATAAATAACAATATATTATACATAATAATATTTAAGAAGATCCAAACTCTAAACCTAGCAACATAGTAATCAGATTAACTTAATATTACTCAGTACTTAAATGTATAATTACACTCTTACAAGGACACCTTAAAATAAAGTGTTGTTTTTTTTAAATCCAAAAAATAAAAAGTCTGAATTTTACTGACTTTTATTGTTGTGGACCAAAATTGAATGTTTGTTTTGTGTAAACAGAATGATCATTTTTTGGGTGAACTATCCCTTTAAGTACCCACAAACAGCCAAAGCAGCACTTCGACATCATAATGATGTCATCATGGCAAGCCCTATACCAGTCAGAGGAGTCACACATCCTGAGGTGTACTTGAAGTGCACATGCGAGGACAAGTGTACACTGGCAGCAAAAGGGGGCTGGCACTGGGGTACGGCCTCCTGGGGACCCAACAGCAGATGGTTATGGAGCATTTCTCTATGATAATGAAGTGAAGGCTAAGACGCCAACCTCCGCCATAACTCTCGCTCGCTCTCAGTCTCTCTCTCTCTCATTTGCATGACTCTAAACCACCACCCTAGAGTCACGACCCTTTCCATCCCCTCTAAGTACCCCAATAAATTCAAATGTAATGCTCTTAAATGAGATCACTTACATGTGTCATTTTTCTTCTGTTATATTTATAATCTGCCACTTTGGCCTTGATTAACAAATGGCACTCAAGACACCCAGGCATGATTCCTCATGGCTGATGAGGGCCGAGCAGACAGAGCGAGATGTCCTCAAATCATGGAGGGAGACGACTAGGAACGTGTGTTAAGTGCATAACAGGGGACACAAGATTTGTGTTCAATTGTTTGGCTGATTAGAATAATCCAAAACACCGTGCCACAAACAAATTAAAGCAGTAGCGGCTAATTAGTTTGAAAACTAATTGCAATAATGAACTAGAAACAATAAATGCAATATCTTTTTCTTATGTAAAAAAAAAAAAATATCCACCAACTCTCTTTGTCATACTCACAAATACAAAGAGGCAAATAAATAAATACAGTACCACTCGTGCCATCTTCTGCGCTCAGACTTGCACATTTTAAATTGCAAATGTAATTGTGTGTCCTCTGCATTATTATTGTGCAAGGCGATGGAGTGCACTTGTTCATCGCTGGAGGTTAATCTTACCTATTGTTGTATTTATAGTGTACACTTTTATAGGGCCAATTCTCATTCCTCAACTCTATGCCAAGAAAGCTCCTATTTAGCCATTAATTATGTCAATGATGGAACCATCACAGAAAGCCAGACTAACGTGTTTTTAGTCCTTTTAATATGCATTTTAGAATAGCTTCATTATTCTAATGTATTTTGATAAACGATGTTTATGGTGCAGCTTCGGTCAAGTAAATTGCTTATCCATAAATTAAACTAATAAAAGTAACTTGATGAAATATCACCTAAATGTTAAGTACAACAGTCTAATTTATTTTGGGCAATACCTCTCCTCAGAAAATCATAAATATGATTATAATGTTATACAATAAGAATGAGAAGCCACATGTTGTACAAATACTACACTCCCTTTTATTATATTACTGCTTAACTGTTCCAGCCTTGTAGTTACTACCACTAAAGTATTCAGTTTGTATGTTTGAAAGAAGTGGCGAACATCCACCGTGTGGAACACGGTCATGGTCTATGATGGAAGGTTTAATAAAACAGCTGATTTCTCTTCCAGGTTTCCATAACACGGTGAATGAGTCCGCTGCATTTGCTGAGGCGCTTTTGAGCTCTGTAATTCATCCAACAGGCTAAGTACATCTTTTATTTGTGTTAAAGTGGTGGGGAAAACGTATCTTTGCTATAGGTAGACTTATAAATTTAAATATATGCTATAAAAAACTCTGCTCTGTAACTGCTGCTTAACTGCTATTAGCTACGCCTGCACGCGGCTAGAAGATTTGAGCTGAGCGGTACGACTGAATATATGTATGTTGCTCCGGCATGGATTTCACACAGTACTGGCAATTTATCATTTCAGAAGTCTCTATATCAAACCACATGATAAAATATATTATTCCTCAGAGATGAATATTCCTGCCAACACGAGCACTATACAGTACATAACATAGTGCAAGACTAGGAACGTACTGTAATAACACATTTAAGCTATTATGTTTAAAATGTATAATACTTAGGTACTACAAAAATATAGCAAATTCAAGAATGTGAATTATTTTTAAGTATTGCAAAAAGTTTCATGTTAAAAAATACAGTAGAAATACAGGAAAGAAAAACGGATTTATATCCACATATAAAAAATGAAATTTAAAACGAGTGAAATATACTAAAAACAAGAAAAAAAGGCGAATTCTTTGATAATGTTTTTTGCAACACAGTACTTTATCTAAAATCAGTGACAACAAAAAAATGCACTCTTAACTATGACATCTAGCATAAGCCTCGCACTCCTGCAGCTCAAATGTGTTTCATGTTAAATCTTGAAAGCAAAATGAGAAAGAAACAGAGACAACACCATTTGGACAAAATGTAAAAGGTTCAGTAATTACAGTTATTTTATGAGCATCAACTAACAAATGGATCATTCCTCACCAGACTGATGTACAGTGTTTTAAACTTCAAATGCATAATGCTGAAGAAAGGTGACAATACTGGAGGATGAGTATTTCCATGTGAAGTAGACTGAAGGTTTTTTTTGTTGTTGTTTTTATAAATAAACGTCAAATGCAAAATGCCATATTAGCCAAATAAGCCAGTCATAATTGAAATATACATTTCAATTACTTTAATGTCAACAGAAGAAGGATGACGTGATTTCATTTATTAAGACTGAAAAGGCACAGTACAAAACCTAAATGATATGTATTTTGCCAACTTAAAATACAATTTTATTATAATTTATTTTTGTAAGTAAACAAAACAAGTGAAGACACTAATAATAAAGATAATAATTATAGTAAAGATGATGATAATACTAATATAAATTCAAACATCAATAAAAACACGCGCATTTAACTTATTAATTTAAAAACTAATAAGGAAAAATAATTGAACAGTCTTAAGTTACTTCATGTATTATGTGAAAAATCAGTGATTTCATGAAAGCTTGTGGGACATGATGTCAGCCGTCATATGTTAACCTCATACAATCACGATAATGGTTAACATTTGTCAATTTTCAAGTCTGAATTCCACATACATGCGTCTCGATAAGCCGAGCAGATTTCAGTGCATTAGGTACGGATGGGGATTTTCATCATGCACACACATGTGAATGGATTGACTAGCAGCTCCCTCTTGTGAGCTTCGTAGGTAGTGTGTTCACTTGCACTATGCCGCAGCCTCTTGACTCATCTTTCGTTTTTTTCCCCCCTCCATTACCCTATTCCTGTCAGAAACACAGAGGCAGTTAGTCCCTCTCCTCTCCCCTCTGCCCAATCTGCATTTACAGGCTGTTTCTCTAGCTCTCACCGCTGACCTCTTACTCAAATATTTAGACGTTCGATTGCAAGCCCCTTTAAGGAACTCTGCCGTAACCCTGACCGTAAACAAATCGATGGGCCAAGTTCAAACGCCAGTGGAAATGTACAAACGTAAACAGGTTCATTCGGAGGCTACAGGGAGGGGATCTTCAAACCAGCATGCTGCAGAAAGGAAAGAATGGGATGCAAATGTATGCACAGCCATAAAGTATGCATATGCACAAAAAGAGGGAGGGATTACACCCTAGGCTGACTTCAGCTAGTGAGAGGTGTTGCAAAGCAGGGCAAACGTTTGGACAACGTTGTGGTGGCGCAAAAGAAACGTTGCAGGCTTATGCATCATGAATGTTTAGAGAGTCTGGTGCGGACGTGAACCAGTACATCTAAACTAGGAAAAATCCCCATTTGCATACTGCATTTTAAAATAAAGGGGTAACTGGACGTTGTGGTTTCAGCAAATAACCTGTTAATAACTGTTTCGTATTTGCCACTGCAAAAGAAAAAGGAAAGCAGAAACAAATGTGCGACTCGATAATTGTGCTATGTCACATCAAGACTTGGGGTCGAGTGATAAATTCCAGGTGACCTCTTCGTCAGATACAGGGAAAGGACAGGCTGCCCTTGCTGTTCCCTAAGGCGATAGACACCCCCACCCCATCCTCAAAATCATGGCATTAATATCTCCCCACAACCCCCAACAATATTCCGTTACAAATGAACCGCAATAGACAAAAACCAGGCTTAAAACTGACAATATAGCTATTAGTGATGTCAAACAATTAATTGTGATTATTCAAAATTAAAGTTTTTTTTTTTTTCTAGTTTGTATAGGCTTCTAAGTAAGTAGTGGCACCTCTATATTTCTATATAATGTAAATGTCAAATTTTGAACCATTTTTATAGGCAGAATATTCCTGTCTCCCTAACAAACAGCATCCTAATCAGTCGTATCGTGACACCTCGCTCTTCTTTTTCTCTCTATCGCAGCCTGCAAGAAACGAATACTAGGTTTAACTACAAATCCCAAATAAACCGTGCCTTAAGTGACAACACAAGTTAAAATGCTTTAGGAAAAACGTAGATCACAACGGACACAAGTGCCTGAGTCCAGACGGCATTATGATGTCTGTGAGTGGGTGAATATATCTGGTGACACTGGGCTTCTCCAGATATCGATTGCTCCTGCGGTTACAACACTAACAGTAGTGGAGAGCCATTGAACTTTAAAGCAAATAGTCCTTCTTCCTGCCCAGAGTCCTCACGGTGGATCAATACATCACAGTGTAAGCTGTGTGTCGTGTCTGGTAATGTTTCTGTCTGTCTGGGCTAATGACCTGAGTAGTACTTATAGCAGTGGGAAAGGTGGGCTTCTGCCAGCCGACTTTGGAATGAGAACGACTGTAGCTTGCTTGTGAGCTAAACCTCATATAAAGCTGAATTACTGAATTGTATTTGTAAATTTAGACTGTAGAGTTATGCAAAGATGTCCGAAAGGAGTGGTTCACCCAAAAATGAAAATAATGTCATCATTATTAGTCGCCCTCAGTGTAGTTCCAAACCCATCTTTTAAATACAAATGAAGATATCCTATTGGTTCATGAAAAGCTCAACTGAGACTTTCATGCATTAACAAGTACAAAAATAATTAATTATAAGAACTAAGCATTTTAAGTCTGCTGAAGAAACATGATTGTTTTATATGATATGTAGCTTTAATTTGAGGATTTTTTCACATGTAAACACTGATTAATACACACAGCCCATCACATATGTTAAAAGCTTGAACAAACTTCATCGGTTCTCATGTGTCAAGCAAGTACATTTAAGCTTCAGTGTAACACACTGAGCAGAGATCAATGTTTAAATGTGAATAAAAGCTACTTCGGATGTGTCACTTGCTTTATGTGGAAAAATAAAAACGTTTCCAGTTTTGATTGCATGAACAAAGAAGGAGGGAATCTCTCAAGTTTCATTGAAAATAAAAATTTAGGTGTTCAAAGTTGAACTACTGTAGTCTGAGGTTGGAATGGCTTGAAGCTGAGTTAACGATGACAGAATATTTAATTTTTGCAAAAAACATCCCTTGAAGTCTAGCGCAGTCCACAAATGACGCTTAAGGCATCATAATAAACAATGTGGATCCACATAACCAGACTTCTAATCTATTTAAAATCTTTTTTTTTGTCTCAAAGCTCAGTCCTAAAGTCTAAAACAGCATTCTGAAACACTTAAAAATGGTTTCAGGTAGTGTAAATGAAACCTGAATTCCTCATTTGACAAGCTCTGTGGGTCTTACCATTTCACTGGCCAGGGATATATTCGGAATTACGAGACAGTCAGATTCCTGATTCCCCCTCTGAGGTTCTGTTAAAGGGAATTACTGTAAAAAAGACAGCTTTGAAAGAAAGCGTCTATTCAAGAGACGATGATGAGAGAAGAAAAGTGGAAAAAAAAAAAAAAACACCTATTCAGTTCTTTCCAACTGGAAGCATCCGATCCGTGTGCCTGGATCAGCGTCCGAAATAAGCCAGATCGTGAAGAGTTGAAGAGGGTGGAGGCGTGCGTGCAATCCCCATGAGTGTGAGGGATCTGTTCCAGGGGAAGTGAACAGAACTAAATGGCCAACATCAAATGAGTGAGACAAACGCTTGAGAAGGTTTGGTGAGAACTGCGATGGGGTGCAAGCCAATGCGCTGAGCCCCAGGGTCTGAGAGTCTTTTTCCCTCAGCTGATCCTCACCAGAGCTGGGCTCTCCAGTGCTGACCGAAAGGCTCTGACTGCCAGACCTGCTCAGCTGACACAGCTCAGTATGGAGTAACACAGACTGAAAGTGCTGAGGAGGAGCTGTTGATGCACACTTCACACGTTAATGATCAAACACACCGAGTACATGTGAGTGCAGAGAGCAACTCAAAACCTTCACTGTTATGTATTTAGACATTACGAAAGGTAAAAAAAAAAAAAAACTAAGAAAAAGGCTAACTCTAAGTGAACTTTTGTTTTATTTAATGATAGTAGAGATCGGATAGGAGAGGAGACGTTTTTCCCATCATGCTCATATTGGTCCAAACTAAATAAAAAAAAAAATCTTTTCCATGCAACTTCAGAGAATAGGTAATGCGAACTGCAAGCCTCAAAGAGGACATAAAAGTACCATAAAAGTGGTTATAAAAGTCTTAAACTTCAATAACTATTCACAGAAAATCATATCAACCCTAAATGGTGTTTGTGAGAGTTAACAAGAGTAGTCGTCATGTGATTCATGAGCGAACCATGGAGTTAGATCTTTTAAAGAAATCATTTGACAACTTACAGATTCTGACAATTCTACAAAGTGTTTTTTTATTTATTTATTGCAAAGTTTTTGTTTTAAAGCTCCAGTCCTTGTTAACAGCAACTACAGTAGTAGATAATTTAAGTTAAGAAAGTCATACAGGTTTTTAACAACATAACTAAACTATCACTTTATATTATCTGCTGTAGTAATATGCATGTTTATGTATGTATTCTGCTTAGTATTGATCAATCACTCAAAAATGTCAATTCTGTCATTATATACTCACTCATCATGTCGCCCAAAAACCTTATGACCCTTCTTTTATGGAAAGAATATGCTTTGTGTCAGTGTTTTTTAAAATGAAATAGAATGGTAACCAAACCTGGAAACCAACATTCATCAAAACATCTTCTGCTGTGCTCCACAGAAGAAAGTAAGTTATAAAACATTCTTTTTAAGCTGAATTTTCATCTGACTAGGGTGATTTTTATGATGGTGACTTTTATGCGTTTTCCATATGTTCTGTATAACCTGTACTAAAAAGTTCAACTCAGCACGTCAAAAGTTAAAGCATTTATCATACAGATGGCCACGTCTGTGAGACAAGCTGGAATAGAAATGACCTAAATGAGTAATTCAATCACACAGACAATGAGAGGTCCGTTCCCAATTCAATTTGAGTGTCTGAGGGATCCAGCCTCCTCATTTCTTAATGTCACTTTAACATCTTACATGTTAATGAGCAGACGTGAGGTTAGGCCTAACACTGAGCCATTATCCACTTATTAGAGCCCTGACCCTGATGATCCCTACTCCATTAAACTGTGGATGTACAGTACAGGCATGTGTGGAGATGAGAGGCGACGTTCAGCTTGACTGGGCAGAGCTCAAGTGTGAATGCAACACTGCCCTTGTCCATTCTGTCAGTCCTGGGGTGGGACACCCTGAAGTCAATGCGCCCCTCCGCACACACATATACCAAGATGGTAGAGAAAGAACCACTGACACGGGTCACTAGACTCTCTCATCCTCCCACTTATCTCCTGACAGAACATATCTTTCACATGGAGAGAATGGTCAAGGAGAAAGCAGAAGACAATTTCACAAGTTTGACAGTTGTTGCCGTGTCAGGTGCTTATGAGCGTTTTGCAAAAAAGAAAAAAAGAGAAAACCTTTGTGACTTCAGATTCTGAATTTAATGCGCTAGAAAAGAAAAACATACTAAGATCTCAAAGCATGCCTGTGGACCTTAAAACAAAATTAATCTGAAAATGTTTGTTTTACTGTAGTATTTCTTCAAACAACCTTTTTATATGAATGTTATAATTGTATACATTTTTTATATGGTTATAATAGATAAAAAAAAATGTTTTAATTAAACTTTAGTTTAAATAAATAGAATAAATAAATACCCATAACTTTGACTTTAAACCACAACTATGAAGTAGGATTTGCTACTAAACATTTCCAGGTGGTTGTAGAGGCAGATATTTGCATTCTAATTTGCATTCAATTAAAATTACAAATAAAAAATAAACAAACAAAATGGAAATCTGAATTTGCTGTATGTATACTAGCACATAGATATGAAAGACAATAGAGAGAAAAAAGTTTTAAAAGTCTAATTTTGATTTACACATTTTATATCATGTCTGAAGTGTTTTTCTTGTAATTTCCAGCTCCGTTTGGGTCTTTAAGGAATCAGCCAAAGAAAAATCTGCTCTGTCTATTGCCCGTTCAAGCACTGCCGCTGACAACTCGTAATGTTCCAGACCTGTGAAGCCACACAGCATTGCCATTGTCCCACATATGAACCCAAACTTTACACTGAAACATCATTCTCCTTCTCCTCTGACCCCATTACTTCAATCCCCATCGACCGCCCTAAACAAAACCTTTCTGATTGCTATAGCACTCCATGCTTGCTCCCTTTCATAATATTATCTTAAGAAACGTGGAAACGATTGCACTTCATTTTTAGTTTGAATGTGAGAACTGAGGCTGTGTGGACAGCCTCATGGTGAATTCTGATGGTGTTCTGAGGAGGTTATGGACTTAGAGGCAGGACAGACCAGATGGAATACATACTATAACAAAAAAAATAACATGCTAAAAGACAAACGTACGTAAATTTATACTGTAAATAGTTCAAAATAGCTATTTAAAAGTATACGGTGCATGTATACACTGCTCAAAAAATAAAGGGAACACTTAAACAACACAATGTATCTCCAAGTCAATCACACTTCTGTGAAACCAAACTACCTACTTATGAAGCATCACTGATTGACAATCAATTTCACATCCTGCTGTGCAAATGGAATAGATAACAGGTGGATATTATAGGCAATTAGCAAGACACCCCCAATAAAGGAGAGGTTCTGCAGGTGGTGACCACAGACCACTTCTCAGTTCTTATGCTTTCTGGCTGACGTTTTGGCCACTTTTTGCTTTCACATGAGCATGAGACGGAGTCTACAACTCACACAAGTGGCTCAGGTAGTGCAGGTCTTCCAGAATAACACATCAATGCAAGCTGTGGCAAGAAGGTTTGCTGTGTCTGTCAGTGTAGTGTCCAGAGCATGGAGGTGCTACCAGGAGACAGGCCAGTACATCAGGAGATGTGGAGGAGGTCCGTAAGAGAGAGGAGGAGTCTGTTTCTGACCACTTGAGCAGACACCAGCACATTTGTGGCCTGCTGGAGGTCATTTTGCAGGGCTCTGGCAGTGCTCCTCCTGTTCCTTCTTGCACGAAGACAGAGGTAGCGGTCCTACTGCTGGGTTGTTGCCCTCCTACGGACCTCCTCCATGTCTCCTGATGTACTGACCTGTCTCCTAGCACCTCCATGCTCTGGACACTACACTGACAGACACAGCAAACCTTCTTGCCACCGCTCACACTGATGTGCCATACTGGATATATATTTTGGGGACATATTTGTACCCAATAGTGATGTAAACCTGACATAATTTCCCTTTGGGGACATCCCCATTGTAAAACAGGTTTAAAAATAAACTAAAAAACTAAAAACACTTTTTTTGAAAATCTAAAACTGCTGAGAGTTTATATATATATATATATATATATACATACAGTAAATTTAATAACATTATCTTAATTTCTCTTTTTATTTGGGAAGACTGTTTTGACAACTCAAATCAGCCGTTTTGAATCATTTTGAATACACACACACTATTTATGCATGCAACATAGCACACATTATTTCAAGACTGACTACGCAATCATTTCATGGTAACATGCATTTTTACCTCTTCCTGCCAAGAGGCTGTCATAGACCTCCAGTACTCGATCTTTAACCGCTTCAAGCATTTTCACTGACGTCAGCGTCACCTTCGACTACACAAAAGCACCTGTGAGGGCAGAAACAGAGATGTGGTCAGCTCAAAGTGTAACGTCACATGGAGGAAGCAGACAGCATGATTCCTCAGTCAGTATATCTCCATGCTGAGTTTTCTACCAGCAGCTGACCAACAGAGTTTAATGCAGTTGAAAAAAAAAAAGCAGTTAGTGTTTGTAAGGAATGTATCAGGTGACCTCAACAGCTGATCCAGTGAAAATGAAAGACCTTGAACCTCACGCTGGAAACATGTGATGTTCATCTCGTGTCCATCCTCTAGCCAGATGCTCCCATAACAATGAACCCACTTACTCTACAACTAAGACATACAGAGTTATTGGATTTTCTGCCTCCCTCTTTCCCTCCATGTTTTTTCCTCTCTTGGCTGATATAGTTTGATGTTGGAGGTGTGGCAACAGAAGGGAGTGGAACGGCACCAGTGAGGTAATGCTTGCCTCACATTAACCTTCATGAAACGCTCGGTCACATCCACTGAATATATCACCGCTTTAAGCTTTGACGCTTTTTATACAGCAGACTACAACAGATGGAGGAAGCAGAGTCGGCTCTTATCACAGATCTGTGTCCCGACTGAACTCTGTGTAAACACAGGAGGGGTTCAGGTGTGTCGTGCACTTCAGTTTGAAGTCTTTCTTTTCAACAAAACAAAGAACTTCCTAAAGCAAGCTGTGAGGAAAGGACTGTACAATGAACTGCAGAAAACGCTACAGCAAACTGCCTACATTCACGGCTTATTCACTAACCAAATGTTAAAGATTAACAAATGCAGGGAAAAGAGATGTCACCTTAGCTTGGTCCTCGCTAAATATAATCAAAGAGTCTGGATTAAAAAAAAAATAAAAAATTCAAACATACAAATATATATTAT
>JAUCNO010000795.1:8410821-8426209 GCA_032353835.1 Enteromius viviparus | reverse complement strand
GACAATGCTAGACCTCATGTGGCTGGAGTGTGTCAGCAGTTCCTGCAAGACGAAGGCATTGATGCTATGGACTGGCCCACCCGTTCCCCAGAGCTGAATCCAAGCACATCTGGGACATCATGTCTCGCTCCATCCACCAAAGCCACGATGCACCACTGATTTCCAGGACTTGACAGATGCTTTAGTCCAGGTCTGTGAGGAGATCCCTCAGGAGAACATCCGCCACCTTATCAGGAGCATGCCCATGCGCTGTAGGCAGGTCATAGAGGCACGTGGAGGCCACATACACGACTGAGCCTCATTTTGACTTGTTTGCATCAGCCTGTAGTGTTTCTTTTCCACTTCAATATATATAAAACACATATATAGTCTAAAACGACAGTCCTGCTATCACAAAATGTAACACCAGTCCTTAAGCAGAGAAAGCCAGATGAAGTTGAAAACACCTCTGGCAGATAAGAGTATAAATGTAAGGTGACGGGCAGCGATTGTTCGAGATTAGAGCAGGGTCTCACAGTTTCGTCAGCTCTGGCATGAAGAATAACGGCAGCACTCGGTTCTATTGCATGTCCTTAACGGGGATAACAGCATCCACTTGTTCAACAAGGCCCACTTCTTATTACACCAGCCTCACTGAGCCTCCACTGCGCCAGTGAAATCTGTCACCAAAGTCCAGCACCAACGGCAATCCAAATTGAAAAACTCTGCCATGAGTAGCAGGGAGTAGGGGGTGAGGGAAGAGGAAGGGGAAAAAAATCTGGTCATCAATTGCTGGCAACAGATCGCAGACGAAGATTATTGGAAGGCAACATTGCAGCAGATGTCTCATGACTGTATATTAACCTGCTTCCTACACACACACACTGAACATCCAAGCCCAGATCGTCCTCATGTCAGACTGTGAGGCCTTGTCCTGCGCAATAGGAGAAACTCATAATCCATGAGGAAAAAAATCCGATTTGTGCAGCAATACCGCTGATTTGTTGGACTAACTGCGCTGGCAGCGATGGAGTCGTTCCAAGCCACAACACACAAAAAACAGTGCCAGCAAATGTCCCTCTGTTCGGTGTTGTAATTGGGCTCAGACTGGACTACGAGAGGTACTGTAGTGTCAGCCATCTTGAGAGGCTATCGAAGTGTGTACATGAATGTTGATACTTTTGGGCAGTGGAAGAATCACAAATAAAAACAACAACAAAAAAAAAAAAACTTAAAAATCATTTATTAGAATAAGTTCAGGACGGGGGAACATAAAGTAGAGCGTAACAGTAAATGAAAGTGCTATGGATCAAGTATCGTTGCACAATAGCAGAAAATGTGTACAATTCAGAGAACAAAATTTGTGGTGAGGATCCACTAAAATAGGTACCAGATCCAATTCCGGAGGTTCCGGATCCGAATCCCGCTTGTTTTCTGACACAAATTAGGCCCTGAGCAAAACATTTGCAAAAGGAAGCATCCATGGTCCAAACCTATCATAGAGTTCCTCTGCAAAGATCCCCGAGGACAAATTCGGCACTGAAATTAATAAAACAGATTGCAGACCCCCAAATCTCCGTTAAACAGTTCTGGCATGACCAATGAGATTTTGGAGGATTCTACACAGACACAGGTTAATGAAATACAGGGGTTTACTTCACCATATTTTTCCCTACTCCAGTCATCTCATGACAGATGTTCAACTCCATATCACAGGTTTGTTTATTTTTTTCTTTTCTTTTTTCTTGACCCCGTGGTTCCTCAATTCACCATTAACACCCACACTCTAAGGCCCTGGATTCAAAAGCAATCTGAAATACAAATCAGCCCTTCCCAGTCATCAGAGCCATATTACACATATAGCGTTTTTTTGTTGGGGGTTATTTTTGCTAGTAGGCAATATTCAAGACCTGGGTTGATACGGCTGGCAGTGAGTGCAGAAGAGCTGTAGGAAGCAGATGAGAAGGGATGGGAGCACTAAGCTGCTACACATCTGGTGCTGTATTAAAGGCAAATGGGGCCTGTGGGGGGTGATGTCATGGCCCTTGCCCCATCCTCTGGTTTTCCAGCACAGCGTCAGGACAGACAAGCCAGCAAGCTGTCAACAGTCTGATCTAGAGCTAGGGATGAAGATGGCACATTATGAAAATATAAAGTCTGACTGCTTGAGTGATAAAATGTTTGTGCACATTCAGAAGCTGCTGCAATATTTTTATAAAACGTACATAACTTTGATTTTATGTTTTATATATAATTTAACAATAAAGGGCTGAGAGAGGCACTGATACCCACAAGAAAATAATTTCTATATTTTATATACAATTCAATTGATAACCAAAATAATAATAATAGTAATACTACTACTACTACTACTACTAATAATAATAATAATAATTTGTAATGAAATGAATTAATTCAGATTTGTTTTAAAGTGAATTTAAGCATCACAATAATATACAGCTTTAAAATAGATATGTATTCTGAAATTAGCTAAAAGGTTATATTTAGCAGTGTTATTTAAATATTATTATAAAAAAATAATGTGTCAGAGTAAATAATAATGATCTACCATACACCACATATTGACAAATATTATTATTATTATTATTATTATTATTATTATTATTATTATTATTACCACTACTACAACAACATACAGGTTAAAACAACTGTACTAATAATAAAACAATAAAAAAATATATTTTTATTTATTAATACAATTACTTCAATTCTTCCAAGGGGGACCTTTTTAAAAATTCCTTTAAATGTTAGGTAAAAACATTGTATTATTAATAATAATAATAATAATAATAATATTTTTTTCTTATCTATGATAAGTACAGTACTATATTGATTAATGTTTACAAATATTCTTCACAAGGATGAACTGAAAATCTATAACTACTTGAGCTTGTGCAGTATGGGCACTGCTTATGGTTTGGTTTCGCCACACTCAGTTTAACTTTATTACATTCAAATAATGACCATACCACAAAGGCCATTATCTCAGACAGGTGCCAGCAATCAACCATCAATGGAAGTCAATCACTAAGAAGAACAGTGATGCTCCGTTCATAACCTTAAATGCCAATGCAGGGCCAGATCTGGGAATGATCTGACCTTTATCATTCATAATCTGAAAGATCAAACAATGCCTATAGGCTGATTCCAGAGCAGCAACAGCTTTTACTCTGGAGATGACCAAAATCCCCCTTACGCCCCAGTGGTTTTAATTGTCTGGCTTTAGAAGGAAAAGGAATTTTACTTTGGTGTGCAGGTAGAGACAGCGGGGTTGTATTGAGCTACTTGGGAGGTCTGAAAAGCTGTGCTCTAGTTCTTTTCATGTGAATGGGGCTTAGCCATTGAGGGGTGACCCTGTTGAGCATGTCATGGGGGTGTAATGAGGTCAGTTTACAGGTTTGGTGGCAGGTAATCCTTAGTTCATTACAGGCCCACTCGGTGGCTGTTGGGGAGAAAAAAAAAATGAAATGGCAGCGAGCTATAGAATAGAAGCAGATTGTATGTGTGTACAGGGCCAGGAACTTAATAACACTTGATTCAGTATGAAAAGAAACCCAGAGCCACCCGTGAAGAAGCGGCCCGGATGTGAGGGAGCACCGTTAGTGGCAGGAGTTTGGTGTCAGAGAACAAGACAAGCTTTGTACCAGCTTTAAGAAGCAAATTTAGAGAGAGCGACGCAAGATTATTGACTCTGAGAGACTGAGTGAAGAAACACCTGGTGATCAATAGAGCTAAGAAAGCCCCATGAAAGAGCCCGAGTAAGACCTGTGAGGCTGCATTCGGAAATACCGCACGCGTTCAAACAAGTGGATCTGAAAAATGAGTGAGAAAGTTACTGGTAGCGCAGTTAAAATATGGAAAATGTGGAATTTTATTATTATTATTGCAGAAAAATAAACATTACGTTACATGCAAGATACATACCTGACATTCAAAGCTTGTGAGCAGAAATTATGGAGGTGGAAAAAGTAATACATACTGCATAATTTTTAGTGATGGAAAGCATTTGGATTTGGATTGACAAGAACAAAAAAACAAAAAAACAAAAACTTCCAGCAGCAACATTCTGCTCAGTTAATGAACTTTTTTTCTCTCTCTCTAAACTTCCATTCTACCTTAAACAGGCTGAGAAAAGTACTTTAAAAAATGTCCTTAGCTGCATGGTCTCGTCCTGAAGCATCTCTTACAGCATGATTTTTTAAGTATTTTTTAGTGCGCAATCCAAAGTTAGAATTAACTGACTTAACTCCATATTATATATACATAGAAAAAATGTTCAAGGTTTATATTTAATTCAGTATGATTTTTTTAAACAGTCATTAAACAGTCTATAGCAGTCAAATCGATTCCCATAGATAAGACTAACAAGGTCGGCGGCAGCAGAAGGATGTCTACACAATAACTTTAACATAATGTACAGAAGTACAACGTGTCAGGTTCTTATAGACTTTAATGTAAAGAACCCTGAAACATGACCCCAAGCTAAAACATTGAGACTGGTTTTATATAGTTTTATAGACAGAGTGAATCTTGAGGGACCAGTACAACTTTCTTTCGTAGCACTTATTTGAAGAATTTATTTTCCAGAACCTTCAAGCAAGTTTTGGGAGTTCATTTTAAGTCCATCTCTAACCCTGAAAGGTCCATCTTGCTCATTGTTAGTAGCAGCTCACTTCACGACTACCTCGCCATCTTGCTGTTGTTGCTGATAAATGATGCTGGTACCACACGAGTCACTCTCAAGCGATCAGTCCATAAAGCTTTTCATAAAAATCAGCTTTTGTGTATTTCACAACACTTCAGCTCACAAGTCTTATTAAGTGCGGGTCAAGTTTCAGGATTCCTGCCTTAGCAAAGTCTCTAAGAACCTGACACCTTGTACTTTTGAAAGAGCCAATGTAGTTTGCACTTCTGGAAAACTGTGGCACTGGAGACTAAAAAGCTCCTGATGGTTTAATTCTTGGTTTCAGAAACTAAAACTAAATATATGGTGATGTGTTGCATTGAAAAGGCTGTGATTTCTGCAAAAGTGTTTACTCTATTTTTCCACAAATACATGTCTTGTATCCTTTGTCTACCGCTATTGAAGAACCACAAAAAATTCTGTTCCCCTGCAACCTGATAAAGGAATAAACCCAGGCTAATGAGCAGAATCTAGATCTCTCCCTAGGTCCCCAACCTTGCTTCTCCTCGTTATTAGAGGAGTTGAACTGAGAGGGGCGAGCACGATCGACACTCTGACCTTTGCAGCTGTTGAACGTGACCCCGAGGTTATGGTACGGTCGGGTTCAGCTGACCCGGTCAGGCGCAGTTGGTTGATAAGGTCGGCAGTAATAACAAGCATAGCAAGCTGACCCGGCCTGGGAGAGCACTGTCTGAGGCAATTATAGTGAGGCTGTGTGAAACACGGAGCTTGTTTGGGGTAGTATATAGCTGAATTATTGTCTCTTCCACCTGTCTTTAGTGAACGGATGAGTGAGGGAGCTAGAAATCCTGGTTTTGTTATTGAGATGTTCACTCTGAGAGTGCGAATATAAATTTGTGGATGTTGTTATAACAGAACATACAGGCACAAAAATAATTCCTCTCTAAACTCCTGATACTTAAAAAAAAAAACGACACTAAAATTCACTAACGAATTCTGCAGTCATTCTGTGCGTGACCTATGAAAAACCTGATTCGCTTCTGTTTGAACTGCCCCATTATGTGTTCAGGATTATAAAGAGATGGCAAGATTGACAACTAAGAGCTTAATATTATAAATATATTTATATTTATTTATTTATTTTTATTTATTTGGTTAGCAATTACTCCACAAGACCACTAATGTTTTCTTTTGACATTTTCTTTGCAAAATAAATGAAAACAAGAGAGTAATAATAGTGCATTAAACAATTAAAGCTTGATCCTCGTGATTAGATCCCCATGAAATCTGTTTTCTTTTTCAGTTGTACAGATTAGATTTTAATGGTTTAATTATTACATTTCAATAATCAAAAATTATGTCTAAGTTAGTAAATTCATTTAACTAACAATTGATTAACAAAACGAACAGTTACAGTATACCAACTTTAATTAATTCAATTTAATAGAATTTCAGCTAAATTCGTCATAAATGCTTTCAAAAGTACATATTCTATATTGCTGCTGCAAGTGCACACTATCTGCCATCTACACTGCACAATGACATACAACACTACAGAATACCTGTATTTATTTCTGTGTACATCAGCGGTCTAATCTTGCCTGTAATAGCCAGATTTGTGTCATGCGTAACCTTTATGACTCTGCCTGGCGAGGTCGTTCCGTTAGGGTGCTCATAAACTCGGCTCGTATCCGTCATGTAATGTACTGACAGCTCTAACCTTCCCATGTGGCCTCATGTGCCATCCTCCCTCCAGCCTATTGACCAAAGCAATAAGCCATTCTATATGGTGTATTAAAGTCATTTTCCACATGCTTCCTCAGCACCTCCCATTGTTCATGCAAGCTCCTGCTGACCACAGGGGGAAAAAAAACAGAGAACAAGAGAAAGAAATATATATAAATAAAGCATGCTATCAACTAAATTGCAACGGTTACACCAGTTAAGAAACAGAATTGTTATTTATTTTATTCCCGATTATTGCATAACGCCACAGACAAATTTTCCCATTGTACGAAAACGCTTACATATACGAATACAAGCTGACGGCAATGGCAAAGCTTTCTTTTCTGAGCCCGATGATGTGCTATTGTTTTACATAATGCCCATCTACGTGGTGCGGAGGTCTGAGCCGCTAACATGACTCGGCCACTGTGCTGATATCAGCTTTGCCGCTGCACCATGTGACAAATGATTCCAATCTAGGCTGTGTGCCCTTGACTTGACCCTGACAACAGGGCAAGCGCAGCCAATGGAAAAGATGCGCTCTAATAAAGCCTAGACCGGGCGAAGGACGGGGAAAGCGGGGGATGGATGGAAGAGTGAACAAACGAGGGCTGGGAAGGAGGCGGGGGAGCTTGGACATCTCAGGTGCAGGAGGATAATGAGACCGCTTGTTTGTTCAGTGAAAATTACCCTGCAAGACCTTGCTCGGCAAAGCAGCCATCTTGTCTGGCTTGTGAATTGGGCTAATTCCTGAGGGTGGGTGTCGTGTCAAGGATTGCAATCTCTTTTTACACAGCACCTCTGGCACAGCGCAAACATGTAAATGGGGTCTGATGCCACCCTTTTGCCCCACAGACTCCCTCCACCAACGCCGCCCCCCTCCTAAACCCAGCCCTGGAAAATGAGCACATACTTGCCAAGCTCGGCGGTGGATAGGCGCAGCTCTCCGGAAAGGGCCGGGTGGCATGCTGGGTATGCAAATGAAATTCTCCTTCCCTTATTTTCACCTCACACCACCCTGCTGGCGAAGCAGTCCCTTGATTCTAATCCCACTGTACTGTCGATCTTCCTCTCCCTCAGTCGGTCTTGCTCATCCTCTTCCTCTGTCAAAATCATGCTATGAAGCAGATTCTGACAAAAGACAAGCTTAATCAAGACAGCCGCTACAAATTTATCCTATTTAGGATTTGGCGATACACAATAAAGCGGGTTACTGAGAGAGTAAAGCCAGATGCATACACGCATTAATAAATAGCTTTATTCCAAAATTATGAACACCAAGCACAGAAGTAGTGTTTTCCATTTATTATATTAAAGCTTTATCTGTACTGCATTTATTATGAGCAAAAATTGGCATTACATCACTGACTCAAATACTCTTACAGTAGCTTGCTTATCAGTCAAAAGTGTACAAATATTAATTGCAAGACCATTTTAACCTGACTCTCTCAACATTTCAAACCTGCAAGAGAGTCATTGTGAGATTGTTGGTGACGCTCTCAGTTTGGCACGATTCGTCAAAGCCACTGTGAGGGCAATGTATCGAATCAGACCTGACACTGAGAAAAACAGCATTTGGAAGCAACACAAACCTTTCCAGTGTGTTGAATGTGATATGACAGCCCAAGCTGAAATCCCATTGCCAGGATTCTATCTGGTCAACAGCCTTTTTAAGCCACTTGAAGCTCAATGCATTAGCATGGTGGAAACATGTTGACATGCCATGGATCTGCTCCGAAGCTGGAATGAAACAACACAGTTTAACACTGACGGACGTCCATAGCAGCTGCATGGCTACAATGCATGATTGAAAAACATGTCACACACTACACAGAAGGTAAACCGTGCATTTTGACGGCGTAAGTGGACGGAGACACGCTGTGATCTGAAAGCTGCTCTTGAGAGCGTATACAAAGACAAGCATACAAATTCACAGCTGACACACAGAGGTCAAAATCGAAAAGGCGGTTTTCTTTTATTTTTTAAATCAGCACAGGCTAGTATAAGGACAGTAATACATACAAGAACTGCCTGTATTATATAAAAGCTGAAAGACATATAGCATATAGTCAGAAAGAAGGTTGCCGATTCTAAAAGCAACAAATGCATATAGAAGACCAATTCTGCCACCGACTGACCCAAATAACTTTCCATCCATCCATATACAGTTGTGACATTCACCACAAACATTAACTTTGCCGTTAATTGTAATTATCCGGGTCACTGCTTTGTATTTCACAATTGTTTGTATGAAAACGGAGTTCAAACTATTTCTTACAATTCTGAGTTTACAAAATCGAGTTCACATCTCACTCGGGCTGAGCAATATAATCGCATGAAAGCCATAGATCAGGGACAAGCCACGCAATATCGCTTTCAGTTTCACAGGTGATTAATTTGCTCATCAACTTGATATTGTGTAGCTTGCCAGTGATATACTGTTCTGTGTTTAACTGCCGTTCCATTTGAAAACAGCATATGGAGATTTACCACTAACCAAAAGAAAATGATCATTGTAGGGTGGTTGTGTACACACACGCCCAACACACATATTTTAGTCCAAACAGCTTGAAAAAGTGCATGTACCACCGTATGATCCTTTTAATGAAGATTGTTGGAAATAACGGCGATTTTATATTACAGTTTAAAACACTGAAGAAATACTGTTTTAATAGTTTTTGTAGTAGCCTATTATGTACATTCTACTCAACAATATTAATATATTTCTGCTGCCATGTCCGAACTTTTATTTTGACGGCTTGCCATGAATACCTGTACAGTCGAATGCTCTGGAAGTAACCCTCGTAGCAGTTCTGGAGATGTTATTCATGCTACTGTATGTATGTTCTCATTTAGTGAGAAGCAAGACATTAATATCACCGGAAGCGTCACGTGTAGGTCAGTATGCTAGTAAACAAAACCCCATGTCTGCACCATACATAGACACGCAGAATTAATTTTCTGCAGTTAAATATTGACAAATACAATTGAAAGTGCGAGTGTGCTCACTGTGTGCAGCGCACACACGTTTATGTGTATGTGTGTGTGTGTGTGTGTGTGTGTGGCAGAACAGCGCCATGCACGATACAGAGGGCGCAACTTCATGTAAAGATGTGCAATTGTCTAAATGATATAAATAAGATAAGATTTTACACATCTCTGGTCAAACACACTGGCTAGTGCTGCAGTTTTATTGGCTCAATGATGTTGATGAGATTAACCCTATTAGGTATCGAAGGCTTTTTTGATACTCTGTTGTATTAAGGCAATCTGGTTGGTATCGAACTCGATATCTCATAATACCTTTTTTTTGCTCCCACCATGGAATAATGATAATTTAAAATAAAGGTAATTTAATGACTTATTTTAAAATTTCGATTTTATTTCTCAAAAAATGTAATAATAATTTATTACTATTTAAAATTATTATTATTGTTATTCATATAATATAATAATAATTATTATTATTATTAATATTGTATTTTAGTTTGCAGACTTTTTTAGATACAGCCTATGTCCTATAGATACAGCACCTACTAAAAGTACTTATTTACACTGGGGGAACAAAACAAAAAAAAAAGTAATACATTAAATGAATTGTGTAATTTTGAAGTAGAAAAACAAAGTTTACTAGTATTCTTTATTTCCATCTTTGAAAAAAAAAGTTTGTGTACATGCATTTACTGTACTGTACACTCCCTCAAAAGCAGTTTACATTATGTTTTTGTAAAGATTCTGCAAATACACAGCACACCAAGTCCTTTCTCCATGTTTTCCACCTGGCCATTAGACAAAAATTATTTCTGATCAGTGTCTGACCAGGCTTGAACACACCGAATGACCTGGAGGTGAGAACAACACTATATCCCATTGGTGGCCCGCTGAGCCATTTCTCTTCTCTAAAGACCATTATCCATAGCATTTCACTGCAACTGAACTCTTACTGCCATAAGAGAGAGAGCAGGGGAATTAGGGAAGAGAAGGTGTAGATGGGTTGAGTGTCACCCTATCTGCTGGGAGGATGTTTCATGGGGTCATTACAGAAATTACAGTCTCAGACCAAATTGGAGAAAAGTGATTCTCCAAATGAGACTAAGACTAGGAGTGGTCATCTCTGCAACATTAAAGTACACATCCACAAGCCGACAACACGGAAATATAATGTGATACACACTGTGTGATCTTTGCTCTCTTGCAACACCAAAGACAACATTGATACACTTCCGATTGATAAACCGCTTCTCCATCACTCACCCA
Source organism: Enteromius viviparus (assembly GCA_032353835.1). NCBI lineage: Eukaryota > Metazoa > Chordata > Actinopteri > Cypriniformes > Cyprinidae > Enteromius > Enteromius viviparus. Next base: position 8,415,582 of record JAUCNO010000795.1, on the reverse strand, counting down.
TGGCTTACATCTGAATGAAATTCAAATAAAATGCAACCATTGGTAAGCAAGCATTAACATAATAATAATCATCATATATTAATTAAACATTTAGTAGATAAGAAATATGTAATAACTTATTTTATATACATTTTAAAAACATATGCTTTAAGACATAAGAAAAACCCTCAAGATACCAGCGTTAATTTTTTTGTTTATATTAAAATCTATTATCCAATAGTTAATTATTATTATTATTATATTATTGTATAGCATATTTAATGTTATATACACTTTTAAAGATATCAGAAAATACAAATTATTATAAGTAGATAACTATTAATTTGTTCATATTTTAACCAATTAGCCAATAGTTCATACATTATTAAAATATTTTTTCTATTATTATTATTATTATTATTTATATATCATATAATCATGCAGAAAAGTGAAAATGTTTTTTTCTTCTTGGGAAATTAATTTTCCTATTTGTATTTGTCTATAACTTATATTATTTTATTATATATTATATATATTTTATTATTTAATTCATTTATTTTAAAATGTAAGATAGTTATATGTTCTTATCTTATTCAGGGCATCTGGTAGGTCAAGATCACTACACTGAATTTTATTAAAAAAGATCTTAAAAGTGTGGTAGCATCCATTAGGAGCAGGGGGGATCAGTTAGTCATGTATTTAAAGACAATGGATCAGATGGGCAACAGCTGTTGGACCATTTAAATTGGCCTTAGGCTGGAACGTAGGACACAGCATTTACAAATACAAGAAATATAACAAAAAGGCCAGACTCACTCTATCACTGTCAGAGAAGAATGCAAGAGAGGCACTTTTAGATGCCCTGCAAGAGTGTGTGTGTGCGCTTCACTGCAGACGGCTGCTGTATCAATGAGCTTTTCTGTGCCCTCTTAAGATAATGAAAATAATACAGGGCACAAAGAAATAAATAAATATATCTGACCATCTTGGAACAGGAGCCCACATTGCAGGTGGAAAGATTAATGCCTGCGTATAGTCGGTGCACAAATGTCTGTGTATCAATGGCTTTTCAATTCACTTGTTCAATTGAAATGTTTTATAACGGGCAAGGTCAAAAAGCAATTTGTGCAACACAAGAAATAAATGAAATAAAACAGCAGCAAATTAAATAACAAGAACAAAGCTGGCCCTGCAGATAAATTGTGGAGGGTATAGATAGGAGAGAGGTTAAAAAAATGTGACATAAAACATAAAAACTGATTAACAATAAGTTGTTTTGCTATTTGACTAATTATTGTAAATAATTATGCTGTTACTATCAGCACTGTTGTGTCAGAAAATCCTGTTTATTGAATCTGCTCCAAATTCAGTTTTAATTGTATCAAACCTTAGCTATTTTTAATTTCCTTTCGCCCCTGAATAACATTTATTGTAGAACATTTTAATTAGGATTAATTCATCTTTTAGGATAACATTTAAAAAAAAAACGCTGTTATTCTTATTCTATCTTTATCTCATTTCTACAGTCTAGACAACAACAGATTCATTAATGCAATATGAATGTTTGTATAACCGTGCTGACTTGTTTTCAGGATTTTATTTAAAAAATGTTTATATACACTCCCATTCAAAAGTATGAGTGGTGTAAGATTTTGAAAAGTTTTTGAAAGAAGTCCATTATGCTCACCTATGCTGGCTTTACATACAACAACAACTCTAAGACTGTAACACGTGAAATTTGAAATGTATATATTTTTCCCAATTTTAATAGATTTTCAAATGTAATTTGTTTCTGTAAAAGTCACTCTGTTTTTCAGTATCACATAACGCTTCAGAAATTAATCTTCTGATTTGGTGCTCAAAAAAACTATTTTATAATTACCAATATTGAATACAGTTGTGCTGCTTAATATTGCTGCAAACATGTTTTTTACCAGTAAAATCTTAACATCCCATTCTCAGTCTTATTTTTCCTCCTCACTGTGTCAACAGGCTATGAGTATCATGGCAAGAGAATTCACGGGACATAAAACAGCCTGAAGCAAAACTCAGTGGTGTGTTATATAATCCTAGAAAAGGAAGTCAAGGATGATCCCGTTTCCTGAGTCCAAGTGGGCTCAGTAGGGGGCAAATGAGAAAACAGCCAGAAATGTTAAAGCCAGCCTTCCTGTTTGTGGCCTTTTTCAAATCAAAAAGGACGCAACGTGAATGGACTGGTCAAACTAACTTTTTTTTTTTTTTTTTTACCCATCTAAAAGTGTAACGCATAAAAAGACACGAAAGACAAGAAACATTTAACAAACTGACCTTACAATAGACCAATTCGTGAATTGCACAGCTTTAGACATAAACTTCAACTGCTCTCCTGGCAGCTTATCTACAGAAATATGAATTCCTGCAATACCCCTAAACAAACACAAAGTCCATTTAGAAACTATAGTAGCATTGTGGTGGTGGGCTTCCTCCTCTCAAGGTTACAGCCTACAGGGCTTCCCTGCAGCGAGCATGGCCACAGGTCACTCATTTTTCTGCGTTAGCTGTCAGGACGAAAGACTCCTCAGCTCTGTCTGGGACCTGACACTTTTATTAAGCGACACAAACTCCATGTCTCCAGCTCCTCCAAACAAGACGGTTGTTTTTGGTGCAGATTTGACATGCCATTTTCTCCTCCCCATAGTATTTTCAATTATAAAAAAAAGCTGTTTATTACTGTTTAGCTGTATTTGTCTCTGACGCTGAGAGTAATGAAAAGCTGCAGGCTCAATATTTTACACACTGATGCATTTTTCAGGAGCACACTTCTACAGGGCATCTATGAAACAATGGGTGTCATAACCGAAAGGTGCGTGTTATTAATCTCCCAGCCCTCCCCAATCAATCTGCTTCTTCCTCCACAAACAGTGTAATGCATTACGGCGCTAAACGAAAGACCACATTTCACCGGCGCACAAAGGCGAGGCTTAGAAGGAGATGTCTTCCTCAGACAAAGCAGCCATGCATTACCACTAAAGAGCTTCTTCTGGTTGTTATGAGCATTACTGAACAATTTGACTCTGAGGGATAAGTAGATGCACTGTAATTCATACCAATTTATTATTTTCCCCCTCCTGCCAAATGGAGTAAGGAAGAGTCGTGGCGGTAATGGTGCACTCATTTTATTACGCTGTTACGGTGTATAGCAGCGGGTCTTGTTGTGCAGCTCCCGTTGGAGAGGACAAGAAGTGAGACAAATGTGGTGTGAAGGTGTAAAGTAAAGATGTGTTAAGCAGACATGAAACCTGGCCACGAGAAATAACACAGAAGTATTGCCCTTCGTACAAAACTCGACTGAGAAGCAGCTTGCATGCTCATTTGGGAGCTAATCAGAAAAAAATACGGCATTCTAGACGCAACTGGGAACCATTTGAAAGGTATGTTGTGAGGTCATATCTAGCAAATGTTTCTGGCAAAAGCCGGTATGCTCTACACTGCAAATTCATGTCGGAAGATCATACCGGAGCAATTATTCAAAACCTTTGATTAGCCTCAATGTACGCAATCACAGCTGAAAATCAATTTTCAGGGACATCCGCAAATCAAAAGCAAGTGCGGTGCCAACAAGCCATACGCATGTTTGAGTTGAAGGTTCCTCTCTTTTTCTGACATTTTCAAAATTAGCCAGCTTTTTCCCCATTTGGGGCTAATCAAGTGAAACAGCAGTGAGCTTGCTGTTGAGACGCTGCCAAAAACGCAAAACAGTCAGTGAAGTGGAGCCAGGTACTCTCCAATTAGTGTTTGCGTAACTTAATGCGAACTGCTGGTAACCGGCGCTTGGCGTCCAGGCGGTTGTCACTGCAGTTATACACATCCTCCATCAAATGTGCTAATGCATTCTGATTTGTTTTCCCTTTCAAAACTAGCGTGAAAGTTGAAATGAGGCATTTCCACGCATGCATTGGTGCTAACGGGCAAAACAGTTTGGCTTCGGCATTGATGAGAATGAGCAAATGTTATGGTGGCTGGCTGACACTTGACGGGTATGTGGCCTAAAACACCAAAATAATCTTATTTGTGAGGTATATCAAATTGCCAGATCCATCTGTGTGGTACGGTGTGGGATTTGTATTTTGCTGAAAGGAAAAAGTCAAGTTATTGGAAGCTCAGACAGTAGGTGTTATATTGATGTGATGAGCCAAATGTCAATTTGAACACTGTTTCAGTGTAGAGTTACAGTCTTTTTAAAGCGTTTCGAGCAGTTTTGGCAACAAAGTCAGACAAAACTGAGAGGCAGAATTATTTTGAATGCCAAAAGTGTGCACTTTTGCGTGTTTATATGTGTGGAGTTTCTGTATTGGTGAGAATATGTCAGCACTTTTTTTTAAAAAGGCTGAGAACAAAAAACGTTTTTCACAGAGCAAATGTGGAGCAACGCAGCAACAGAAAAAGTGTTGTAATTAGGGCTGCAAACACAGAATCCGAGCCAATCGGGGAACTGTTCATTTCTTAATTAATATGTTTTATGCTTTAAAACAGAATGTGTGTAATACTGTATATATACACATACATATACATACATACATACATACATACATATACAGTACAGGCCAAAAGATCTCATTCAATGCGTTTTATTTTTTTCATGACCATTTACATTGGTACTGTAGATTCCCACTGAACTCATCAATACGATGAATGAACACATGTGGAGCCACCCTTTGCCACCCACCAAAATAGCCACCCTTTGCTCTGATTACTGCTTTGCACACTCTTGGCATTCTCTCGATAAGCTTCAAGAGGTAGTCA
>JAUCNO010000795.1:8375977-8400941 GCA_032353835.1 Enteromius viviparus | reverse complement strand
AATAATTGAAGGAAACATGCACTATCTTCTATCTATGATTATTTATTAAACATCAACAACTGAAATTAAAGCACACACAGCCTAAAACTAACAGTCACCTTGTTCTTATAAAAAAGTAAAAATAAAATAAATTATTTTCAATGTTTTTCTTATTAACAGTAATAAATAAGCTGTATCTCTGCTAAATAAAATTGTAAAAATCTTGTTTATTCTGTAAATAATATTTTATACAGTGCATTTCTTGCATCTTCTGTAAACAGATATTTTAATGTGTATCAGTGTAAACAACAGATTGTTGTAATGAAAATAGTACAAGTCTTGTACATGTCTGGCAGCGCAGGAAAGATGTGATCGCGACGGCACAGTGTACCTTCTGTCGAGAGTTTTAACTAGGTGTTTGAACCCACTTCGCTCCGCTGCAGCCAAGGGAGTCATATCCTTTGCGATGTACAGAGACTGGAAGCGCCTGGCAGAAGCCCCTCCCATGACGTGAATTTGTGTTTGCTGTGAAGAGAATTTCACGTGCAAATGAAACGAGTAAACTCAAAATGTTCAAGCGTCTTATGCGTGAATAGCGTGATTTATTTGCGCAAGTCGCATCTGGTGTGAACGTAGTGTAACGTAACGGGTCACGTGACTCCACACGCGGTATTATTTTTAAAGGGAAAGTAAATTGAAATAATCGTCCTGGAAAAATTTGATCAATTATAGGTTCTGATATTTTGATTACTTTTCGATTAACTATGCTCTCATTCCATAATAACCAAAGAACTACCATGTACCATGGGCGCAGCAGGCGCAGAGATATTATGCAGTGCATGAAAAATACCAACTCTCTTTGGACAGTTTATAGCGTGATGCTAACAGTCTAATTAGATTCAATGATCTATGCTAAGCTGCAGCTAAAAGTGCTGCCGCCAGACCTGGAGATCAGCTGAATAGATTCAAAAACTGTAAAATTCAAGTTTAACTCTAGGGGTGTTGGAAAATAGTGGTGTTTCTATAAAACAGTGTTTGTAAGCTCCAAAAGTGACCAACATGAAGACTAACAAGTGGGTGGACAATATGTTAATGTTTCATTTTTCATTCTGACTAGACCTGGGCGATTGAGCAGCAATATCATCTTCAGAATCTGAAGCAATTTTTTTCCAATTTTGAATGGGATATTGCGTAGCTCGCCAGTGATCTACGGCTCTGTGTATCAACTGCCGCTCATTTTAAAAACAGCTGATTGAGATTTACAGCTAATCAAAGAACCGGCTTTACTGATGAAATGTGCATGTATAAATCGACGTTTAAATCACCCAATTTCGTTTAAAAAACAACTTTTTTCAATGATTCAGAGTCGACTTTTTCTTTTGAGAGCCAATAACTTTATACACTGTGCACATTCAGATTCAAAACTTTGCAGGATGTTTTCATTTACTCACTACATGAAAGGTCATTTTCAAACCTCCATAATAAGGGGAACTTTAAGTACTAGAGGACAGTACTTTAAGTCTAGAAGAAATTCATACAGGTACATGATGGCAGCATTTACATTTTTAAGTGAAGTAAACTTAATTAACCTACAAGTAATTAACATGGTTTCACAAGTTGAAAAGGTGATAATATATTAAATTTGGAGTCTGAAGTACTTTCATTTAGCTAGTAGAGATGCAGCTACAAACATTTGTGCAGTCACCTCTTCAAATCAACTAATTAGCCTAATGCTATTTTACTAGGCACTTGAAATGTCAACACATTTGTAGATTTAGTATAAACTTAAATTCCATTACCTAGCAGGCATTATTGCTCAGTGAGTTGAGCTGATCTCTCCCCCGGGCCCGATATGTTTCCCCTGCTCTGTCATCTTGCTAACCGTTCTGTCTAGACCAACTTAGAGCCCCATAATCCACCACAGGGATCAATAAACTGCACATAATTCAAAGCTAATAATGAGCCTTCAGTACCACGCAAATGGTCAGCTACTCTAAAGGAATGGAAGGCGTAAAATGATAATGTAATTATTAAAAGGACAGATAAAATGAGAAGGCGCTCACTCTCTCATATTGGAAAAGCTAAAGTCAATTAGCAGCACTTGGAATTATTGTTATTCTTTAGCCGGCTGATTGGGGAGGAAGTTAATGTATCTGGCGCCCAAGGTAAATGTAGGACATGACTTGCAGTGCCAAGAGCAGCTCTGTTATGTTGTGGGCAATTGGAGAGTAATTGTATACACACAGTGTGCCATAAACGTGCTTTGTTATGTATTTTAGCCTATTGGATGTAACTGCACACGTTTTCAAATAAGTTGATATTGACAAGAAATTTACTTGCTCAGGTTCTAAAATATCTAGTTACGCGACATAAATCTGCTGAATCATTGTTTCTCCTCCATTAAAAGGCATTGGCACGCATAAAACCTAATGTTTTGTTGTTTTAAATCAAGTCAAGGCTGTGGTTACTAAAATGTTTTGCTTTTTATGTCACAATGTTGTGTGTCTCTTTAACTATGGACACTTTTGGTTTGATTTATTTAACGCTTAATATGCCATTCAAAAATAAGGTCAAATATATGTTTTTTCCTGTTTGTTTATTAATTTATACATTTAAATATTTTTATTGCTTATAGCACCACATTAAATTGTTCAGAAGTGACAGTAAAGACAGTTAATTTAAATGGTATACGCCCATTTTGTTAACTGATATAGATGGATTGGATTCATTAGTCTTGCTTAGGCATATATTATGTATTCTAAACAACTCCAACTAAATGTTAAATATAATTTCACAAAATTACAGCTTGATGCGCAAAACAAAATACTGCTCACAGGTGACATTTACTTTTTTTTGTGCCTCCTGAATAAATTGCATTGTTCAAGTTTCATTTTTCAGGGGCAATTGTTATTTTTCATAGAATAAATATTTTTTTAGACTATCATAGTTTCAAAAAAAGTACAAATCCTGTTAACTACAGTAACAGTAAGATTTAGAACTTCTAACAAAACATTAATACAAGCATTACTTAAGAACTTATTTAAGAACCACAAAAACAGCTAACCATCTTAACAATGGGTCCGTCTAGAAATAAAATAAAAAGATCTAAACTAGCGCAGTTCACTGGAAATACAGTAAACGTAATGCGGTTGGACCTGCCGAGCAATAACCCCAAACATAGTTGTCTTTTCCGCCAGGCTGCTTCCTCCTAATGCGCTAAATGTTTTGGCTTGCACAAAATGTCACCCTTCCCGGGGAGGACTGGCATTTGAAGTTGGTTTTGTAGACCCTCCGGCCAGATCGCTGAAGGCAGAACAGCCGCTATGTATCCAAAGAGCATGAAAGAGAGACGAATGTGTCTGAGAGGAGCATCAGTTGATAGCACCAGAGAACGAATGCCACAGACCCACATCACTCAAAAGCAGCGAGGACAGCTTGTTTCAGGGTCTGTTAAGTATGTCCATGCCAGTTGGGGATTCAAAGTAAAGCACAGTGCTCCCAGGCCTTTCAGTGTCTGATTCTGAGGCTGACAAAGGCCTTGATTGAAGCTAGAAGTCTCTGAGCTAAGCAGCCTGACAGGATAATAGGACATCTGGAACAGATGTTTACTCCCCCATTTGTAAAATGGTGTCGGCTATGGGTGAATTGTTATGCTAATACACATGCAGACACACCCTCTCTTTTGCATAGACTCAGCTGCCAATTAAAAGTTAGATTTTTTTACTTCTTTACTGATTAAAGATACTAAGAAGTGTCTGGGTGGTACGAGTAAAAATACAAATCAAATAAATTTAATCAAGTAAAGAAATTGCCCTTTGATGTTATTCCTGAAGCGATCTGCCTTTTAAAAGTTATTTAAATAGCGTCTGCTGTCATCGCGGCAATATTTCTAGCTTTTTAATGACAAATAATCAAATGACTGTCAATGGAAGTCAACACATGATAGCAGTCTTCTGATTTCCCCCTGCTTACCCAGTGTTTATGCGGTAATCAACACTCAGCCATCTGCGAATGGGCAATTAGCATAATTGGTGTACGTTACACGCTTAATGTAAAGCACATTTTTTACTGCCATTCTTCTCTCGTTGCATCTAATTGCAATCGAGTTTGGGAGGAAAACATCGGGAGTCTCTGGGCATGTTAAAAAGTGGATTAGCTGGCAATGGGCTGCACCGAGTCCAGGTGCGGAAGGGTCAAAGGTCAAGTGGCCTTGCTTTTATCTGACAAATAGTTTGGTAACACCTGGACGAAAGGCAAGAGTTTAAACGCATGAGTGAATGGGCATGACACTGCAGTCTCTTCCAGCTGCTCAAATCCAGCATAAATTGGACTCCATTAGAATTAATAGCCTTTACTGGATCTTAATTTACATATAAAGGCAAGAAGACATCTGTCATAAAGTATCTGGGAGAAGACATTGTCTCTAATGTCTCTAACATAGTCTACAACATTGGACTGTATCTACAGCATTTTTTATATCGGGTTTTCAAAACTTTTTTATACAAAGGATGCCACTTGCAAGGGCAAAATATTCTAAAAGGTAGCCATATGTTATAATACACACACTTAAAAAAATTTAATTTTTTATCTGTAAATCTCTTTGCTATTAAATAATAAACGTTAAGATACTGTTTATAAACTTTACATAAGAGATTTTTTTTTAACTCTTTTTTTAACTTTTTACAATAAATAATACACTACTTTTTAATATTTTATTCCTCAGCAAGCTAGCATTACATTGATCAAAATTGAGAGAAAAGGCTAATTTTTATTTTTAATACATGCTGTCCTTTTAAACTTCCTATTTTTGCACTGTGGGGGGAAAAATGTCAACAGGAATATACTGTATATATATATATTTTTTTTATCAAATCAATGACTTGGTGAGCATAACACTTTTCAAAATCATTAAAAAATATTGCTACCCAAAAGAGAAGCTCAGAATGTATCTTTTCTTTTCATTTTTTCTTTTTTTTTTTAAATAAGGTTAATGAGTAAATAAGTGTAAATAAATGAGGCTTACGTTCAGGAATGTAATTAAGAAAAAAAAAACACTGCCAAACACTACCACTTTCTGCAACAAGCAAAAAAAATAAATAAAATGTCCCTACAAAAATAACAGATGCTTTTATTTTTGCTTTCACCATGGGATAAAACATGCAAAACACAAGCTTTCAATCTCATGTCTAATTGTATCACATCACGGATGTAGTGCAGGAGCATTGTTGCTTGAAGTATAAATTGGGTAATTCAATTAAAGTGCCCGGCGTAGACACATGATAACGGATGGAGGACAACCCTACCCTGGGTCTGAACCTCACGTCACCTCCATATCACTCAGCCTCTCTGACAAATGGTGGCCGGTTAATAAGTGAAACACATGGCTGCCGGCGTAGGTCAATAATGTCCTTTCCTTCATCGGCATGACTGAATTAACCGTCTTGTAGTACTGCAATCTTTCTTCATGTGTAAATAGAGCTAGCATCTAGCTGATGATTAGCTATAAAAGCCCTTCTTATCTTAAAAAAAATAAATAAACAGCCAGAGTTGCTCTTGTTTGTGTTGTTGAGGGTTTAAATGCAGACAAAAGCATGCTCTGTTTGTAGTGTCCATCAAAGACCGAGATGGCTTGACAGTTTGACAACAACATAAAATGACTGGAAGGTGCACGGACCAACACTTGAAGGTCATTTCAAATAGCGGTTGTACACTGTAAAACAGGATTGATTGAGAAAACTCACACACAACCTATAGTGCATTCAGATATTTAGGTTCTTCCAATATATTATTTAAAAAATTGCCAATAATGTACATTTAATTCATAGCTTTTTCTTTCTTCACTAAACACAACATGCTTCACTCAGCCAATAAATGCTTGCAGAATGCTTGCAAATTGTAAATATTTTATAGGGCACTTAATGGGTGAATTTAACTGTGCTTATTTTGTTGCTAGGCAAACAAAGCAATGATCTCTTGCATATAGTTTTAGTAGGATGCACATACTCAAAACTTAATATTTCAGCAATATTGTTAAAATTTGAAATCCTTTGCTCAGACAACTACTGCCTGTTTGACTAATCAGGACGATATCTGGGTAAATTCTGTTTTTGGAATAACAGATCTTTATATAGTTTCAAGTAATTCGCTTTTCTTAGTATTTGTGATTTAAAAGAGGTCCCGTAAACTGGTGTGTAATTTAGCAGTCAACACAAGAGTTACACTACATTGGGGATCACTGATTCAAACCCCTAAGCATCTGAGTAGTGAGAAATAACCAGCCGTGATAATTTGTACATCCCCCTAAATTTCCTTGCCGTTATTTTAGTAAATACCGAGATGAAACGGGGCAGAGATCAAACCACATTCCCCCTGAAAGCTTGTCTAGTCCTTTAATGTTGTGAAAATATTTACAAGGTTAAGTGAAACTAATTGAAAACCACCTACGTGAAAGGCTTTCCCGAGCCCAAACTCGGGATTAGGGTAAAATACTGTTTAAATTCCATATCAAAAGAATTACAACCCTTTACAATAACACTTCCTTCTAAAGGTGTGCAAACACGCCTTTTGCATGCTAATATCACATAGGATAAAAGAGGCTATATATCCACAAATTATTTATCCGCGGATATTTAATCGAATCTTTTGTGGAGATGTGCGCAGCAGGAGGTGTTCATTTTGAGACTGTTTAAAAACGGCGTAATCCGCTGCGAACTAAAGGTGGCAGTGCTATTGTGTGACTGACAAATTTGTTTACAGGCATGCGCTAACCCAACAGATTAAAACACTATTGCGGGGAAGATAAGCACGCAGGCGTCTGACTGTCACAAACCTCCGCAACCCTGTCTTTAATGCAGGAGAAAAGAGTCAGATTGAACAATGGCTTTAAATCCATTCCACCCCTCCACAAGGCCTATCTGACATTGTTCTAGTGCGGCCCACACAATTTTCACATTTCAAAGTCAGTTTAATCAAGAGCTCAGGCAAAAGAGGACGGATCAGAGGGAAGAGAAGGTTTGTGCCATTCAAACGAACTAATGCAAATGATCACTCCAGTATGGAGTTTGTGTCAGGCTGGCTTTGGGTGAACCTTAATCAAACGAGGGATTTGATATTGTTCTCTCGGTCGCCTCTTTCTTCTGTTTGGCACCAAGCCCGTTCTGTTAGAGGAGAAAAAAATGCTCACACCGGGGGGCATTCACTTTTAGTCTTACGCTACTGTCTTTGGGCAAAGCGCTGACATTATAAACTATTAGCAAGAAGATCAGAACAGCCGGTTAAGGACAAGACACCTCAGGCCTGAAGTTTGAAATGCCAGTTTAGTTTATGAAGCAGAGCTATAACCAACAACATAATGCTTGTTTACATGCAGCAATTTGTCAATACAAATCTTTCCAAGTTACAGAGTTTACAGTATGTTTATATAGCCAGTGCTGGGTTGATCTCTTACTAGATTACTTATTGTATTCTGTTGTCGATTAAAAATAACATTGTAGTTTGTTGTGTACACATATTAGGTATTGTATTCAGACTGCATATTAATTACCTTTAGATTATTAATTTATAATATGATGCATTCCATTCTTTGCTATCAAAATCATAAAGTGTATTAAACATTACACTGTGCCACAGCTTCCCAAACGTGAATGGACTGCAGTGGTTTGTGAGTTGATGCAAATCATAGCAAATCAAGACGTAATAAAATAATATGAGATAATAATTCGTAATTATGCAAACTATAAAAAAAGTAACTGTTATATGCATTTTTTTTTACATCTAAACATGTAGATGACATTTAATCGGTTACTAAGACAGGTGCACAGGGTATTTTTGAAAAAGTATTTTTAAAAGCTTAAATTTTTCCTATGGATTGGAATATTGTAATATTTCAGGTCCACCCCCTTTTAATTTGATATATATATAATTTTTTTGTTCTTTTTTTTTCTAATTTGCATGAAGTTCAAACCTGTTGATTACAGTGTTGACAAGTTTATGTGAAGGTGTTTCTATGTTAGTAATTTACTACTGACTAATAGATTATTGTATTGTATTGTAATATTTGATATTGATGTTGCTCTGCTGCACTCCATTACACAACAATGTGACTGTTGTCATGATGAAAAAGTTTTAAATATAACATTTTATTAGTAGACTGCCTTACCAGTACAACAACGCAATATAATTTTCAAAATAATAGAGATGGCCAATCAGATCAAATACGTATCCGCTTTTTTCTGTTTACAGAAGCCAAGCCTGAATTCCAGAACAAAATTATGGTGCTAATGACGAAAGACAATGAGGAAAAATGCAAGTAGATAAACATGTTAAATATCTGACAGTAGTTTAAAGGCTTTCTCAGTGGCAATATAGAAGCACTGAGATTTTTAAGATGCTGACCAAGTAACCACAATAAGAACATATGCTACATGACATGTGATACTACAAAAGAAAACAAAGAGTTAAGCTCACAGCAGCTTATTTGAAACATCTGGTTCTTTGAGCAAAACTATTTACTTCATATCATTGAGGTAAAAAATGATTATTGGCAATTAAATGCCCATTAATTTTGCAAGCGCTCAATCCTGCCAGATGTTTTACATTAGAGAGAAAAATAGCCACTCCTATTTTTCCCCCCCCATTTCATACTAGTCACTGGCATGATGGATCTATTTCATACACATAAGCACAATTAATGGTGTGGACTTTTGTAATGTACCTGCATTTAAAGGGACTAAACTGACAGTTGAGTATTGAACACAGTTTGGGCTAAAGCAACTAAGTTCAAGTTTCCAACAGGACAGAGATATGATATGATTTATAAAAGGGCGCCTCAGACTTGATTAATTCGATGCCACTATGTTGCCCGTTGTCTGAAAATAAACTTAAAGCCTTTTGAAAATCGTTGCCCTATTTCTTCTTATTGATATATCTGTGGCACAATTGGAAAAATAGAATCTAGGTCTTATAAATTAAGAACTCCTTGCTAGGCCACATGAAAACTGAAAACACTCCAAAGACAACGGCTGACTCCTCAACCTAACATAATAAATGACTATCGGGTGCTATAACAATCTGCTCCCTGCTTGCTCTGACCTCGACACAATGGCCCAGGTTGCCCAGCTGTGGCCCTGCTGGAGTGCAGCAGCTGAAGGTAGTCTTACAGTGCTCTCCACCCTGACCTGACTGGCTCTTCCTCAGGCCAGCACTTTTTAATTCCCATAAGAAACGGAGAAGCGCTGAGAGGCCGGGGCAAGCAGGAGTAAGCATCTATTGCACGTGTCAGGGCCAGAGCATACACTCCCTCACTGACCTCAATTAGAGCAGACTAAAGACTAAATCTAACTGCCCTGCTACATGCACATGGATACAAACTAGCAAATTACACACTGACCACATCATTAAATATCAGGAAATTTTTACAATACCAAAGGAAATTAATGAGATTCATATAATGAAGTGATTGCTACGTCTCCTGAAAATATCACAAGAGTGACAACAACGCAGTAAAAATAATGTAGAGTAACTTACATGTTTGCAAACATTTCAGTTTGTTTTTCTAATTTTGCTTGACCGACGAAAACGATCCCAAACAAAGCCAGTGCCTCCAAAAAGCACACCGCGATGGTGTTCGTTTCCAGATGAATCGTGTATGTGAACAACTCGGTTGAGTGAATGATTCAAAGAATCGATTCAGTGAGTCAATTACTGAAAGACTCGCTCATGAAGACTTGGCGCTACCTACTGGCATAACGATGTGCAATGATAAATCTAGCATTTTGTACAAATGCAATAATTTTTGCATTTGGTGTCTTGTGAATATAAAGAATATATTAAGTATTATTTTTATTTTATTATGTCCATATACTTATTTATTATACTTATTTTTATAAGTTTCTTGACCAATCAAACTCAAGGACCAGCATTAACTTTTGTAACCCTTATACACCATATTGAATTTAACATGAATGAAAACGATGCCGTGAGAGGAATATATGTGCCACCCTAACTACACACATTATTTTAAAGAGGATAAATAAATAGATTGTGGGTGACATTTTTCTAAAATTATTCATTACAATCAACAAAAAAAGTTGATCACTTTTTTTCCTCCCTGAGCCACTGGGGATGTTCATTTCTACTTGCACTTTAGAGATCACAGCAGTCCTGCTCACAAGCAGGCATAACAGGAATAACATCAAAACCTCTAAATCACTGCTTCAATGTTATTTTGGGATACCCAGCAGACCAGGACACCAATTGAAGCCTCATCAGCAGCCTTATCATCTCAGCTGCGGTGGTGGGTGGCCAGAACAGATTTGTGAGGGTCATATGCCTAACTGCGACCCCCATAAGCAACCAACAGGCCGGGCTTCTTTTAACTAATGCAATTAACCTTGTCGAAAGAAATAAAGAAGGACAGGCGAAGACAGAAAAAAAAGAGCAATAAAAAGGAAACAGCACAAAGCCGAAAAGCTACAGTATGATAAAGAGAGAGAGAGGGAGAAGAACAGAGGGAAACTCCCAGAAAGAAAGGTAGAGGTGAGAAGCTTAACTCATAATGATAGGGAGAAGCGTGCCTGGGCTGAGGGGGCTCTCTTCTTTCGGCTCTGTCTCTTCTCTTGGGAAGCAAAGGTTGGGAGCACTCGTCTCGTGGAGGAGGTAAGATGAAGGGCCAGTGTCAGGCTGGCTTTTAATGGTCAGAACTGTGGTTAGTTCTTCTGACTATGTCCTGTCCCCCGTGGCTCAGAGTCCACTCCATATAACTGGCCATAATTCACCTCTTTTGGCAGTTTGGGGTCTCCGAGGTGCAGGATAAAAAGTGCAGGGAGCAGTAATGGCACCAAGAACAGCTGAGGGCACATCTAGTGAGAGAAGAGCAGAAAACCACACTCTGACTGGAACCTTTAAACTAGTACATGCAGGAACAGGAACCAAATACAGCAACGCTTTTATTTGGATAGTTGTCTCCATATAGAATAATCACAAATTACTTGTACAGTACAAACATATACTGTACTGTTACGTTATATAGCTCTGAAACCTGCTCGCACTGCAATTGACTTCATAACTGTCAGTCATGCCAGCATCTTGTACTGTCACTGAGCTTTTTTTCTCATTGCTGATTACATACATTTCTGCTGTGTCTATATATATATATATATATATATATATATATATATATATATTATTACTTGTTTTAAATTGTATTAAATGTGAAGAACTGTGAAGAAGGATTAAAAAATCAATTTAAAAACCTCCTTCAATAAAGCTACAATACAGCAACAATACAAACAATGAAACATGGAAAATAGATACACACATAAACAGAGAGAACAATAAAAAGAAATTGTAAAAAAAAAAAGTTATAACATAGTCAAGCACTGCTTAAAGGGATAGTTCAGCCATAAATTTAAATTATTTAATTTATTGACATGCTATTTATACTCATGTCCATTTCATGCTAACACAAAAGACGATATTTGGAAGAATGTTGCCAAACCGTTGCTGGTAGCCATTATCCTCTGTATGGAGAGAGAGAAAAAAAATCAAATAATAAATGCATAAATGAAAAACCAAAATTTCAATTACTAAGAAAGTCAGTGGCTATACTGGCAAATAATTGTTTACTTATAATTGTAACTATCCCTTTAAAAACTGAATACGGGTCAAACAAAAAGTAAATATAATGAATAAGCATGACCTGCTTTCTTTATTTTAACAAACCCTAGACTTTTCCAATGAAATCATAGACAGTCTTAACTGAGAGTTGTACATGTGTCCCTTTTAACAAAGATGCTTTTATAAATAACATTGATGAACACACATATATAACAGCAATATGCACAGTACCCATGTTACAGATGAGGTACTGTGCTTTTATTTCCTAGCGCTGATAAGCATTAAAGTGCCTGAAAAAACAGTTAATGGTAATAGCTGACTAACTGCTGTGATTTGCTGATAGCATGGAGAGAGAGAAAATAAAAGGAGAGTGATAAAAAGAAGGAGAAAGGGTTTGACATTTTCTTTTAGCTCTAACTGGGGCACAGAAGTGGCACTGCCATCAGACGCTGGAAACCAGTTCTAGTCTGGGCATGTCAAATCTGGATCACTCAGGAAAAGACAGACCCTTCTTACCCCCTATCCTGGGGCAAGTATGGACAACCCCAGACACTGCTGAGCACTCCTGCAGAGCAATTAAAGCCTGCAAATCACAAACCTGCTCTTCCTTACAATCATACTTTAAGCAATTATTCATATCAGTACATACCTAACTAATAAAGATGGATCAAAGCATTAATTTAAAAGTGCCTGACACACATCCAGTGCAAATAATATGTAAACAATATTTCAAAGCAATTTTTCTATATGTAAAATAATGTGCAGCAGTGTTCTAAACTTGATTGCAGTATATTTTAATTTTATAATAATATAAATACCATTATAATTACTGGACATTTTATATTTGTTTTATTTATAATTATTCTTCACTTTCCCCACTACCCATTTTTTTTTACGAAGGGTCAAACAAATTCTGAAGAATTATGTACAAACAATCCTGAATACAGTCATAACTCTGTATAATCTCGTACATATGCATATATGTAAATTATAAATATAATTGTATATTTATAATGTATATTATTTAGATAGATGTAAACCTGATTTAAAAAAAAACATATATATATATATATATATATTCAGAATTAAAATGTTATATTCAGGTTTTACAAATAAATATCAGTTTTTTTTAATATAATTATTATATTTGTAAGTTCCTTGTTCAATATAATTAATGGTATTAACAAATGCAATTTTTTTACATTTGTCTCATCTGCTGTATACAGACCCAAAAATGTTGTGCACCAAACACCCTGAAAAAAGGTTAGGTTTTCTATGCTCAATCCATTATGCTGCACTTTTAGCTATGTGCAGCTAAAACAGAAGACATGTTAGCACTGTGACGGTCTCAAGGGAGCGAGCGCCGAGGACAGTGTGGACTCTCTCAGATACCAATCACTGCACCCAGGGGCTTTGTCTTCACAGTAAAATCTCATTATCAGCCAAACCGGTACAATTTTCCACGCATATCTGCATATTGATTCTCACTACAGACGCCACTGACTAAAAGAGTACGACGGTTAAGCTGCAAGGGCTGAATAAAACGAGTCGAGCTGATGATACGCCAGGGATGCGAAATCTGACAATAACAACCCTGAAAGTTTGATTTGACTGAAAGAGTGATCCACTTTGCCCAGAGTACAGTAATTTTGAGATTTATGATGGTTGTAGGACATATATGATGTGATGGGTAATTATGGCGTGTCGTGGGTCGGGCTCGTCAGCGGCAGCCAACGCAATCAGCTCTGTGCAGAAATAAATGGGTCAGGAGGAGAGCCGCTGATTAAAATCACATTGAATAGTGTGGGGTTTCCTTGCTGATTTCCACTGCTGGCCCTACATCTGTTCACCTACGAGCAGATACAGAAACACAGAGATGGCAAGCAAACGTCTGTGGGGAAGGAACGCACACACGAGGCACGCACGAACACGTCGATCCGCATTATCGCACACATCAACGGACCTGCTCCAATCCTGTTAAACAGACGAATACCAAATGTCTATGACACATATCAAAAGACTCTTATTTAAAACATATTTATTTCTGCTTCAGCATATTCACCCAAGCATAACTAAGTGCGATGGGCCACACGAGTCAATAAACCTGAGTGTGTGTGTTTGTGTGACTGTGTTAACCTGTGCTGGATTGAATGGCAGGTGGGCTCAAAGGGCACAGTCCGCCTGCTGAGTGGGCAAGGAGAGTGGAGCAGCTGCAGCCGGGCCCACATGGCCCTTAACGGCCCCTCACGGCCTCTGGCTGTCAGAGTAAGAAGCTGTACTGAGGGTCAGCTCTACCAGCACATCACCAGCTAAAGAGGAGGAAAGAAAAAGACAATGTATATGTTAAAACAATGACTGACATGCTGTATTTTTTTATGCAAGCAACACTGTAATTCAGTTTTATATATTTGGCAGTGCTGGTGTGGTCACTAAATATATATAATTTGATTTTATTTTTAAAAATATATTATTTACAAAAAACAAAAATATATACATCTAATAGAATATTATATAATATTATATTTTTCAAAAAACACGCTTTACAACATACCTGTAACTGTGGAAATCATGTTTAGTAAAATTACACAAACAAGCATACAAATGAGGGTAAATTTAAACAATATATAGATTAAACTAAATTTAATATATATATATATATATATATATATAAACTAAATGTATGTTATATTATAAGAAAAAGAATACTGCAAAGTGCTTTTGCATCCTAATGATTTAAATATAAATGTGTTGTCTAACAGGAAACTGACTATGTTGCAAAATGTGTGTAAAGCTATCAATTTTATGCACCTAAATATCATTTCACATCCTGCTATAAACAAACAGAGATAATGGCTGGTCAATAAAGAGATTATATTTCCCTCTTGTCCACAATCCAACATGAGACACTTAAAATCACAGAAAAACAAGTTCTACTCTAGAGAAATAGTACCGGTGCCATTTAACATCTACGTGAAATCAATATACAGCTAGAAATGGCGGGCAAGAAACATCATAGTAAACCAGTTATTGACGTGCTGCAGTAATTTACACTTGCCATTACAAGATGGATTGAGGCGATATTTATTTAGCCAGAAAGCTGGCAGCGGGGATATGGTACAGCAGCTGCCGCGGTTGCCAGATGCTTGAAATACACCCTCCGTCCATCAAAACCCCTCCCTTGATGATTTCCTCCTTGTTGCAACCTGACAACCTTAAAACAACTGTATAATTAGAGCGGCATCTGCCGCGCTGCGTCTCTCTCTGGATCAATCAGGAAACTTCGGACCAAGTGAGACGACGCAAAATGACACACAGACACAATGAGTGGAACAACTGATCACAGCTCGGAAAATGGTGCTGCAGGTAGAATAAAAGAGAAGGCTGTGATTATTGCCTTGAACTAACCACAGTGATATCTGTTTGTTGTCAGAAAATTTACTTGTGAAAAAGTTTGTTGTCACATCCATCTGAAAAGAATCAACACAGCTCCCATCTGCTAGTTAAAATTTCAAAATGATCAACATTAGAACATCACAAGCCAGCGGCATGCAGTAAACTTCCCTAAAAACTAAGCCTGAGAGGATTCGATAAAACACAGTACGAAAGTTTAACACCAGGCACTTTGCGTTCTGTATGGTTTTGCTCTAACCTCAGCAACCTCAGAGACACACACTCTTAATTGAAGACACAATGTAAAACCTCATGACAGATGACCCCGTCCAGAGTAACAGAAAGATGAGAGGAAAGGCTGAAGGCAAGTTGAAGATCTGGTACAGTATACGGTAGGCTTTCACAAGAATGGATTGCTATGAAGAGAATGAAATACACCTATACAACATTAGCTTCAACATTAATTGCACAAAGCTACTGTAATAGCACAAATAGAGCCTAATTTACATAGAAAGGGGGTGTTCACTGACTTAATTTACTGTAAATACTCACAGTGCTGTGCTATATCAGTGTATTTAGCATCTGGATTGTGGTTTAGTGCTTTCAGGTTTTGCACTAAAATACACTCCAAGAGTGGGGAACTGCTAAGTGAATGAAGCTTTCCTATGCTATAAACAATTCTAGTTCATTTCACACTTTGATTTGTGCGTATGTGTGTGAACTTGAAATGAGAAAGGTTCTCCGTTATTGAGAACAAGTCTGTGCTTGTTCAAATGTGATTAGCACTACACGGCTACATCTCATCTAAGCAGAATTATCACCTCCACAGTTAGTCCGTATCAGAGCCGTACTCATGATTCTCAGTGCTGTTGGCTCTGTGATGGGAAATGTATTTATTTGTTCTTTTACCAAAGCAATTTATGAAAGAATAGACAATAGTTATGGCAGAAAATCTGCATAACTCTCATCAATGCAAGTCAACATCAGCAATTCATTCCAAGCCAACAGAACTCGCACAATACATTTGGGAGGTTTGGTGTAAAATGTTCAATTAACACACTCTGGATTTGGTTTGTCATGATTTATACTTTTTTGTCTGGTAATGAGGTTTGGATTGAGGATTGTGTGAGGTGAATGAGGTGAATGTTTCCTGCTGTAAAACAGGAAATAAAATGATTTTTTTGTTGTTGTTGTTTTTTTATGAGCATCTGCATTTGAGAACAATAGATGTTCTGTAAAATACACACTCCCTCTGCTGGACAGAGATTTATATCTACACACGTCTGAATCTAGGAGAGGAAAACAGACAGAATAAATCATGAATAACTCAATTACTTCACATGTAAAATAAAAAGGCCAAGAAGTAGAAGAAGACAGTATAAAAGCCAAAATATTTATGTCCCCCTACACAGTCTCTCTCTCTCTCTCTCTATATATATATATAGTATTAAGGATTTGTAGATTTGTATATCATTATTTCTTATGTTTTATTTTTTATATAATTATTTCTTATTTGTCCCTTTATAGTACTGAATATTGTTTCTAAATAACAGATATTTAGAATAAATTTAATAAATAACTATTTATTAAAAGAAAAAAGAAATAAAATAGTACCAAAATGTGTGTCACTAAGTGAAATTGAGATACTAGTTTCGACAATTTTCTTTATTTTTAAAGTATATTCAATAAATAACATAAAAAAAGTGTTTCCTCACACAGTGTCTACATGATTATTCTCAGGTTATCACACTATACACATCTGAAAGAGATCTGCACAGCTACACGCTGATCTCTTAGACTCATACCCTGAGGTGCCAGCAGAGGTCTAAAACACCCTCACATCTCAGCCAAACACCATGATCTATGTTAACCAGCAAAAAATTAACAAGTAAGCGATAGATCGAGAGCGCTAGAGAGAGAGAGAGGAAAAAAAACACCCCGCAGTGAAGCACACGACTTAAATTAAAAGAGGGGTGGGGGCAGGCTTCAAGGTTAATTACATGAAGAACTTCCCTGTTTGAATTAAAATCACTCACTCCATGCAGCACTAACATAAGGAGCATTCAAACCCACACGGCGCTTGGGATAATTCTTACGGTGCAGCACATTTTAACTCTTGACCCCCTGATAAGAGCAGCACGGGGATTTGCTGAATGCTCCATCGACAGACAAGAGGAGTTAGATGACAAGTTTAGGGTGAACCGAAGTGCAAGCGCTCATAAAAGATCATTTGTGAGCCTGTGAAGTGCGATTACACATCGGCTAGTTATATCTTTAATTGATTCGAGACGTATTACACCCTGTCTTTACATAGTAAGATGGTAGGAACTTGTGTGAAAAAACACACACCTGGCTTTATTAATCTTGAGAGCCAGTAATAGTTCTAATGCGAGGATGATACAGTGTTCTTTTAGCATTAGTAGCTTTGGTAATCAGAGGCCAGGTTGGCTGGAATTAGATGGAACAGAATGTAGGAATAGATCGCTGGGGAGAGTTCAGTGAAGAGGCATCATGGGTTCACATTCAGTATCACAGAACACCCCTTCCACTCATCCTCCTCATCTTCCTCCTCCCTTTCTTTCTCCCTCCGGCTGGGACTGCCACAGAAGAGCAGAGATGCCCAGAGAGACGGAGAGTGAGGGAGTGAGGGGGCGAAAGGCAAGACGAAACTTCGGTTTGATAAAGAGAGAGGGGAGAGAGGTAGAGAAAAACATTACACATCAGCAGAAAGGAGGAGGAGGAGGAGGAGGAGAGGAGGAAGGCACTCTTCAACTTTCCCTGCTGTTCCCAGCTGTGTTACAGCAGAGTGCTAGCCTTTGAAGAGCTGGTGGCAAAATACACACACACATGCATATTTTTCCCTCCAGATAACCAACCAACTGTTCCCTCACTGGCCTTTCCCTGACTCCCCCTACCCCCCTGAAAAAGATCACATCGTTTCTTTTTTGGCTTGTTTGGTTTTAAATAATAAATGATACCGTGCCTTATCCTGCCTATCTACATATTATTAAATATGGAGAAAAAACAGAAAGGCGCTGCACTTTCAAACAAAGTGTAACGTTGAGCTTTCGGTCGCCCACACATGCTGTCTGGTGCACGGCTAGGTCAAAAAACATTATTTGTAATTGGAAACTAAACTCTTAACAATATCAAGCTGTGATGCAAAGAAAGGCCTATGGAGAAAGGGGTTTTACGCAGTTCAATGTTTTTGTCGCCGAATTTCAGGCTGTAGGTGTACTAAAAAAAAAAATCAATAAAATAAAATAAAAATTTACCTCTATCTACATTTTTTTATTTATTTTTTTGCAAAACTCCAAAAAACTCCAGTTGAAATTCACCTAGTGGTAGTACCAGCAACTTTTATACTAGACAGTTTATTCATTAATAAAGAAATACAATTTTATAATCTTAAAACTAATTTGCTGCGGTAAGCTGCTACATTTTGCTATTTGTATCAAGTTATCTGCCCCATATGACTTGTCTGATGTAGTAAACTTGCTCTGTACCTCACCTGATACAGCATTCATAAAATAAACAGTCACTATCAAAGCAACCTAAAATGGCACAATTGCTGCAGGAAAATGCATTTTTATCTCACATTTGCTTTTGTTACTACTATTGGTTAGGGTTTAGAGTAATTTTCAGGCAGCAGCGACATCAAAAAAAAAATTGTGCCACGTTCACACTCATTTGTTCATCTGAAAATTGAACCCCTTTTAGCATCACTTATTGGACATTTCACTTTGAAAGTGTCGCGAAATGTGCAAGAAGCAAAATCAAACAATTTCGCCAAAATGTCGCCACAGGCACATTTCTCGAATGAGTCGGGAAGTTTTTTTTTTTCTTCAAACAGCTGTGAAAATAAGTTCTCCAGATCTCAAACTCCATCAGTTCGCACAAAACAGTGACTGAGCGAAGAATGGAGAGAAAGAATAACAGAAAGAGGGAGAAAGAGGTGTCAATTGCTAGCCGTCAACTTATTTGATGTCCTCTGCGCACATCCAGAAGCGCTCACGTGTGAAAAGCCGCCGCAACTTTCACCGGGGACATTTTTGACGAGCAGTGAGGAAAGAGTTTGACAGATCCGGGCGACGTCAGGCCGTCTCTGGGCCATTTGGCATGCGGTGGGCGTCTGGCATGCTGAAGACTGCCTGTCAAACGCCTATGACTCCATAGAGTGGTGCGGGGACCCTACGGAGCGGCAGATGGGCCATTAAGGTAGTATTAATGTAGATGCCATGACTTTTCCCGCGCTGACTGGGACATGCTCTTTAGAACTGCGAGCAGCTGCTGCCATTTACTCCGACAGCTCCCCGCTAACTTTGGGCCAACTGGCAGAGCCGGAGTTTTTGTACCCAAGTAAAGCTAGTTAGAAATTGCTTTCAGGGACGCTCCTGAACATAAATGTGCTGTCAATAAGATGTAAGCACACAATATTGTCTGCTCGCATACATTATTGCTTTAATATTTCAGCTAGCTTGCCTTAAATACTGCGTGGATTAGCATACACCTGCTTTAGCAAGGTAAGAAATAGGACTGTACACATGCTAACAATTATCGTTCTAATCACAGGCAGCAAATATTGAGCTGTAATGTAATGTTTTCGTATTCATTTAGCCTCTAAGCACTAATATCATGCTTTAATTGGGAGAAAATTGGCTGTTGCTGAAAAATACAGAATAATCAGGAAAAAAACAAGCATAGATAAGCACTCCAATAAGACACATTCTACTCGACTAAATGAACTGAAATGGGATATTTTCAGACCATTAACAAAATCACATAGACAAAATCCTATTAGCACAATTATTTCTTTCCTCGTTGCAATTTGCAGAATCAGAAACGTCTAAGCTGCACACTTTCATGGCTAGTTAGCACAGGAACCCATTCCAGATAAAGGAGAATATCAACCGTCAGGCACTCAAAACAAATATATCCTCATCAAATATCACAAACAAATACCAAAGCGCTTTCTATTTTCACATAAGGAAATAAGAAATGTGGTCCAGACAGCTGGCTATGTTCAGATTTGTTTGGCGATTCGCATTTGGGTCACAATAAAACTGCGCTTCAGGAGAGTTAGCGAAACATGCTAATTCTGCTAACACTTCGACAGAGTTTCATGTGTGCCTCTCATTCGCTCTCAGCCAAATGACTTGCAACTTTATTGCTGAAAATGCAGTGGAACTAATCCAGCTAATCGGCGCAGCATCTGCTGTGCTTTCTGTCTTTCTCTCACTTAGCCTCCCAGGTTTCTTTCTCTCTCTCTCTCCTCACTCTATCCTCCAGATGAGTTCAAACAGTGCAGTTTGACGTAGGAGCAAAATGGATTTATCGCAGAGGTGGACGTTCGCATGTCTATTTGTGGCAGCCTCTCACGATATTCTCGGTTCGCAGCTGACAAACTGATGCTTCTTGGCCTTGAGGGTTGTCATGATGCTAAAGTTTCAGTAGTCGATACCAAATTGTGAAATGCCATTATTCTCAAAAACAATGCTCATAATGCAGCAAAATCAGTTGTTATTTTACCCACTCCAACAAAAAAGTAAAATTTTAACAAAACAATATTAATATTTATAAACTGCTTTTATATAAATTATCGACTTGATATAAAAGTACTGGCACTTTTGACATCCCTATTGTCCATCATATTGTACGTGGAGACCCATGCTAATGAAGCGTTAACTAAATAGGCCTTATGATTGAAGGGTGGTCACGATGGGATTTGGCGTCTCTGTAAGGACACTATGACAGACTGTCTTTGACTCGTACGCACCGCTACTCAATCAAGACCTCATATCCTGTTTGTGATCGGCGTAACACCAGAATGCTACTCGTTCTGCCATCCCTAAAGACAAATCTGATTGAGATCCCCTTGACGCGAGCCGTGAGGACACTCAAAGACGACAAGAAATCATCAATGTAGATTATTCACCCCCAGAAAAAACTGGAGTACAAAAAAAAACTGAAAACTGAATTTAAAATTTGTATAGAAATAAGTGTCCATAGATTCCTACAACAATAATTAATCAATACATGTATAATAATTTAGGCTATAAGAAAGGTAAATTATATCTGCATATTCTAATAAAAGACATCTGCAATACATTAAGTAAGAAACCGTTCACTAAACTACACGGTTCTAAGTAAAAGACGTGTATAAATATCTACAATGGAGACATTTAAGGGCAAAAAAACACTTCTGAAGAATAGCCTACTGATAGAAATAATTGGGCAGGCATTCATACAGCAGCACAAATCAATCAATAAATGTGTGGTATTATAATTTAAGCCACAAAAAAGGCTTCTAGCAATTAATATCTGCATATTCCACATAAAATGAAAAGCTTTAAACAGAAAAAAAAACTGAAAGGCCCATTGAAAAGTGGAATAAAACAGTTTAAACTGGGGCAAAAAGCCTCTAAAGGGATCTCCAACCTGCAAAAAAAGGGGATCCCAGTCTTTTTTTTTACAAGGTGAGCATGACTGCTTTGCCATGCAAATGCATTCAAAGTCGCTCTAATACCGTGCAGTTATTGTAGAGCAAATGAGCAAAGGCTTTACATTTGAGAGAACAGCACCTCCAATCGCATGATGCAATATCCGTGTGTGGGTGTGTTACAAATAGGTTATTTCAGCTTTTATATATTTATTTATTTATATATATTTTGCTACACAGCTGGAAGAATAGCAGCATTAGCTCGGCACTAGAAGCTGTCTGTTATTCGCTAACAAGACGATTAACATAAAAAGGGAATGGTAAATGTTATTTTCCAGCGCCGCACGACAACAGAGATGCAGTAATCATATTATTATTTGTATTTATGTCGTGATTAACCAGACATAATGCTCGTACAGGCTGCGTGTCTTACAATACCTCGGTTTTGCCACACTTCAAAAAATGTTTCATGCAAAGGAACAGCAGCGTTTAGGCAAATAAAGTATCACTGTGGGATGCGATCAAGAGAGGATGACGGCTTAAAGAGTGGAACGGCACGGAGAACGAGAGCAAAAATACATGAACATACTAGTCAGTGTGTGATCCACACACTTCTCACACAGGAGAAGAAAGTGTTGCTCCCTCTGCATGCAGCCACACATATACACACTCACACACATGCAGAGAGAGCTGGATAAGTGTGACTCGGAGCGTTTTGCTAATAACATGCAGAAACCAGAAGCTCCTCAGCCGAACAGATGAGAAAAGAAAGAGCTTTCTTCCTCAGAGGCCAGGCCAGACGCACACACACACAAACCATCAGTACACAAGAGACAAAGACTGAAAGAAGAGCTGCAACACAAGCACACATCACACACACTACACACTACATACAGTAAACTCCAAACAGACGTTTAGAATATCAGTGTCAAATGAGCAACAAACCACACACACCGATGTGTGATTGGCCTTCCCGCTTAGGAAAAAACAAAAAAAAACACATTGACAAAAAAAAAATAAAAAAATTCCGTCATCCAAGCATGACATGTCGGAGACAATTCCGACTTAATGAGCGTTTTGGCAGCTTCTGTCGAATGCAGACAGTGATTAACCAAACACTTCTGAGTACAAGGCACAGTGGTGCTCAAAGAAAACAGTGATGATCTCCACTTAATCGCCGCCAAGCCCAGAGCATCTGCCCGGCCAGCGCTGTACGCCCGCTCCGATAGGCTGTCATATCTCCCCAGAGTCTGACGGCCATATGCTCGGGCTCCGCCGCTCACGCCCGAGGAAGTTCGCTTTCTGACAAAGCGTCGGTGTAAATATGACATTCAAACAAGTGTGCCTATTCAGCCAGAACCAAGTAAGCCAGTGAGAGACAGGAGAGAAGCGGGGAGAGTGTGTGTATGTGCTACGAGTTTGTGTGGGACTCGGTGTGCTTGTAGCATGGATGATTTCCTCACATTTTGGAACAATTTTTGCAATTTTATTTTTGGCCTTTTTACTTTTTCATAATAGGGAGATGGAGAAGCAGGGGGAACGGAAGCGAGATCAGAATTGGGAAATCACACAAGACAGACTCGAAGTCACATTGCCTGCTTAAGCGCCACCACACACTGCACAGCGGACCACTTTTCTGACACTTTTTTTGTTGGAAAATGCAAAAGAGAGTTGTGTATGTGTATTTACAGCTCCCTTGGTCTTTGTAAATGCACACATATGTATATATATATATATATATATATATATACAGTATATATACACACACAGTAATCAACATTTGAAGGGGATCAAAAACAATCATTGAAGTTAACGCATTTTGGTTTTAGATTTTAGGACAGGTTAGATGAAAAGTTTTGATCCACTGCAAATGTTGACTACTGTACAGTATGTATAGGCTATATTACACACACAAGTTACTTTTTTATTTACTTATTTATTCTTTTAATTAGCTAAACATTAATTTACTGTGTTTTTCTAATATGTGTTATTTATTAAGGTGTTTATATAATAAAACCAGTAAGGTAGTTTTAGAAATCAAAAACTGAATGCTATCAGATAATATTGTAATGAATCATTTTTCATATTCATTGACAGCATCACACACAAAAAGATCCATTTACACTTATTAATACAGTAAAGGTATAAAAACATAAAAATGCCAATTTCTTATTTAACTTCAAACTAAAAAAAAGGAAGATGATTAATGTACATGAATATGAAGCGTCAACCCTATATTGCATCACTGTATTGAATTACTCTGCTAATATTCAAACCACACACTAACATCTGCATACATTTCATGTCCTCCAAGCACATAGCTACCTTCTCATACCCTTCTGCACCTCAGCGTTACCCCTAACAAAGCCTCTCTACATAAACGTCCCTATCAAATGCCGTCCGGTGTCCAAACGTGAGAAGTGGCCCCTTGTCACCCGCTTTTCCTATACAGCCCCACCTCAGACTACCGAGAATTGATCCAGAGAGCCATTGTTCCATCCACTAGATTACCTTTCATGTCCATTCACAAACCAATGCGGCTCTTGAGTATGACATCAAAATAATGTCGATCAATCCATTTAATAGTAAGACTTATAATGGGCTACTGTTGCATCTGAAACACTAGCGGCGATGCTGAACAATAGCCAAACAGGTGTGAGAGGAAACCGAAGCGCAGGGTTACACCTTATCAGGCTTTAGATAAAGAGGATACAGTTATAGAAGCTAGAGTTACTACAGTCTCACTGACCGGTTACTGTAGTACAGAAAGCCAGTCCTCTGCACTAACAAGCATTCTCACAACAAGTAACAGTATCATGTATTGAGCCTGAGGGACGGCCTGAGGAAATTGAGTGAAGACCAAAGAAACAAAGAGTGCCGTGGAAAGGAGTTTGATGCTTGTCAGAAGCAGGGCAGGACGAGAGGCCTTGGGTAA
The DNA here is from genome assembly GCA_032353835.1 of Enteromius viviparus. Lineage (NCBI taxonomy): Eukaryota > Metazoa > Chordata > Actinopteri > Cypriniformes > Cyprinidae > Enteromius > Enteromius viviparus. Next base: position 8,376,582 of record JAUCNO010000795.1, on the reverse strand, counting down.
TGCTAGATTGACAAGAGAGGGGTGAGCCAGGATCAACAAGACACCCTAACCCACCCAAACACACTCACAGTCACACACACATATCTGGGCAGACGGCCAGATGTGTGAGAGTATGTGACAGGATGATGGACATGGGGGGAGTGAGGAGATGCACGCATACGCACTCGGCGGATCACGCATGGAAACTTGTCAATGTCAGTGAAGATGAAAGAAGAGTGCGGTTACACAAAATGCAAACACACACGTACGCGCAGACGCAATGGTCCCTTCCCAGGCTGCAGTCAGGTGTTTTGGACTGAAGCGTTCAACCAGGTGGTCATGAATGGAAAGACCCGATACAAAAAGAGAGCTCTTAAACAGCCTCGAGTTAAGACATCATTTCAGTGTAAACATATCTCCTTTTTTTCGAATGATCGATTCTGACTTCACGAAAATCACAGAATTTCAGTCAGAAAACACACTGTAAACAAATATGTAAAATTTATAATTAAAAATTAGACAGTAAAAAATACGGTTACAACGTATTAGGTTTTACAGTTTTAAGTTAAATTTACAGTTAAATACCGTAATTTCATTAACTGATATAATGTTAATATACCAACCTA
>JAUCNO010000795.1:8346405-8361851 GCA_032353835.1 Enteromius viviparus | reverse complement strand
CTCTCTCTCTCTCTCTCTCTCTCTCTCTCTCTCTATATATATATATATATATATATATATATATATATATATATATACGTATTTATATATATAATCACCTGTTTTTCTGTTTAGTTTTGTTTTTCATTGTCTTCATGTTTTGATTTAGTTTTCATTCCCATGTGCTTTGTCCTTATTTGTTGCTTCCTGTGCTTATGTGATTATTGGTTAATTTACTTCCAGCTGTCTTCCCCAGGTGTCTTGAGCTCTCCCCTCGTTATGTGTTGTTCTTAATGTCTGAGTTCAAGTGTCAGTCGTTGTAAATGTTAGAGGTATGTGTAACTTTCCTTGTTTTATTTAAGTTGTTTGTTTCATTATTAAAAGGACTTTTTTCATGCTACTTCACAATCTCCTGTGCTCTCTTTCACCCCGCACCAAATCATAACACACACACACACATACTGTATATATAAAGACAATTTTAAAAAACATTATTTTAGAGTATTTGTATCATTACTGTGGGCCTTTAACTAAATGTGTGGGTTAAAAGGCCCCTCTTGCAACCTCATACATTTAAGATACATACAAGATTGTTAAACAAAATATGTTCAATACAGTGGGTTTTTTTCTGCAATTATATATTTTAGGTGCACATGGCATATACGAATGGCATTTTTTTTTCTTAAGGGGGGACTTTAGCCCCAATTGTACCTTAAATACATATATATAAATATATATGTAGTCAAAGGGATAAACTGCATTTAAAAAGAAATATATAGAATCATTAGAAACTTTATAATATAGATAATATAGAAACTTTTTAGAAAACGTGGCAATACAATTTCATTATTCCTATATTAGCATATATTATATATTTATAACAGAAAATATAGAAATAAAAAAATATATAAAAAATGTTTTTTCATTATCAAATTATTACTGCTTTTTCAGTATTGTTGATCATTTAACCACACAACAAAGGTGTTACATAGGACAGACAGGACAGAGTAGATTTGGCATAATGTGCATATGATTATAAAACACGCATATCTCAACAAGAATCCGAGGTCCTGTTGACAATAATAGTTTTATAAGTGGCCTCTGCACAAAAAGCCTCTATAATCTTTTAATCTGCAGCACACAGCAAGGCTACGTTTGCCGTGTGACTTCTGGAGGGGGTGAGGTATTGTAAATATTGAGGGGTAAATGTGAGGACAATGAAAACAGTTCCCCAAGGCTAAAAATAATGTAGCCTAATCCGATAAATGTTTGTGAACTACAATTACATTTGATTACTGGCTGGCTCAGGTTCAGTAAGAGAATGTCGATATTGTGTGGATTCTCAGGGATGCACAGTGCAGATCACACGGCGCTGTCAGACAGCACATTCTCAGAGGAAATCTGGGTATTGCAGCACTAACGGCATTATTGTCTTTCGAAAACAACCTTCTACATAGCGTTTGTATAATCATGATCATCATTCATGATTTTTTTGACACCCTTTGATGACATATTCTTCATCATAAGTGATTAAAACTTTGAAAAAATGGTCTGTAATGACTGTTATTTACCAGTTGGTTGTTAACTTGATTAGAAACTGCAATAATCTGGTTAGATACTGAATTGTGAGAATGATCTTTTTACCATAGCAAAGACAGGAACATTTCTAACTTTTACCTCATAATTTCATTTACATCACAGAATATTCCTTGCTTTAAGCTACCAAATTGGAGTAAATAACTATATATAAGTATATATAAGTAAATAAATATATAAACAAACAAAGAAAAAAAGAGTGATTTATCACTGTATGTCATGAATAAGAAACTGAAAAAAATACATATTTTTAGTGTATATATATATATATATCACAATATATAAACACAAAGTTACGTATCACAGTCCATGCATTACTGGAAGACTGGTTCATCAGTTTTCATCACTGGTTCATTATGTTTTTCTTAAATAATACACACTCACAAACTATTTCTGTGAATTGTGGGGTCATTCCTTAAACGTCTATTATTTTTATAATGACCAAACAATATTTTTTCATCCCCTACCTCTTACAGAAAACCTGTGTGCATTGTTATATAAACTCCATTTACCCTCGTGGGGACTTCCGGCATGTTAATAATTATTATTTTTTATTTATAAACAAGTATGCACACAGACATTTTTCACCACATGCCTGTACAGACATACATAGATAAATATGAACAAAATTATACAAAACTTCGATTGTACAAAGCTAATTTTGGATTCTGCTTTTATACTCCCTCTGAAATTCAAGCAATAATGAGCTGCCATCTTTAACATCTGAAGCTTTTTCCCACTCCACCGAATTTGAAATGTTTTGAAAGGCCCTGTACAGCCAAACCAAACAGCAGCTCCACCTCTGATTACTTTTATTAACACCCACCCATCAATAGGACAGGTACACAACACTCCTGGAAGGCAGAATTGCCCCATAATAGCTAGTGTGGTTTCCTTTAAGTATTATTTGCCTGCCAACTCTTGTCTATGTGCACGGTGGCTCAAAAAGCTTCTACGTTGCTGCAGAGAAAACGAGGCCCCTGGCTTTCAGCGATCCCTCTGCTGCCACCAGCGCGGCCATCTCCAGCAGCTCTGCCACATGCCAGACTACGCCGTCGATTCCCAGTTCTGACGCGAGTACATTACATTGTGTGTTTGTGCCCGCAGGACTGACTGTGCGCCTGTGTTTAGGCCTCTCTGTCAGATGAGTCAGGCTCTGTGATTTATGGCCTCTGAAAAGGTTGCGTTACCAGCGTGCGCGGATGGCCCCGCATGGTAAATGGGGAAATTCGGAATTTATTAACATACAATGAATGATGATTAATGGATCAGCGTGGATCTCACAGTCTCTTTCGGATGTCTCAACATACTTGATGTATGCTGCAATAAAAAGATATGTGTGAACCTCTGTAAAGGCTTTTCCTTGCAGTCTAGCCGCTAGCTAACATATAGAGAGGTGTATGATGATGACGGCTGGGAGAGGAAGGCGGGGAGAGCCGTGCCGAGTTAGTCTATGAGGACGCACGGAGTGGACAGGTGTAGTCTTACATGCATTATTTACCATGCATTACTAACAATGTCCTTTGTTTAACCAAGAACTTTGGATATAGGCGATGAGGAGATAAATAAATTAAGATGGTGAAACAAGCCAAGCAATTTAGAACCAAATCAGAATGCATTTGCCTTTTCATTCATCAAATTTCACCGCAACTTTCTGTTCTGTAACATATCTTTGACTGCTCTGCGGTGAACTCAGTATTGAGAAATCTTCAGCGCGCTTTTTGGAGGACAGCGTTCACCTCAAGCCTACTATTGGCCTGAACTCTGTGGGCAGTGTTGTTTGCTTTTTACGAGCACGTTTCAGGATTGTTTCCCGACTGGGCGCCCCACAAAGCCTTCAAAGTTCATGTTGGTCTGATGCTTGACAAAACATGAAAACAAAACCAGATGCGAGATCACGTCAAACATGTGGCTGTCGCTTTCACTGTGGCAGAGTTTTTTTGTACAGTTCATCTGTCTCTTTTAGTAGCTGAGCACTTCTAGCCCATATGCACTAAAAAAATAAAACGTTGGTTTATAGCAATTTTTCAGTGAACAAGGATTAAAAAAATGACCATTACATCACACAAAAACAACGGAAGTTACAGGAAAGTGTTAAAACAAACACATATGAGTGTATCTTCATGCTTTTTTCGTGAACAAACAGTGTGTGGTTATGTGTTCACATATGCCGCTAAATGTCATACTGGGATGAGACGATGAAGAATGGAAAGAATCAAGAGGACATTGCTGGCAATGAGCAGGAGCTGCAGGGTCACTACACACACATTCACACGGCAGCCTTTCAGTTCATTACCCTCATCCTCCTAATGCGAATCACACTTAGTGAAACAAGCTCACGCCAAGAGAAAAACTCAAAACAAAACAGCACACATCTGCTAGAACATCTCAACAACAAAGTGAGCTTCATCCATTGTTAACAAAGTCACATACTACAGGCATGTTTTCCATATCTGTGTGATTAGCGAATGCCCTTTAGCTAATGTCATTTCACATCCACAGATGGACCAAAATACCAATAAGGCTGTTTATTCACTGACCAGAAACCAGTGTAAGGGAATAAGTATCTAAATGTATTAACTTGGTGGTTACTTGTTTATATAGTAGTGTACCTGTTCCAGTTAGCAAATGCTAACAGGCTTATTTGCTATCAGGCAATAATATGTTTAGCTAAATGCTGTCAAAGTTTTTTTCCCCTTAACTCAGTTATATAAATTGGGGTATCTTTTATATCATTTTATATTTTTCGGTGTATTATGTGTCAATTTATCTGTTCAAAATTAATATATAAGATTTCTAAATGTTTTTTGTGGTAGTTAAATTATATAATTTGATATTTTTACATAATACATTATTATTGCTATTACTCTTAGAATTGCTCACTACAGTTTTAATTTACCCAAGTCACTTATCATTAATAAACTAGTCTTAAATATCTTTATAACTGTTACATAATAATATCTTTTTACTAATTATTGCCCACTGTGTATATGTAAATTGTATATTTATTTATCAGAAACATTTGTCACAATTGCTAGTGAACTTGACAATAATTGCAAAGAAATGGCAAATGACACTGACGTAAATGTTATGTTTTGAGGTATAAAGACTGAATAAGTATGGTCTTTAATAATAATCATAAACATAATCTAAAAAATAATCTTTTTCTTATTTAAAAAAATTATTTATAGCATTTATTCTTTAGAAAATCAACACATTGGACTTTTTCTCTTTACAGAGAAGCATCAGTGGATTGTGTAACAGAAATGACAGTACAGTACATTACAGAAAGACCCTGAGACCACCTCTTTCAAAAACCTGCCTTCTAAGGTTTAAAACTCCAGAGGATTGTTGATTTATATCAGAATGCTCACTTGCTCGCTTTTATCCCAGCACCGAAACCTCTGAAACCTCTCATCCTTCTGCTCCTCTCCGTTTCTGTCTCGCTCTCTCTGCATGAAGTGTTTCTTGAACGGGGGAAACACCAAAACAGGCCAGACAAGAATAGGACAAGAAGGGAAAGCCAAAGAGACACGATGCAGAAGACTGAAAGTGAGAGTGTTAAGCCAAGCATAAAATAACTTCAATCTAACATATTCTCCCAGGACGGCAGGAGGCAAATAGCAATAAGGCATTGGGCTGGAGCCGGAGTGGAGGAATCCGCTGGATCTCACTGACCCATGGAGGAGAGGGGAGGATGGAAGAGATGATGCTACGCAGCAGAGACAAACTGTCTTCAATTAAAGTCCAGGCAAGCAATGCAGGACCACAGATGAGGTGTCAAGAGGTTCAGCCATGGATACTCGGGAGCGTGCGTTTGCCAAAAGTGAATTTAGGAATTCAAGTCATTGTGTTTGTGTGCAGGACGGATGAAATCTCCAGACTTCTTCCACATTTGGTCATAGATAGATAGCCTGTTATCGAAGAAAATATCTATTATAATGCTAATATAGAATAAATTGAAACAAAGATACACATTTAAAAATGTGCACAGGTACAGAAAACAAAAACGTGTAAGAGACAGAAACCTTTTTATTATTATCATATCTAAAGCTTTGAGATGATAGAGCTAGGGTGTTTTTGGACTTTTCTTGGGCATTTTTTGGATTATACAGCAATTACCATAAAATATAATTTGGCCCTTTATATGACAATTCAGAAGGCGCCTTGCTTTTTTCTATACGCACACAAATGCAGAAGCTGCTTTCATAGTCTCTCTTTCTCTCACACACACACACACACACACACACACAATTACACACATATCATCCTGTTCGTCTTCTAAGATACAAGCTGGATTTGGCTCGCATAGAACTGTGCCAGGCAGTCAATCCTTCCAGCTCTACTGATTCATTCCATGATCAGGATGAATAGCAAAACAATTACAATAACTCAGTTTTACAATGTGACCATCACAGCTATATAATTGTGCAGCTTCCTGCCACCTTCCAAAGGTGTTTTAACATTACATGCTAAATACAATCCAGTTTATTTTATAATTATCAGGTTTGCAGTTTATAATTTGCACTGAAATATTCTAATAGTTATATTCTCTGAATTATATATATATTTTGTTTTATTTTACTGGGAATTAATGGCCAAATATGATATTTATAATTAAACGAATGAATGCTGTTTTGAGTGTTGCAAATATAATTTACTGCAAGCAAGAAAGATTTTTACTGTTTATGGTGTGTGAAAATGTTGACTTCAAGCTGCTGTCATATAGTTTGACTGATGCAGTGTCATTTGTTTTGAGGTGAATGATGTTTACAGTAATAAAACAAAAACTAAAAAAACAGCTGCCTGGTTAATAGACTGGTCTGTGTAGTTGCACTGTAAAACTGATCCTGGAAGCAAACAAATACGAAATATAGTCATTCACTCAGTTAATTTTTAGTTATAGTCTCACTAATGATCAGTCTTTTTCTATTAAAATTTATGTTCACCAAAAAGATGTTTTCATTAAATACTACTTTTCAAAGATTTGGAGGGACATTTGTGTAATTATTAATAGTAGTATGCCATATAAAATTATAATAATTATATATATATATATATATATATATATCCCTGTGAGAAGCATATCTGAATGATTTCTGAAGGATCATGTGACAAGTCACTGAAGTTATGGCTGCTGAAAATGCAGCTTTGCAATGACAGAAATGTATTACTATTGAAAACATCAAAATAATTCAACTTGTCTTTTAATTCATTAATATTCATCATAACGAGCTTGAAACATTACCTTGTGTGAAGTCCATTAATTATTAAAACGTTTTGTGTTTATGGAGCCGATGGTTTCTTCGTGGTTTTTTTCGTCAAGAACCCTTTTTTACTGCTCGTTTTGTTTTGTTTTTGTCCTCAATGTGCATGCTTTGGTTTAATTTTTTCTAAAACATCAAAATGGAAATATGCTATTTTACAATATTACTGTTTTTACTGTATTTTGAAAAAAAATTAATGTTGTCTTGGTGGACATAAGAGAAATGTTTCATTTTTACTTATTTTAAAATGTTTAAAAAGTGGTGTATATTGCATATTATAATGTATATTTATTTTATTGATTGGCAATATACATAAATATAAAAAAAAAACATAAATGTAATCTATTAGTTCTATTATTAGATTTTTGATCTATTGACAGTCCAAGTATATGTTCAGATTCAATCTATTTTTAATAGAGTCAATGTGATCTTTCAAGTACCCCCTGGACCCGGCTAAAGTACCCCTGGGATTTATAAACCTCTTGTTAAGAATCACTGAGCTAGAAAGGTGCGCATGTGCTTGTGGGTTACATTTTGTAAGGACACATGAACCGCTGTCATTTTCGATTGTGAAGTGCTATTCATCTACACACTGCTTTTCTCGCTCTCCTTACCTGACTGGATGCCAAGATGCACTTGTGAACGACGGGAAGTCAGTAACCTGCACCAGAACTTAAGCAGAGGCTTATCTGGTCCACACACACCCACACATCATCTCAAACTTCCCACTCACCCTGTTCCAGAAATGTTTCATTTCACCTCTCCCTCTCCTTTTCCCCCTCTCCAGAGCTTTGCATTTGAAATTGAACAGACACAGAACCAATTTATCATCGGCTGTCACATGTCATGTCCAAGGCCTTTAGCACAAGCACCTACAGTACGCTTTGTATTTATCCCTTTGTTGTAGCTAAGGAGCTAGACAATACAACCTGCTATTAAAAACAGATGAGCGGAGGAATGAGGAAAGGTGAACAAGAATGACAAAGCTGAATGTTGTGCATTCGTCGCTCTCCATTACAGTGGTTATGAACCCCACAATAGCTAGGGCAGCATATTTTTGGCAGGCAATCAGATGAGGGAACTTGGCAAGCATGGGGCTAAGAGACTGAAAAGAGCAGCACTAGACGCTATACGACTAACTCACATATTGCATCAAATTGTTGCATAGACATTTTCAGTATTTCAGCATCTTGACAATTTCCATCCACTCTCATTGTGTGGAAAAGAGCAGCTCAGACATTCTGAGAAACATCTACTTTTGTGTTCTACAAAATAAAATCATACAGTCTTGAACAATTTTCTTTTTTTGAGTGAACTGCCCTTTAAATACATTTTAAAATCTGCTGTCTTTTTCAGAATTAAATAAATAACAATAACTTTTAAAAGACCATATTAGAAATGACAACATATGCAGACATGTTTGGTTTCATGATGCATCTGTCCAAAAAATGCTTTGTCAGAGCTGTTGAAGGAGCTAATTCAACGTGTTAAAGTTTTCTAAAGAAGCTGTAAAATGTACAGTAAAACAATAAAATTGTGAAATGTTAATATTTCATTTGAAACAACCTTTAAATGTATCTTTAAATATATTTTTCTGTCATGGCAAAGCTCTCTGCAGTCTTTAGAGTGTCACATGATGTATTTATTTGTGAAATGTAAATGAAAAATTTAATAAAATAAAATTTAATGGTACTTTTATACATCCTTGCTTAGTGAAAGTATTAATTTCTATTTATTTCAAATTTCTTTGTGACCCCATTTCAGGATTTATTTACAAAAAAAGAAAAAGAAAAAAGGAAGACAGAAAAAAACATTACATGGACTTTCACACTTTTTTACTGAACATTTAAAAAATGATTTTATAATTCAGTTTCATGTACCTACTGACTGACTAAAATGAATCAGACTTCCCAACTCTACACATACGAGAGGACAGTTTATCAGAATGTGCTTGATTATTTCTTCATCTGTAAAACTGTTAATTGGCTTGTTACATTAAAAGCTACACTATTTTTAAAGCTCCAGATCTACTGTTACTGAAACATGTAGTTAGAAGTTACACTTGTTGTGCACTTCTTATTAAGATTACTGTCACATAATATATATAGGCTACTTCATGACAGATATCTGAACTTTTTTCATTGAATATCCAGTTCTTCATAACTACTGTAAGAAACCATATGTACTGTCATCTACGCTTTGACAGTACTGATTTCCAAATGTAGAAAGAATGATATGGGCCACTTCTTCCATCAAAATCTGGAAAGCAATCCAAACCACTTTGTTCTTTTTTAGCAAATTTAAAAGTCTAGTAGCATAGTGAGCTATTTTCTGATTGACCGGAGGCATGTTCCATCTTTTTTTTTTTTTTTTGCAGCTGAATTAAACTCAAACGTAAAAAGCTATTAGGAGCTAAAAAAAAAGGTTTCTTATGGCACGTCTTTCCTTGGAAAAGCGGTCAAACATCCTGATAAACAATATTTCACTGATGTGTGAATAGAAATCATGCAAGTTTTGTTTAAAAGCAAACTATGTACTAGCACTTAACAAGTTCAGCATTAAAAAACAGCAAACATCACGATGATTAAAAACTATTTGTATAATTTGAACAGTATATTTTCTATACAAGGCCTATTTTTAATGCAATGAATTATTACAAGTATATCACATTACAATATATATATATACGTATATCACAACTTCATGTGATCAAAAAGCATAACATGAAGGTTAAATTGTATTCATTTCTGTAAAAGTAGCACAAATGTACTTGTGTTTGGTCAAATTTTGGTAGTTAATTTCGAAAATCTGTGAAACAGTAAACGCAACCCCATCTTTGGTCTTTACACCTCCTCCTCAGCCATCTAAACGAAAGCTTGAATCTTCTTAAAGTCTATTATATTTTATATGAACACAAATTTAAGAGCCAGCCTATAAAGAAATGCTTCGTAGACGAGCTTCAAGTGGCGCTACTCACTTAAAGGTAATTAGCGTAGCAGCCTAGCTTTCTAAAAAGTCAGCGCTAGTCGCTAACAGAGTGCTGACAGCGACCGGGCGCTGACACCACATCTCTTTAATCAGTGAAACGTAGGCCTATTTTTCCCTCCTGCCTGGTCCAGGGATTGTTCGCTGGTCAAAGCTGCCGGGGGACACAAATGAATGTCGACTGAGGCACGGACAATAGCAGGCGTAAGGTTACAGCATGTAAATGATTGCGCAGAGGCCTTTTCTAAGGAAACTGCCATGTCCCGCAGTGCGCGTGTCATATTCGGGGGAAGGGGGGCGGCAGGCCCTGCTCCTCACAGAACAATGACACTGAGATCTGGTGAGAAGAGAGTGGTTAATGGATCCAGACAAACCGTACGCATCTCCTGACGGACGAATCATCGTCTAGCACCGTTTCAATTCGGCGGGGCTTAATAAGAAGTGACTGACTTTACAATAACGCCATCATTTGCTTTGCAGAGAACCGAATGAGTGACAGACGACCCAAACTCCACCAGCTGCACGAATGTCACCTGGAATACATTCTGTCATCGAATATTCTCCATTCAAGAATATACAACAAAACACTCTCGTGAGAATTCACACCTAGGGTGACACCGATGATATGAGCGAGAACGACAGGGAGAGAGACTAAGGCATCTATATTTGAGAGTTAATATGGACGTGAAAATGAATATTTCGCCCGGATTATTAGATGCGTCTTGGCTCCGGCTGTACCGCGAACAGACACAGGATGTTGGCTTTTGCAGACCAGTGTTTTGTTGTTTGACATCCCTGGCGAGGTCTGCGGGCTTCTGCAAACCAGAGCAAGCTGGGAGGTGTAAGGGTCATCGCAATGAAACAGTGCTGTCGAGCTTTTGATTCACACAACAGCTGACGCACACTCACACAGAGTCCAGCTACGCCAGATGCATTGAAAACAGGGTGGAGAGAAACTTATAATGATCTGCGCTGTATCGCAGCATTTCACTGAAAAACAAGATGATTTCTTGAATGAAACCTTATCAGTAAAAATATATATTAAAAAGTATATAAAATTCAATAGCTTAATCAATAAATAAGAAATAAATCTAATTCTAACATTCTGCTGAAATTGACTTTTACTTATTTTAATATATTATTTGTGTGCAAACCCTCTTTCCATTCACATTTTTTATATGTTTCTCTGAAACACTGTATTCAGGTAATATTAAAGCGTTGTGCTTCTGTTTTTTCATATTGTGCATATTTTACTGACATTGCTTCTGTTTAGCTTCTGTTTAAATACAGCAAAAACATTTCACAGAAAAATAACATAAAATGAAATAAAATGTGTGTACATTAAAATCTTAGCATGTGAAAATTAAATGAATTTTATTAAGTTATATTACATGTTTAATTGAAATTTAAGTTTAGAAATTAAATCTTTAAAAAAAAATCATGAATAATGTAATATTTCTCTAGTGATTATATACTATTAAATACTATAAAATGTCCCTCAGTCCTTAAACTTGATTTTATCTAAGCATTTCTGGTCAGATAAGTGCCCCAAAAATTCAGGCTGATTCTCCTGTTCTTCTTAATACACCACTAAACTTCAGGGTTGAAACAAAACCTAGGCTCACTGTAAAAAAACACGTACTGTCTGTGACCTTCCCATCCTCGGAATGTGCCTCGCCACGAAGAATCCAAAATAATGCCTCCCTTTTTGTTTTAACCCAGACCAGATTGTCATTGTGCCGTTAAGCGTTCATCTCTGGAGCCTAAAGGCTTTACACTACAAGACCCTTGAGAGACAAGAAGAACCTCATCTTACGGCCACCCCTCGTCCCGAGGCTCGTAGACCCAAAAACCTGCTTATTCAGAGGACTAATGCAATTTGTCTCCCCAACTTCCTCTGACCTCCGAGAGGCTCCATTGGAAAAATCTAGAAGAATTACAGAGAAAGATCTGTTTTGTTGTTATTTCAAAAGGAAGATGAGTGGAGTTCTTAATGGAACCCAGGTGACAATATGCTGACCAGCACCACAGTCCAGCCGTTATGAGCCAGGGTTAAAGGTGTGAGAGGGGTGGGGGGAGAAAAAAGAAAGAAAAAAGGAAAGAAAGGGGAACAGGTTAAGGGGTTGGGGTAGAGAAGAGTATGTGTGGATGTGTTAAGAAGTACACAGACTACGGAAAGAAAGAACTAGGGCCACTAAGTGATACATAATCCTTAAGTCCTTACATACACACAGAGGGATTTTGACACGAAAGCCTTTAGTCTTCTCCTGTCTGCTTTATGTCTCATGCCCCGTCTGCAACATCACAAAAGACATGATGGACACAAAGCACCTTTAGCATTCACCAGAGAAACACAAATACTGTACACTCAGACAGATTTAATTACAATGTAGGTAAATCGTAACTTATATGTTGTCAAATTACAAAAAAAAAAACACTTCAAAATAGTGTACATTTATAGGTTAATAACTACATCGAATCTAATAAATATGTCACCAAATAATTGTATTGTTGAGAAATATATAGCCTGCTTATATAACCTTGCATTAGTTAACAAGAATTTGTATTTTGGTATTCAATTTACGATAGTTTTTTTGTACTATTATTATTATTTTAAACAAAAAATAAATGTGTTACTGGCACACAATATTTAAATTACTTTAGCGCTAGTGTTGACAGTAACTTGTGGTACTGATGTACTAAACATAGAAATAAGGAAATTATAAATCTGTCATGTATAGTTTCTGATTACTTTTTTCCCACTTAATTATTTTTGCGACTTTTTTAGAGCAATTAAGAAAGTCTGCATATAAATATAACGGATATTAAGGATTCCCATAATGTTTTTAACTTACTTCGAAGGAAGACGGTATGATCCTGCTTCCTAACGTCGCCAGCTTCACAAACCAATGCAGTGATTTAGGTAGAACAACGCTGCCCCCTTCTGTTCAAATATCACAAATTTTAAGTCTTAACATTTGTAAAATGACTTAAACGTAGAAATACATGTGTTTCTGACTTTATTTTACTTTATATTACACAAGACTGACTAAAAGGCCCATTATTAAAAATAAATAAATACGTTGCAGACTGGCATTAATGCCTCAAATATTACCAATAAAAATAAAATATTATTATTTTTAAAATTACACAATTTTGCTGGTTAAATGACCAATACATTTATTCTTTTTAAGCATACATTTAGCTTCACATATTACTTTTTTTCATTTGAAAATACAGCGAAACATCCCATGGTTTAAGAGTCTCAAAATAACACAATCTGCATGTTGCCATCAGTCATAGGCTGATCGGTGTAATCTGACTGTCACACTGACATTTAGACAAGTTTTAATCAACCAATCAAATCAATACATCAAGTCTAAGAGCAATAAAGCAGGACAACAGTCGGCCAGCCAGTCTATAATGAAGCTCAAACACGAATGCAAACACACAGACAGACTGGAAATAAAGTTATCCTCCACGGCCAGACGGCTCAATAACAGAGAATGCTGTGAAGCCACAGCTATGGCTAAAACACACCATTCCGTAAAACACAGCCATGTTTCACATGCAAATGACAGAGGAGCATTTTCCGAGAGAACACCCCCCCACCCTCTTTCAAAGAGCTGCAGCAGAATAACTCTAACTTGCTAATTTCTATGGGTCAGCTGGAGAGGGAAAGACGTGTCAATCACTCTCACATGTAGAGTTTGTCTTTCTAAAAACAGGGATGGCTGGGTGTTTCCATGGCCACTAATCTCCCCCCAGCACAGTTACATGCTAACTCACACCCAGACCAGCACATTCCCGCAGTTGACTAGGTCAACTGAAAGTACCTAATCACAAGCCCATGAAATGCTCCTGGTGAGTTGCATTTATTATTGAAAAATATTTTATTATTTATTTTTTAACTGTTTATTCTTAACTGATGCGTTTAAGTAGAATTTAATGCATGGATGAAATTGTTGAATTTTATTTCTTGTTATTCACGGTCTTGCTCTCTACCAAACACTTGCTGCCTTGTCTGAGAACTCATGAATCAGTTTCATCAACTTTATTTTTTAAAAGTAACTGAGAATGTTATTTATTTATTTATTTTTTTGTTCGATTTGGATATTTTGGGATAACCTTAGTTAAAATCTTCAAGAAGACATGTTAGATATGTGCATTAATGTATTATTACACACATTTATTAATTTACTACTGGTCTGTAAATTTAAATATTTGAGGCAGAAATTCTGAAAATCCATTTTAGTTTTAAAATCATACAACGTATTTGCAAGTATGATACAAAACATTTTATTTAATGTTTGCATATATATAATTAATAAATGCATAATAACACAAAGCAAAATAATAATAATAATAATCAAGCATTTTAGATGCACTAAAATTGCCAAATAGTGTAACACTACAGAAAAAGAAAAATATATATATAAAGTTCTTGGCTGTGTCAGACACGACTGTTTTAGATGCAGTGTATGAGGCATATTCTATACCTTCTGCTTGATAAATTAAATATTCATGGCTTACCTAGCTGTCTATTGTCTTCAGGCTAGTGGGAGAGCTGTACTCGTCTAGAAATGCCGCCTCATAAATCATATATACACTATAGACATATACATTAATGTACAGCATGTCTGCATCTGTGTAAATATGCACAATAAACAACTGCCTGGGTGTTTAACTCTGTTTACTGGCCACCATCTAATATTGCAGATATTTCTAAGTTGTCATACCCCTTTGTTAATAACGGTCTAGAGAGAGAGGGAACCATGGAGAAATAGGGAGGGAGAGGGTAAAATAAAAGAAAAAAAATGGGAAGGTGTCTATTTTGCCCTGTTCTGTCATGTGAATCCTTTAACTGTGCCAGACGTGCACTGCGGCCCCCTTCAATTAAACAGGAAAATTGATGTGTTTCATTAATTATGTCAGTAATATCATAAATCATGAGTGGACTGAGTAATTAATTATTTTCTCCTGATGTAAGGAACATGACAGGGCAGAGAGATAAGTATGAGGGGGGTGGGACGACAGAACAGAGACGTACTCACACACTCACACGGGACACAAAGAGCTTTTTTCTAATTTAACGTGTAACTAGGAAACATTAAAGGATTTCTCTCATACATTTTAATATTCACACTTGGTTGATTACACAGTTTATTGTAAAAATCTAAAACAAGTAGACATATTACGGTAAGCTGTATCAGTAAAATTATTTAGCTGTATTTATTTATTACATTAACTTAAAGACTGTGCTGGTGTTATAATAGCAATAAGTAGTGGAAGTAGTAAAATTGGAAGGCATTTTGAGATAAATAGCTGTGCAAATATTAACTACATTTAACAGTATATAGTGACTAACAGTAACATAACTTCAAAAAAGTATAAATAGATAGATATAGATATTAATAGATTTAATAGTATAATATAGCTAATAACATAACTAGTAACATATCTTCCTAATTATATATATATATATATATTTTTTTTTTTTTTTTTTTTTTGTTAGATAGATATATTTTTTAGTATAATAACATAATATATACATAACATAACTAGTAACATTCTCTCTCTCTCTCTCTCTCTCTCTCTCTCTCTCTCTCTCTCTCTCTC
>JAUCNO010000795.1:8330030-8346305 GCA_032353835.1 Enteromius viviparus | reverse complement strand
ATTTGCATTCATTTTTTTATTGTTTATATAAATAAAGGAAATGGTAAAATATAATAAATTAAAGTAATTGTCCAGAAATTACAATTGTAAATATCTATTTTTAAAAAGTGTGTGTTTACACATTGACCAAAATAAATAAAAACAAATAGCAATTTCATCATGCAAGGTTTTTGATCAAAATTAAATAAGTAACAAGTAAAATAGAAAACAACTGAAGGGTGTAAAATGGTGGTAATAAGTAAATGAACATTCCCCTTCTTATTGTGTTTTTGTGACGTATGCAGTATAAACCGAAGCAGACACACAAGTGTTCCTCCAGAGTTCAGGCCTATCGATCCACACCACAGGGACAGAGATCTATGTGTGTGTGTTAGGGGGAGTGAAAGTAAACATTGCTTGGGACGACAAAACACTGTTCCCACCGGGACGTTGGTCTGTCTGCCTCCTCCTCAGCACACACACACACACACAGTCTTAGTGGGGACAAACTACTAAGCAACTAAGCCAGGCTTTAATATCAAGTGAGGACTCTTGTGTTTAATCAGGAGTGTTCCTCTTTTGTTCTCAGGCTCAGGGAGAGACGTGTGGACCAGCGGAGGAAAGGTTAATGCTAAGGGGTCAAGTGATTTCACACCCGAGACGCCAACCGCCTCGACACTGAGCTCCGCCACATCCCACAATGATGACATAGTCCCTCTGATTTATGGCCTGGAGGAGGTGGAGATGCTAGGAGGAAATCTCACTGTTATCTTATGATAATTATGTCACAAAAATACAACAAAAGAATAGCAAAACTAGACACCTCCCACACACCCTTCATCTATGTGGGAATTCATTAAACGGATAGTTTATCCAAAAATTGATAATTCTGTCACCATTTACTCACTGTTGTTTCTTCCAGACATGCACGACTTTATGGGTAACAAAAAAGATATTTAGTGGAATGCACAAGCTGCTGTTTTCCATACAATTAAAAGTTAAGGAAAGGAAAGGCCTAGTGTGGTTTCCCATACTAGGAATTTGTGCTCTGCGTTTAACCCCTTCAAGTGCACACACACAGCAGTGAGAAGTGAACAACCATGCACACACACTGTGAACACACACCTGGAGTAGTGGGCAGTCATTGCTGCGGCACCCGGGGAGCAGTTGGGGGAAAGGTGCCTTGCTCAAGGATCTCACCTTAGTGAGATTGGTATTGAAAGTGGGGAGAACGCTGGTTATTCACTCCAGCCACCTATCCTTGCTGGACCTGGGACTTGAACCCACGACCTTTGGGGTTACAAGTCCATCTCCCTATCCATTAGGACACAACTGCCCATGACTGGACCATGGAAGTTCCTATCTACTAACATACCTGTTTAAAAGTGTGGGTTAGTGTTTTTTTTTGTTTTTAATAAATTAAAACTTTCAATAAGGATGCAGTAAATTGTTTAAAAGAGGCAGCAAAGAAGTTTATTAAGACATCACAGGAATATATACTGTGTATATATACTGTATATAGTCAAAAGTTAGAAAGAAAGAAAAGTTATTTTAAATTGTAAAATGGGTTCTAAATAGATTAAACTAGCAAACAATTATTATTATTTTATTGTAATATTATTACTGCTTTTACTGTATTTTTAAACAAATACATGCAGCCTTGGAGAGGCTTTTAAAAACTTTACCAATCCCAGAATGGTAGTATCTCCCTCTCTCTCTGCACCGGAAAACAAAAAAAAATAGAAACAAAATAGAAACATAATTATAAATTATTTCTATAGTACATGAATAAGTCTTTATTCATAAACTGCCACACAAAACAAATAAGAAAACGGTATAATTAAAGTTTAATTTGGGATTAATATGACTGCACAAACCACATAACAGGCACTTTCAGTGAAATAAAACAAATCAAGTGAGTGAGGGTGAAACTGAGACAATAGAATTAATGTGCTTCCTTATCACAGATGAGACATTACGTACAGCTTCACTATTCTGAACACACATGCACATCAATAGCCCAAACAATAAATAATCAGACCAATAGAATACACTCCCTCAACTTCCACTGGAAATCTCCCTATCATTATCAGAAGGTGGGAACTGAAAACAATTAATAATCCCACAATCAGCCTTTCAGACTGCATCCATCTTGTTTTTCATTAGGCTCCCACTCTGTTTCTCACTCTCATATGGAATTGAAATCCTAACTTTGCATCTGATCAGTAGTCTTCTTTGCAGCTTCTTGCTTTTACATTTCTTACATTGCTTTTTACAGTTTTTACATTGTGTAGGTTAATGTTGTTCTTTTTAAAATAATATTTATTTTTATATTATATATTTTTGTGTTATTACACAAGTACTACACAAGTTATTACACAAGTATTATAACACAAACTACTATTGCCATTCTATGGGCATCGAAGGCTCAAAATCGAATAATTCTTAAAAATTTCATTTCATTTTTGTTTATGGGTCAGGATTTTAAAACATATATTTTAGAGAGGTTTCACTCATAATGAATAAAAAAATCACTATTCATTTCAAACC
The DNA here is from genome assembly GCA_032353835.1 of Enteromius viviparus. Classification (NCBI taxonomy): domain Eukaryota; kingdom Metazoa; phylum Chordata; class Actinopteri; order Cypriniformes; family Cyprinidae; genus Enteromius; species Enteromius viviparus. The sequence continues at coordinate 8,343,776 of JAUCNO010000795.1, read as the reverse complement.
TAATAACTAGTTTTTTACAATAGACATGTGTGCTATAACCATCAGGATACATGAGGATACACCCTATATTATTATTGCACATATGTATTTTTGCTTACATATTGCATGAGCAAAATATAATCCAATGATCTAAACTAATGATTAGTGTAGTACAGAATTGAATGTAAATAAAAATACGTCTTTTCCACCCTCCATACTGTACTTGCTTTATCATTAAAATATCACAACATATCTCTTGCACACACATACATAACAAAGAATTTACATTTTTAAAGGTATGCTGTACATTTTTTGGTTAATAAAAAGTTTTATCCATAAAGTAATCAGTAGCACTTCTAAAAAATATGTTTAACATTTCGCACACTCGCATGAGATTAGGACTCATATTAATATCTTAATAAAAACTTTTCATCTTACATGGATTAGGTCGGCTCATGTTGGGACCAGTCAAAGCCTATAATTTTTTTTTTTTTTTTTAAACTTACAGAATAAATCATATCTGTACATTTGTACAATGCCATTGGTAAGATTACATTTTAAATACATGATGTTACATCCATGCCACTAGGTGTCAGTATACATCCAAGATGGCTCATCCATATCAGACAACATAACAAAAATGATGTGACAGAATTAAAATTTTTATGTGAGCTATCCCTTTAAGGCTCTATTTCGATGTCTGTCTAGACAAGAGGTCCATCTCGCAAATTGATCAAAAGAGATTTTCAGACTAGACCATCTAATAAGCACAACCTTTATGAGAACCAGCACACCACTGCACTGTCCGAGGTTCAAATCCACAAAACCAGATTTAACGAGAAAACATACATTAAACAGCATTAATAGCCTAGCCAAGCACTTAATGGATCAATTCTTTCTGTTTGCGCAGAGCCGAGTAAAAGGAGCAGCAGAAGAAGAGGAGGAGCAGGAATGAAAGCGAGAAAGGACGCTCTCCAATGATGAGTTGTAAAGCGAATGTACGTGACAGCACGCATGTCCATCATGTGCAAAAATACATGTTCTTGTGCGTTTGCTAACGTTCACGCTAACATCGTCTGCCGCCACCCCCTTCTGATCTCCGCCTTTAGAAGCATCTCATTCAGTCCTGGCACTGGCTTCTCATTCGCCCCGGCTCCCGAACTATTAAATTAAAGCACCGGAGCCCATTTAATAAGCGCTGTAGCGGATCATTTGAATAAGGACAGTATTAGTATTCCAGCGGAGCTGCAGCTAAAAGCTGCTGACCTTTTCCTCCGCACAGGAGATCCTTGAACACATCCCGTCAAATCACAGCGCCTGGTAATAAGCCATCAACGCCAAAGAGTGTTAGCGCATAGGGGATTTTCTTTTTTCATGCCACCAAACAGAACAGCAAGGCCGGCATATTGCGATCTATCAGCAGGCCTAGATCTAAGAGGTGGAGGAGGGGGCAGAAAATGGCGAGTACGGGATTTATCATGTCGCCCTGCTCTCGTCTTGTACAGTGGGAGGGCTTTTCTTGATAGCATTGATTTATGTGTGTGTCAAGGGGTGTGGGATTGATCAGCGCGCATCAGAATTCCCCACGAGTGCTCTCATAACAAATCATAGCCTGACCTTTGCTAAGACATATTTAGCCCTTGTTGCACACTCGAGGAAAATGCTGTTAGGTGCCACCGGAGCAAGTGCATGTATTTGTTTGTTTTGTTGTCATGCTTGACTAACATCCAAATATTCAAATTACAGAAGATGTCATGTGGATGTAAGACTGCACGGCATGAGAACAGAATTTTACAAAACAAATACGCTTTCAATTTTAGCTCAGAGACATGCAGTGATCATAATATTCCCAGCTCTGATATGCAATACAGTTGATTAATCTACAAATTTACCATGAGAAATACATATGAAGGATGAGGAGATGGCTTTATCTGTTCTGCCCCACACTGCCGGCAAATTTTTATTGACTTGAAATCATTTCATGACACAATTTTCTGCTATGGGCTGGTCGATTAATAGACTTTTTAGGTCTTGTTACTGGAATCAGTTAACATGATCAGTGATGGGATGTTTAAGATGATGCCGTGAATGTGGTTTCTAGGTTTTATAAGACTTCTGTATAACAAAAATTAAAAAAAGGAGCCTGTGAGTAACATCAGAAATAGGCCTACATTTTTTACAAAAATAAATGTAGGAGATATAATAAAAGTATGAAAAAAATATGACAGAGAAAGTGATATACCTGTAGGTTCTTGCAGTGTTAAACTTTTACAATTTTTGGTATACAGTATACTGTTATAGTATATTGCACTGCAGTAACTTGTCATTCATATTCAAAAGCAATTAATAAATAAAAAATAAAATAATAGTGATAATAATAAAACTAGAATGAGACATTTAAAGCCTGAAAAATGCAAAAAAAAAATGCAAATTAATATATTTGATTGTATAGAAAAATAAATAAAGCTAAATTAAACTCTTTTGTGTTTGGCCCTTAAAAAGGTCCAATCGATGATGCAACGATTAATTCATTTCCCAAAGGTTCAGTTTAGATATAGAATTTAGACCACAGAATACAAATTGATCCTTAAACAACATAAATTGCTTCACAAAACACAACTGCAACATTCAAGCCAGTTTACCATAATCCTGTAGCCATTAAACCTGTGCATTTGTGAAACTATGCAATGAAACAAATAGTTAAAAAGAGCCAAACAGATGTTCTGCCTCACAATAACAGGGTTCAAGTGGAGCAGGGTGCCCCTAACCGGCTAATAAACGGCCCCAAATGAGCCTGCAATTAAATTTATACACTTGATTGCACTGCTGTCATGTCCACTACAGGCTTATCGAACACCTGGGATCCATTTCCTAATAAAACCTCGGAAAAAGGAAGGAGAGGGAGAGGAGGGAACAGAGCACATGAGTAAAATGCGCTTTTCAAGAATTTGTGCTCTTGATTGGTTCATCTTATGAATCAGATGAGGAATACATTTTTAACAAAAACAGATGGTACAGTATGAGATATAATAAGACTATGAAAAAAATACCATGTCAAAATGGAAGAAAGCTAAGCTCAAGTCATAGTGCAGCAACGTCATTAAAATAATTTCTTTCTGACAGATACATTCACTCTTTGTTAAAAGATAGCTTATTTTATCCACATTGCAAGCATTTTATAAAAAGGGTTGTGGTACTGAAAAAAAAGACAGATGACTGACACAGACAACAGTTAAAGACACTGCTAGCAGTCACAGTACAAATAATAACAACTGAACATTTTTTACAGTATGAAGATGCATATGCAAGCACTGAAGGAAAACTGTGCAGACTGACATTACAAAGATGTTATTTGAACATATTTCTATCTCCCACTTTCCCTCTGTTCTCAGTTTCCTCTCTCTTTCCTTCCCTAATGAGGACTTCAGCTAAGAGGACAGTCTCTCTTTGGCTCAAAAATAGCCACTTATAGATACGCTCTTTGAAAAGCTGTCAGACTGATCCACTGTAAATATAGCTTTCTCTTATCAAGTCCCCTTAAGTTATAAAAACACTTTTAACCCCCCAAAAGCTTCAGACTCCATTACGGCTAAGCTGATGTGTGTTGTGATGGGCCATGCTAACTGAGCGTTTACTTGTGGAAGCAATTAGCAGAGTTAGCTACTCAAAGGCAACAAAATGACGTTTATTTCACTCTGCCAGTAACGTAAACAGTGTATTAGTGCAAATCCTCTCTATTTCTTTTTAAAGAAGTTTGTTAATTAAGAAGCTGGATGATATGTTTTATAAACCAGGCGAGCATGAAGACATGGTTGATTTTACACGGCCTGATTATGATGTGGGTTCAGAATCTCTCTTGTTCTATCAGTATTACACCAGATGAGGTACCTGGTCAGGGGCCAACATTAATTCAGTTTAAGATAGAAAGAAATATTAGTTTATTGTCCAGAACGGAAACTAAAACAGTGAATTAACTTGGGACAAAATGTAGGCTTTTGGGCTAAAAAGAAAAATGTTCTTCGTTCATTTTATTGTGCATCATATTCCATTCAAATCCAAAATAAAGGTACTGATATTTCTTATATGAAACATGACTGAAAAACAACTTCATATACACCTGCGTCAGAGGTAATGGCATAAATTACGAATGTCACTTCACTTATTTGATTATGTTTGCAAATTTTGTGACCATGTCCAACAATTACCTGGCAATATTACCTTTTTCTTGAGTTACCTGGTTCACTGAGTAAGTAATGGCAATTTAACATTAAGTATTTTTCTCAAGTAGCTGCCAACCAATTGATTCAATATGTGCCCAAGTAGAAACAGAAGAAACTACAAACACAGTAATAGAAAAATAAAACGAAACGCTATATAGCCCCACCTGATCCCAGTACTAGATCACAGAAAAATGGTTAAAACTGCAACACGATTTTATTTGGTCTGTATTCATCTGCTTCAATGACTTTTCTTCTTCAAAACTTTTTATTCTTTTTTTTCCTCGAATGACTAACAGTCATCATTACTGCCAAATAGGTTACCTGTGAGTGTGGCCATAAATCTTATTAACATAAACTAAAAATGTCTCACTGCTTTTTTTCCTCTCTGAAGCAACCTGTCTCGAGTGCAGGCCATCTGTACATAGTTATCGCTGTGCTCACACAGATGGCCGCCAAACGCTTTCAAAGTTGCTCCGTCCGCACATCTAACCTTACAAAGCAAACTAATTAGCAGTAAACGCATTGCGAGGAAGAAGTCGTTTGAACGCGTTTTTTTTCTCTTTTTTGTTTGACTGGGGTCTAATGAGGAAAGAGAGCGCGCGGGTGCTCTGGGTGCCGGAGGTTGTTCCTGGAGCTCAAGGTTTACGGTCTTCTTTAAGACTCAAATAAAAAGTAGAGGCTACCTTGAGCCACAGCTTCTGTCCCTGCACATAAGCTTTTTATGAGCAGTTTTGGAGGGCACAAGGTGGAGTTGGTAAGATCCTAAAGAGGGAGTGTTAAGAGTGTGCAAGGGGAAGGTTAAAGGCCCGAATGCTGTTTTAGCAACTGCTAGGTCAATGAGAAGCTTGAAATATAAGCAGAAGCTGATGAGGATTGGCTTCTACAGTCTTCTTTTAACAATGCTAACAGGGAACATTCTCAGAATTTTGGCTAAAATTCTACCAGTAACAAACATAATAGAACATTTAATGAAAGTTATCAGGTCTTATGTTTTTAAAATGTCCTCTTATTTTTTATTTTTTAATAACGTTAAAAAATAAATTTTTAGAACGTTCTGTGATGAGCCATTCTTAAAAATACAAAATTGTCCACCATCTTTTCTGACACTTCAAGTGTTACTTTTGTCTTTCATCAGAAAACAGCTTTTGGAGAGCCTCTTTCACTCAGGAACTCAATTTACAGAAAGGAGGACAACTCCTTAGAAAGCTAATTAGCTAGCGCGGTACGTGGGCTAAGAGAAAATGTGAAACAAGCCTGCTTCCAAGCGTAATATTATTTTCATTATTTCGTTCATTATTTATTTATGGATGTGTTCAGACAGAATTAATGCTAGAAATCCTGGTGCGAGACGCTAGCAGCTCTGGCGGGTCCAGTGGCGCTGTTAGTTAGCATGCACACACGCACAGTTCCCCGACACCAAATAAAATTACAGTGTGTGTTTCCTGTCCAATTCAATTCAGCTCCATCTTTATAGTTTCAGGGGTAAACAAACCTGTCTACAACTATTGTGGTTCAAAAAAGGGCAGTCGCCACGTATACACTACCAAGTAACACACTTGACGTTAATGCTAAGACTGGTTCCTAAATGATGTGGCATCGCATTACGAAACACTGCAGACAAGATTCTCTTGTCTAGCCCAACATGTGGCCAGTTTAGCAGCCAGCAAAGATCACCCCAGGCTTTCAGTGGAGGCACATTACAAAAACATATTTCTTTTCCCGTTTTCAGCCAGACATTTCTGATAAAAGTATCTCAAAGGCTCCAGGGAGTGCTGGTTATTCTCTTGACATATTATTTTTCAGTTATTATATGTATTTCCCCCCTTTCACCACATTGAGAAAATTGAGAACGTATGGCGTGCAACTTTGTTCCTTGTTCTTCGAGGATCCATTTTGGGAGAGAGGGTGAAGGGTTGGTCTGTAGCTGGATAGATAAACACAGAAAAATGGTCTCAGCATGTCAGTTTGGTGTTTTTACATTGACCATAAGTGAGGCGTTCCTTCCTGCTCACATCTTAAAGAGCGAGCCCCGCAGCCATGTGTAGGCAATCATGACAGATATGTTCTCTAGCAGCATTTCCCTTGTCGCGCTGCGCAGGGCTACGGCGAGGGGCGCAGTAAATGCTAACACGTTGCGGAGTTGGAAATCCTCATGAGCTTGTCTCATTAGCGACTAATTGGAACGACTTTCCTCTGTCTTTTGTTCGACGTCACATTTGTCTTTCTTTTCTTTTTTCCTTCACTGAACAGGGGGCAGATGGGGGTGGTGCATGCATATTTCTGAGTCTACAAGATTTAGCAGGGGAGTTGGGCCTGTATTACTGGAACATAAACACTGCTGTCCCACGATTAACCTTAGAAAGCGGCCGAGTGCAAAATTAAGCACTCAAACTGCACAACCAAATTAGCTCTAGAGATGGAAGAGAGGACCTCTCCACTCTGCCATTGACTTTTCCCAACTGGGTAATACTAAAGAAAACAATAACATAGCCAAATAGTGAACCACTATTACAGTTTCCATTTGAGCTTGACTGCAGGCTGCAATGGCCCATTGAATCTGTTGCATAAATTGGCTTGGTTACCACTCAAAGCAGCCTTAGGAGACATTTCAAAACGGGTAAACCTTGAATAAAGTCTCGGCATGAGATCAGAATCAAAAATAAGAAAGTTCATGCATTGTGGGAAGTCATATCCGTTCATCTTATTTTCTTAAATTCATGTTTTGCCTTAAAAACAAATTTGCTTATCCCTGATTTTTCATGCTTACATTTTAATCTGAAAATAAATCTTTAAAAAAATAGGGTACTTTGTTAACTCTTAAAATAAAGGTTCTTATTGGCATGGATTTTTCCATGATGTAGTCCATGGAAATGGGAAAACAAAAAATTATTCTTCTGTGGCATCACTGTAATTCTCACTGTAGTTCTGAACCTTTATAACAGCTCATAAACCTATGGAAAGTCCGTCACACCTTGTGCTTTCCTTACCTGTGTGTAGCACCTACTGCTCTGCACAGCGAAAATGACATTTTTAAGGAAATGATAATAGTCATGAGACACATGAATCACTGTTTTTACTAAATTTAACTAGAAGTGGACCTGTAAACAAAGTGAACACATGCCTGTTAATAAAAATTATAGAAGAACTAAATTATCTTATTCATTTTAATCAGCAGCTGGATTGCAACGTAGACTCAAATCATGTTTTGCAAGGGTGTGATACAAATGAACTGAGCAGATTTTAACGATAGCAGCAGGGCAATTATTTTTGAGCTGAAGCCTGAAAATGAGGAACCATGGTTATAATTACCTGCATGCCGTGAAAACTGAGGTCAGGAACTTTAACCTTGTGGTCTTTACTGCTTTCCAACATCAGAAAAAAGAGAGAAAACTTAAGCCTGGGGATGAAAAGAAGAAATAAAAACCAAAAGAAAAAATAAGCCCTGTTGCCCTCTTCAATTAAAAAGGACAAGTTCTGACCAGAATCATATTTATGACACATCTATGTGCTTTTTAAGTTCTGAGGTGAACTGGAAGGACTCTTGCGGATGATGGGAATGTGGAGGTTGCACATGTCTAAATCTCTGGCCGTCTACATCACAGGTTTTTGCTAAAGTGGTACTGACATTGGCCTCTCTAAGACCCGGCCATCGCAAAAGCCCTAACAAGGTATTAACATGGTAATGCTTCCCTCAAAGGAGGTGCCACTGCAAAAGGTACTCTACCCCAAAGACTTTTTAGACTTCAGAGACTTGTCCACATCTACAACAATGCATGAACATATTTACACATGTAGTGTTTACCTCAGAATCAACCTCAAAGCGTAGCTGATCGTAAATTGCCTCGCCACTTGCTGTACATGCATGGGCCATATGGAGATATACATGCTCATAATGTGAAGTATATTAATAAAGTTTGCCTCAGGCTCAAGACATGCATTTGCGCTGTGCATCTTTACTCTATTAATGCAAAGCTGCACAACAAATCATACCGTACCTTGAGGCACCACAAGCTTTCTTTAAACAGTTCATCTGGGGCTACATCAATGAGGAACAGGATAAATCATCACAGGTTGCACTGATAATAGTGTTTTGTAGAAATGGCATCTATCCATCTGGATAAAACAATACATTTGTCTATATTACTACATTGCATCATGATTTTACATATCCTCCATTCCTTTTTATGGCTTCTATACCCACATTCATACGGCCCAACCACTACTTCACACTGTTTCTATTTTCTATTATTTACATTTATTAATTTAGCAGAGGAGTGCTAATTTAATAAAATCATTGTACATATATAAATTATAATATTAATATAGAAATATTTGAATATAATATTTTATATAAAATTTTTAAAAAAATATAATCTGATATGATATATTTTAAATCTCAAATTTGTCTGTGAAAATGGGTTTATATATAAATATAAAATAACGTAATTCAAAGCTCAACAAATATGAAAAATATCACCAGGTGAACCAAGTAACACAAACTGCAAAAGAATGTGTCAAGGCATTAATAAAAGATCAAATGAAATCCGATTATAATATTTTGACATAATAGTAGCCCTGTTATATTATTAATGAATGTCAAAGCAATATGAAACCTCAAACCGCTGGTTGGCATTGACTCGTTTAGACAACTGTGTTTTAGTCAACTTTGTTGATGAAGGCAGAACACTCAGTGTAGAGTTTAATAGAAGTGTAGGTTGTGTGTGTGTGTGTGTGTGTGTGGGTGGCTGGGTGGGAGTGTTTGTGCTGATTGTGTTGAGCGTGCACGGTGCCCATGAGGAAGCTCATCTGTTACGGCGCGTCTGCATGGCTAGTGCCACTGAGGGCGGATGACAGGGTGTCACAGCAGCAGACAATGATGGATGCACCACATTCAGTAGGCAACTTGGGCAATTGGACACATTAACAAGAGGCACCTGCTTTTCTCTCCGTACAAATCTATTAAAAGATAACAGCAATGGCAGATCCCACTCAACTAGTAAATGATAACTCTGTCTGCACTGCGAGGAGAGAGGAGTTCCTCGAAAAACACTGGCCTAAACCATAGCATTGCTGGTCAAACAGTGCCATCTAGTGTTTACAGTGATAAATGCATGACATAAAAATGCTGCATGACAGAACGCGATATTATACGCGATATATTATTACTGTTTATACTAAGTATTTGTTATAGTATACTTGTGCAGGGTGAAAAAATATAGCATACACAGTAAATAAACTGTAAAATTAGATATTTTCTTCAGTTCAATTCAGTTCAAGTTCAATTCCATGTAGGCTATGCTAAATGAATTTACTAGCAATTTCTGAGACAAAACTGTTTCTACAGTTTTCTTCATTGGTTGATTGTTTCAATTATTGCAAAAACATAAACTATATGAGCTCTAATCTGTTTAATGTGCTTATAAGATATTCTAAACATTAACATCATGATTTTCTGTAAAACATTATATTATGAAAAGCACTAAACAAGTTAATTTGACGCAACAATTGATCATTTCCACTGTTATTTTCACAAAAAAAATAGTTACTTTAACGCACACTGACCTATTATACGAATATCAATGTCTTTCAGCTGCTGAGTGTGATCTATTCTACAAGTTTTAATAAAGTCATACACACATCAATCAAAATGGCTGATTATAGAGATTCAGGACTACAAACACACACACTTTTATGTGTAAAGCGTATGACTGTGGTTTAGTGGGTAAACAATAATGTGTCAAGCAAGACTCAACCTGCCTCAAGAGACAAGTGTGAGACTGATGCGACAAAAGCCCTCAGGCAGATTTTAATGATGGATTGAGAATCATTATCCTTCTGATGGTGATGTGAGTGGCAAAAGACATTTCTTGTGGACATGTGTGGTCTGCGCTTGATGATTGGCTTGATTTTTTTCCACTATGAATCTAAGAAACTAGGCTAATGGGTTTTCTGTAAGTGTACTCAATCCTCTGTGCCCCTGTGAATATGGGGATTTGCTTGCTAGACAATCAGACGCAGTTGTTGCTCGCGCTCAATCAAATGAATGAATAAAAATGAAAGAATACTAACAAAAGCTGTGCTACAATACAGCCATGCAGCTTTCATCTGTGAACTCTTTAGTCATTTCATAAATATATTAAGCAAAATAATAAGATTTAATTAATTATGAAACTGCAGAGGCTTAAGTAAATAAGAAATTATAATAATAAAAAGATTATCGTGCTCTGTAATAAAGTAAACAAATACACACCACATTGTTATAATACTATTTAATAATCCATTGACAAAATGTAGTACATTTATATGTTTTGAGCAAAGGTGAATATTTTTAACACATTAATTCTGAGTATTAAGTAGTGCACTAATAATAATAATAAATTAATTATTATGAATAAAGTATTAAATAGTAATAATATTAACAATTACATTATTATTTTTATTACAGCTCACTAAATAATTATCAAATGTAAAATAAATAATCAAATACAATAACAAAAGCACTTCATTTTCATTTTTTATTACATTACTAAAGTATTTTATTATTTAAGCAGTCTTGATCAATAGGTATCTGCTTGTGGATCACTCTCTATTTTGGTGGTAATAAACAGAAGATAAAGTCAATGCATTCCATATGAACATTCGAAAATCTAGCTCATCTTTTAACTGTGCAGAGCATAAACATTTAAGAGACTGTGTCAGACATGAGGGCCAGAGCTAACTAGCATGGTACATACCTTTACGACTGGCAGTTTGTCAAGCTGCTTAAGTGTCCTCTTAACAGAATTTACGGTCATTTGAAAAGTGACAAAGCACAAAAAACGGCTACTTTTCTCTCGGTACTCCTTCACAGCCCACTAGAGCCCTGTCATAAATCTAGCCTCATATCCAGGCAGATGGCTTGTGTTGTCAGATATCACATGCCAACAACGCTTTTTACCATCATTGTCTTGACAGAAATATGATGCGGAAACTGCAGTGTCACATCACTTATGGTGGTTTAGCCGAAGTCGCCTGGTGCCATTTTAATCAATCAAATTTGTCACTTTTTTACTATAATGATCTTATGGTTGGGACCCAGCATTAAGAGGCTGTGGAGAGACTTATCTATTGTTTGATTTACGACAATCCGTAGATTTTGTATTGGGGACTCAAGTCTTCCAGAGGAACAGCATTTCTATCAAATGGACCAGTAAGTTCTGGAGTACCTCCTTTAGGCCAAATAGAAATGCCACTCCTTACCTCCACCTCAGAGTCAGGTCTACATGTAGATGTTTGAATAAAAGCAGTTCTGGTTTTTATACTGGTTTTGTTTTTCTGCATGTTGTTAGCACTTACATTTGGTGGACAGACATATTTCAAATATTAATCAAAAGTAAAACAGCTGCGTATTGTAAGTAATGTTATGTATTTATTTAATAAGGATATTATTATTACTTTTATGCCCAAAATAGTGAATTTGGTTTTCTTATCAAGGATTTACAGTAATTCTTTAAATGTACAACAGTTGCATGACCCTGAAAGTTTTAACTTAATGCAGAAAAAAAATATCAAAATGTTGTTAATTTTAAGTATTTGAGTAATGATTATTGTATCCAGGCCATTGTGTGTACGAATGTTTATTTCATAATTAACTGAAAAAAGTTACATCATTGACTTTATCAGTCAATCATTGAAATGTCAACTACAAGATGTATATATATATATATATATATATATATATATATATGTACAGTATATATGTGTGTGTGTGTGTGTGACCCTGGACCACAAAAGTAGTCATAAGTATCATGGGCAGTAGCCAAAAATACATTGTATGTGTCAAAATGATTGATTTTTCTTTTATGCAAAGATATTAAAGTCAAGTTCAATAAATATATTTTGTAAATTTCTTACTCTAAATATATCAAAATTATTTTTGATTCATAATATGCATTGATAAGAACTTCATTTGGACAACTTTAAAGGTATCTCAGCCTTATATTGTCCTATCCTAACAAACCATGCATCAAAATAAAGCTTATTTATAAATAAGTCTCTATTTAAAAAAAAAAATCATACGTTTTTTTTTTTTATTCTTTGAAATCTCACACAGTCTCATACAGTCTCTTTTGTTCTACATCACAGACAAAGGGAAGAAACTGTTAAGTTTTACAAGAGAGAATCCAATGTAGATCATATTCATGGTAAAGCCAATACAGAAGTACCACTCCCTCACAGCTCTTAATGAACTTTGTTTCTGATGCCAAGTTGATCATTATTTTTTAGCACCCTGTTTATTTCCAGTTTGACCTTTATACTAATTAGAGTTTGACCCTGAAAAGCCGAATCACTTCTGCCTTCACACTCTCAGTCAAGGCTAAACAAAGTTATTATGCCTTTATTCCCAGGGAGAGGAATATTGGAATTTTCTAAAAGAGCGAACCCATAGGTAACCTATTACAAAACTATACACAATCAATAGCTAATTTCTCCGCATTGATTACTGCTCGGACATTTAACGCACACCCTCTGGCAAATCATAGTGTGTGTTTGCTCCCCATTGGCTCGAGGAGAATTAGATTCATTGATTCCATGAAGAGGACTAAAAATGCCAAACTGTTCATTAATCTTAATAAAGACTGCTCAGAACCAAATCTGTCTCTCTTTGCTTTGGGCAAGGATGCAATTCATGCAGAAGAACAAACATTATACACAACAGTTTCCTGGGATCCAGGAGCAAAACTATCATGACCTGTAACTTGGTCATAACCTGAACTTGTATGCATCACATACAGTAAACTGTAGTTCAAAAGTCTGGGGTCAGTAAGATTTTTGTTTTTGTTTGTTTGTGTTTTTGGAAGAGGTCTCTTATGCTTACAAAAGCTAAATAAGTAATAATATACAGTAAAAATAAAATATAAAATAACAAATACATAGCCTACTGTAATGTAATAGGGGGGGTTATAATTTATTTTTCTTTTTTTTCTTTTCAGTAATGGGGGTTTTTATCATTTTTGACTTTTTTTTCAATGCGTGTGCTTTGCAGGAGGCCCAAAGTGTGCTTTTGAGTGCTAAGGGGGTTATCATTTTTGCATTTTTTTTTTATCTTTTCTGTAATGGGGGGGGGTATCATTTATTTATTTATTTATTTTTTTTCAGTAATGGGGGTTTTTATCATTTTTGACTTTTTTTTTCAATGCGTGTGCTTTGCAGGAGGCCCAAAGTGTGCTTTTGAGTGCTGGGGGGTTATCATTTTTGACTTTTTTTTTTTTTCCTTTTCAGTAATGGGGGGGGGTTATCATTTTTTATTTATTTATTTTTTTTCAGTAATGGGGGGTTTTATCATTTTTTACTTTTTTTGTCAGTGCGTGTGCTATGCAGGAGGCCCAAAGTGTGCTTTTGAGTGCTGGGGGGTTATCATTTTTGACTTTTTTTTTTTTCCTTTTCAGTAATGGGGGGGGGTTATCATTTTTTATTTATTTATTTTTTTCCAGTAATGGGGGGTTTTATCATTTTTTACTTTTTTTGTCAGTGCGTGTGCTATGCAGGAGGCCCAAAGTGTGCTTTT
>JAUCNO010000795.1:8316858-8329930 GCA_032353835.1 Enteromius viviparus | reverse complement strand
GCTCCGCCCACTTTAGGCTTCAAAAACGCTCTTCAGAAACCTACGAGTGACGTCACGGACACTACGTCCATTTTTTTACAGTCTATGGTTACTACTTTGGAGCCTTATTATTCAAAAGAACGAACTTGCAAATGTCTTAACTGACCAATCAGAATCAAGCATTCCAGAGAGCCGTGTAATAGTAATTAATAGTTGTTAAGTCTAGGTATTAGGTTTTGGGATGTAGAATGTGGTCATTCAGAATATGTGGTTTATAAATAAACAGCCAATATGTTAATAATAGGCATGCTAATGAGCAAATTAGAATTTGTCCCTATTGCAGTTAATGAATCAGTGACTTGTTTATAACACAACTGAGTCCCTTAGTTACTGTTGCTATATCCAACAAGTGCGGAGCAAAAAGAACAAACAAGTGCTGACAAACAAGACAAGGTTACTTCTTATGAAACAGCACAGCTTTGTGTGTCCTTAATGTGTCTTGACAAATAACTGTAGTGCCTCAGTGAACTGATTACCTTTTAATATTTACTTAAAGCACGAAACATGCATGAACATCAGAAGGTATTTTTATATAAAAAGCAGAAATTAATCAACTCTCTTGTCTGAATTGTTTTCTGAACAAAAAATGGCAGATTCTGCATTATGATTTGCAAAATGCAAAGAGGTTATTCAACATGATCCCTTGCTGCATGAACCAGAGCAAAGGAAATCTTTAATCTTGGAAAAACGAACAAATATCAATAACATTTTATCAAATGAATACAAATTTTTTTTGTCAAATATAAGTGTAAACCACACCTAATAGACTATTACATCATTTTATGTTGCTGGTGATGCAAATTCTTTTTTTCTATCCCCACTCAGTAACAGACGTTGACATAGATTCTTTTTACTGGAAAGTACAAACTGCTCATTAGCTCAAGTAATAGTATGAGTTTTGAAGCAATCACATGTCAAATAGGAGAAATGTTTGGGAAATGGGAAACAGTCATTATCACAAAACTGACTTAACACACAACAGACGTCATGCCACTGAATTTATATGTTCAATTATAGCAGGAATCTGCTGTATGTTATGTAACATTATAATTAATCTCTAAAAATACATCACACTAAACAGGGCCTGGGCTGCTCTTTTACTAGTGGAGGCGAGTCCCCTTTCCCTTTGCAGGTGGAGGGAGTGATATTTTTCACCTTTCTCCTTCCAGCACCAGCCAGTTTCCTTTTTTAGGCACCAGGCTGACTCACATACCCTCCATTTCTCCTCCGTTCCTGAGTCATGATGAGCCTTGACCCCTCCTGCAAAACAGCAGGTGCAGCAGGAGCCGACAGCTCTGAGAAACCCAAGCACGTACAAACACTTGTATTTTAATGCTTGAGACTCTGCTCACACGTCCATTAAACTGCTTTTGCAGGCTGGAGGTAAAAGTTACAGATCTGCAGTATGTTGTATTCTGAATAAGAGAGAAATACAACATACTGCCAGGGTAAATGAATCACGTGAACCACTAACCCAGTTCCTTTTTTCCAACCAGCTGGATATTTCTGTCCTAGTGAAAGGTATTACAGGCCATCATTTGCTGCTGGGTTTAGCATTTAACAATTATAAGGCCTATAAGTTTAGTCAGTAGTCATTATTCCTACTTTTTGTAAGGGTTAGTTCACCCAAAAATGAACAGTTCTGTCATTAATTACTCACCATCATGTCAGATCCAAAAACTACATGTTTGCTTTGCGCAACAAAGGTTAGGTTCAGTTTTGGGTATATTTTGCACTGTTTTAATTCTCAGAGTTCTAATGAACATTAAACGGTTCTAAGAAACATATTAGAATGTAATGTTATTTAAGAAAGTATTTAATGTGAAAGCACATTGCGTGCTGCTGCAGTTATGTTGCTTTTGCACGCAGTGTGAAATGTGTTATTCTTGTGATTCTGTTTGGTGCTGATAGTGGCACAGAAACTACTCTCCACACCTTTAATAATTCCCTTATGCTCTTTTCTTTTTGCACTCAAGCACTTGGAAAAATGGAGCAATTGATGGGAAAGGGTGTTTTTCAAAGAATTGTGCTTTCTGTAGAGCTTTACTGTCGAATCTTAAATCAATTCACTTTTTAAGGCCTCTAAATATTTCAGTAATACATTTTATCCTCTACATCCTTATGAACATGTTTTTGTTTAGCTTCGTTAACAAAAAAGGGTTTAGCTATAACATCACTTCTGTGATGTTCATAAAGAAAGTATAATCTCCCCAGTTATTACTATTTATTCTGGTGCAACCAGACACATTAATTTTTGCACATATGCTCAAGTATCCATTTCCTGTTTTGATGAAATGATGAACACATATTTGCTTGATTAATTTTCCACAGCATCTGATACCCTGAGTAAGCGTCTGCTTACACTTGCAGTAGCTGATTAGTTGTCATGGTTTAGCTTGCAAAGGTATTACCCCATCATATTAAATGCTGATGAAGACACACTTGAGTAATGGTACAGACAATCTGGGGCGATTCATATCATAATAATTAAAACATTTGTGTCCCAAAGCTGCATTCATCCAGCTTTACATCCATCTCTCTTGGTTGAGCTATAACTGTGGACAGCTCAATAAGTCCATCACCTTAACTTCCCAGAAATAGAGATTCTGCAGTCAGATGTATTTTTGGCTCAGAGATGACCACTCGCTGAGATTAGCATCTTCTCATCCCAGTATTTTTAACATAAAGGGGCCATATAATATATTTTCATAATTGTTAGCAATAAAATACACTTTTATACTTAAAATTAAATGTGTTTTTGCAGCTGCGTAAAAACCTTAAATTAACCAGACAGTTGTTACAGCTTAGTTTTAAATAAACTAACGTTTTGTTGCTGTTGTTGTTTGTTTGATACTACACTGGTATCAGGTTGTTTTGAATTTTATAAGTTACCGTTTATTTTTATTGCACAAGGATCTAAAAAAATCTATGTAAATTTGATTTCTTCTTATCCGACGCCCTTTAAATCATTTCTTAAATGTGCAAATTTAGTAGTTGCTATGCTGCCAATATCTCTCCCACAATCCTCCAGGGCTGTAATGATATAATAATTGTACAGGAGCCAAATAGTAACAGCCCAGTCAATATCCACATCACGGATGCTGAAATGAAGCCCTCCAAGTGTGAAAATAATTGAATGTATCTGCGTAACATCCCTGCATTGCATGCATAACGTCCCCGTATACATTTACACCTATTCTAAACTTAACATGTGCTCTGAAAATATAGCAAAGCATTGTTTTGACTCTCAACTATGAACTTTTGAGTTACTGTATGTAGCTTATAATCATGCAAGCTGAACAAGCAGGAAGCTCCCAATGTCAAAACAATGTAACCATACTCCATCTCCAAAGGATTTGTCTGCTCATCCCCCACCCTTTTCTTTCCAGCTCCTTCTCCTTCTTTATTTTCTCTCCCCCTGGCTGTAACATGATTCAGCACTGAATCCGGGAGTCATTGCTACGCAATAATACTATGCCCCTAGATCCAACCAATGAGAAGCCGGGTCGGTGGACACACCTACATGATGCCACTCTTTGTCCACTGGTCCCCTAGTCTCTGAGAAAACAAGCACTTCCTGTCCACCTCAACCCAGAAATCCATCCCTACAGCACATCTCTTCATCACCTTTATGTCATCAGAAAAATCTTTCAATAAAAATAAAATAAAAAAATAAACGAAATAACATAAACTATATTTAAACAACTAAAAGGTTAACTAAATCCAAACTAAAACAGAACATTTTTTAAAATTTGATTTATTTGATCCCAGAATGTTTTTTTAAACATGCTTTTTAAATAATAACTTTTTTTTCCTTTCAGAAACAGTATTAATTCATTCTTCTTATCATGTTTTATAAAGTCTTTGTTACTGCTTTAACGAGTTTCTTCTGGTTTGGATATCATTCAGGGTTTTTAGGGACGAGAGCAGTGATTCACTGACTCATTTCTTTAAAATCAGCCTCTGCAAGGGTTGCCAAATGAAAAAAGCCCCTTGTTTTCCCGCCTGAAGCTCAATCTCTCACATCCTGCGAGTCAGAGAGTGATTGCAACAGGTTGAGTCAGCAGCCGAGAGTTGTGTGAAAGGAATGTATTACACACATGACTTTCCCAACTGTATGCCAGCACACAGAGCTCCTCATCCTTTCCTCATCATTACAGAGCTGTTTCTTTCATACAATTTCACTATTTTGAGGGTACTAGTTGTATTCTAGGTTTTCAATGAAGTATAGAATTGGTCAGATTTGTCCAAAACTTAATGGAGACCAAAATAATCTGTTTTTAAGGAGCGTATAGACACTTTATTTTAGAATAGAATATTTCTATTCACTGATTTTGTGTATGTGTGTGTGTGTGTTTAACATAACGCTACAGCATCTATAAAAAACTGATCAAAAGAGGGGGAAAAAAACATTTATGATGAATCAAAATAATTTTATTTTAAATAAATGTTTTTCTTTTAACTTTATAAATTCTACTCATCAAAAATCAAAAGTACAAAAACAACCTCGCTTTGATAAAAGAGCCCATCAAGGTTTTTACAATTAAATGTTCAGCATGTACATGTATGATGTGTTATAAAGAGGACGGGACACAGATGGTAAGTGCACAATGATACTGTTTATTTACAGCAGCTGGTGATAAACAGAGGAGAACAGGAATAATGGTTAGTGCAATAGTATAGGATCCAGAATCATTGAACTAGAATCCAGTTCATAATGTCAATGTCATAATGTAAATGGTTTGTGGGAGCGTTGGAGAACACAGAGAGCTCCATTGGAGAACACAAAGACCCTGGAGACAATGAGACAATCACACACCACATACAACTTAGAATCCAGGGGTGTTGGTGAGACACAGGGGAGAAACACAGATCCTGAGGAGCACAAAGAGGTAAGGACATGGGCAAGTAATAGCGGTGAGTATCTTGCCAAGGATTAGTCCACTTCGGTGAAAACGAGCTCGGACAATGGTTGATTGATGTCAGGTGGTGATCAGAACTCAGGGGAATATGAGTGTTGTGATTGGTTGATGACAGAGCCTGGTGTGTCTTGTGAAAGTATATTTTTGGCCGTACTGTATAACAGCAACAATAAACAGCAGATATTATACCTTTAGATATCAGATTTTAGACTCAACACACAAAGCAGAAAACACTTCAACCACCAACAATTGCGTTTTACCACAAAAAGCAATTTAAAACGGCAGTTTGGTTTCAGCTGGTGTTTGTCTGCTGTGGGCGGTAGTTCATGACACATTTATTTTCAAGGAATGTAGATTTTTAAAGTTAAAGGTTAAGAGAAGGACATTTTATGATTTTGCAACAACAACTATACACACAACCCAGTAATGCAAGGTCAACATAGCTTTGAAGTGATAGACACATGAAATGAATAAATGTTAAAACGGCGTAGGAGGAAAACAGCAGTATTGCATAACTGAGAAAGGTGCAGAATCTCACACATATAGCAGTCCCAAAATCTACTGTATTTGGACATTTCAACATCACCTTACATAACTAAATTATAAAACCATTGGCCATTTATTTTAAATATAACACAAAAATAATATGTGAAGTTGAGAAGAATGTGTTTCAGCAACTTTTTTTAAGTATTGTAACGACATCAAGACATTTTAAGGCATGTCTAAAAGTCTTCAAGTAATTTTATTGTATCACGTAAATCAAATTAAAATAAAATAAATTAAAGAATTCATTTTCATTTACTTCCTCATGTTGTTTTGCCTGTACAATACTTACTCTCTGAAGAGCTGTACAATGAGACAACAGGTGTGTGAAGGCTCTGACCCAGTTGGTATGAGGTGTATTAAAAGATGCCACAGGGTAAAACAATAAGCGACAAACAATTCCAGGGATCGTTTTTACTGGAAATCTTTCTGTGTTCCTGTAACACTTTGGCTAAACGCACTCGCCAAATGCATTGATTGGTAAGCCATTATTGGAAATATGCAATATAATGTCAGATAATTACCAGTCATGCAAGGAAAAGAACTGACATTTGGTTATGATATGGTTTAATCATTGACCTTCAAATGCACATTGCTTTTGCTGAAGTAAGTAATTTTTCAGTTGAAGGTCAGTCGCATTCTACCATCATTTCAAACAGGGTCTCGTTCCACTGCAGACAACTTAAGACCTACAGCATCAGACAATACAGGACCAGCATCATCTACCAGTTTATTGTTATACCCACTTAAAGATCTGACTAACTTCATAACTGGCTGAAGATAAGAGACCAAAGGGCAGCTCCTATAAACCCTGTAATCACACATTAGCCAAGGCTCTTGGTTTGACTTATGCTGTGTATGTGAGGAACTCTGCCAAAGATTTCAATTAATGTCAGGCTTCCCTGATCAACATACCTCTCCTTAACAGCAGTTCTGTCCAGTCATTGCATACTGTATGAACGTCTCTGGTGTGTATTTTCTTCCACCCTTACAGTAGCGATTTTCAAACATTGGGGTTGCACAATATCATGAAAAAATATGTTTCAGTAAACACAATAAATTCAAATGATTTGTATTTGCATGTGATGCACCACAAGCGTGTCACAGATTAAATAGCATATTTTTCCTCATGAACTCATATTCATGAACAAATGAGCCGGTTCTACTGATGAACTAAAAGACTCACCAAATCAGGTCATTCTGCCAGATGAATCACTTACTGAACGCCAAAAAATCGTTTATTCAATACCCTACTCTCTTGCAGCTGCTGAAAATCGTGGTGATATGATGCAGTAGTTAAACAATTTAGTTCTCTTTTAAGCTGGACTTTTTAGTAGCCTACTGAGTTCTAAAAAGGATTCTGTCACTCAGGAGGGTTGGGGGATGATAAAAGACCTCCTTTGGGCTTTTTGGGTGGTGTGTAAAAGCGGGGTTGCTGTAATTTTGCAAAGTAAGACATGATCATGGATCAACATAACTGTCCAAAAATATAGACTTATCCCAATCCCTACCCCTAAACCTACCCCTACCCAAAATGTATGCAAAAAATCAGTGAGCAATGATAGCTGATTAACAAGGGCATAGAAGCACCTAACCCTGATCATAAGCCTAAAACAGATATTTTCAGAAACATTATTCCTCAATTCTGATTGGTTGATTGGAACGTTGTTTTAGGATCAACAGAGGTGTTGATCCAGGAACATCTTGTACTTGGTGAAATCACGTTTACCGTGAAGGCAGAGAGAAACTAAAATAAAATAGATATCTTTATGATGAATTCAATGGCCTGTTTGGCAATTTCTCAGATGCCTTGTCAGAACTGTTGCTTCTCATCCTCTGCCATCATATAGAAATCTTCTTAAAGGTAAAGACTGCCAGAGAGAGCTGAGATATTAGCAAGCTTTGAAGGTTTAGCCAAACTGGATTCAAGACAGCCATAAAAGATAATAACATATTTTGCGGAATATAAAACTTTGACAATATTTCCCATTGCTTGGCCTACTTGACTGCTTTTGCAGCCTGTTGTTGCACTGCAGATTTAACAGTATCAGTGTGCTAACTGTGCAAAAAGTGGTTTGAGATTTATAGTGCACTGTACCGGCTACGCTAAATATAGTGGAGATTCCAGGGAGTGCAGAACAGAATGCCACAGCAGATTTACTCTCAATGACTGACTGACTTTCACTAATTGAGGTCAATATCTGGAACAAAACAGAAAGATTGACTCCAAACCTTGTTCTCTGAAGAGGTGTGAAAAGTATAAACAGAACATCAATGTTCTTGATCTCAGTGCACAACACATCAGCTATCCAGACCATCTGACATGTAGTTTCAGATCTGTGCAGTGTTAACAAGACCAAGTGCACCCAAAGATCCAGACCAAGGCTAGACACCTCAGGGTTAGGATCTACCTGTTCACTATAATAAACTAAACTTTATTACTAATTTATACAGTGTTTCAGAGTCATGGGATGTTGCTATGGAATTCGAGAGATTTCCATTTAATGAAGAGGATACAATACTGAACTGCAAAATTAAGTGCAAATTTAGTGCAATATCAAATTTAGTGCAATGGAGCTAGACTGCGGCCTACTAAGTCCACCAGACTAAGGGCACAGTTCTCAAGGCCAAGACCAACACTAAAACACTCTTACCTTGGTCCAAGTGCCAAAGGTCTGGAAATCCAGAGCAGAGCAAGCGTCTGGACATCTTGGCAACCTCCATCTGAAAGTAGTATTAGTTTCCTTTTTGATGTCAGAACAATCACCAACTGAAAGGTTAAGGTTCTTGACCGAGGCATCATGCAGCATTACAGAGACATGGTTACATACCAGACCGGCCCATGATCTTGCTCGTCCTTTTAATAGAAAAGACATTCCATTATTCTTATATTATACTCTATTATTACCAGCGACACCGCTTTAAATTTAAAAAGACTAATACACACAAAAAATTTAATTCACTGAAGATTTATTCGCCCTTTCTTTCAATTCTAGATAATTGAATACAGTGTAAAAGAGGTTTGTTCCTCAAAAGACACTTACTTTAAGTCTTAATGTTTATACAAATGAATACAGACTTGAGAAAGTCTTCCCTTTTTGTAATGAAAAGAGCGCTTATTAGGCCACAGAAGAACACATAATTGCTCTTAAGGCTCTGGAGACAATTTATTTCGACAGCCTTTAAATGCAATAAACTCAATGAGAATATGAAATATTGCTGATGTCATAGTAAGAACATCCTACACAAACACACTGCAAAAGTAACCACATATGGACACAAGAGTGTCTTTGTCCAGATAGTGAAAGTAATATTAAAAATTAATCCAAATCAGCTGTTAACTATGTTATTATATTTAAAAATGTAATTCATTCCTATGATGGAATTTTTGGGTCGATTTTGGGTCGACATGAGAGTAAATGTTTTTTATTGTTTTGTTTCCTTACCATTCCTATCAACACCAAATGATTCCAAACCCTATATAGAATGGAAAGTTTTGTAATGAGATCTTGAAAACATCATCTAAAGTCTCAGGTGCTACTTTTGGCCCGTTGCTCTCTCAAGTGCACTCCAAATTCTAGTAGTGCACACTAACCCTTGTGCCGAGCTACTCACACTGTGTCACAGCAGATGTAAATCAGATGGTAAGACAGGCCATATGGTGAAGTTTATCCGTCTCCCTGCTGACTGGAGTACACTCATCTGGAACTGATCCGACTCCGACTGCGCATAATCTAAGAGGTTACAGCCCTCTGACCTCAAAGATGATCTGTTTGTTTTGGGGGTGTTGCAGCAGGTCTGGGCTATGGGAATGTGTTTTCTTTAGCTGGGGGAGACGAAGGGATAACATGGGTCTATAAAAGGGGTTGCATGATTTACAGAGAGTAGACATCTTTAACAAGAAACAGGAAGAGCTGTTTTTTTGCTCTGTGTACTTCCTACATAGGCATCGCAGACAAACTCCTGCCCATTCTGGTAAAAAAAAAAGAAGAAGCATAATTACACTGCTTTCTAAGATCCCTTCTTTTGGACAAATTATATGGCAACATCACATATATTTTTATAGTTTTGTGGTCCACATAGTTACAAAATACAGATTTGCATGTTCCAGGTACGGATTATGATTTCAATTGCAGAGGAAATAAAAAGTACTGATGAGATACCAATAGCTATATCTCAAAATAAATTGTATAGCGAGCTATTACAGAGTGTGATAGAGGGCAAAATACACTAAACGATGCAGAGAAAGAATGATAATATGTTGCGATTATGCCTGCTTGCAATATCCCAAAAAAAATTAAAACTGTTTAACTAATGGGAGGACGTGTAGTGGTTGTTTTAGCATATAGCTGATGGCAGCTCTTTAGTCTTGGGTGTGCCAAGCTTGGATCATCCAAGAAGGTCAAACCGCAAACCTCTCTGGTCCTCAGCGGTTCCCCTTCGCTGCCCATTTCAGTCTTATACATACTTTAAAGTATTCGACATGTCTGAACTTTTTCCAGAAATGTAAGAGCAATATATTCAGTAGGTCATCTATTCAGTTTTTCTTCCTGTCCCCTCTGGGCCAGAGGGAAACTAGCTGAATGAAATGAAACCGAGCAGTCAGAATGACTATTTTTCTTCAGTATACCACACTCTGACTGAATATAAAACATTTGCTGGTCTGCTTAAATTTGCAGCTATTGTGCTTCCATTCACCATTGTTTTTCACACACAAAAAAGGTGTCATGCCTTTGCTCAGGCACATGAATGTATGTAGCTGGAGTGTTCATTAGATTATGAAGAAAATGTGCACACACACAAAGAGGAAGGAAGACAGAAGAATCTTCATAGTTTTGACTTAATAGCCAGAATATCTTCACCAAAAGCATGGAATATTATTTTAGAGATGTTTTCATTATTCATTTTCAAATAATTTAAACAAATACATTTTGTACATTCATAACATTTACTCTTAAAACTAAAAAGACAAAAAAAAAAAAAAAAAGCTACGCATGCCTGGTTAGAAATATTATCTTTTTTATCAGTTGTCCTAAAAAAGAACAAGAAGTTTTTGTTTCTCCTGGTAAACTGGTTTGTTAAGCTCCAAACCTATACAGTATCTACAAACACATGCCTTGTTTTTTTACATACCTTAATCAGTTCTTAAAACGTATTATTTATTTTAATATCAGAGGTTATTTTCATTGTTTGCTATTAAGTATATCTTTGGGATAAAGATCCAGTCAAAGAAAAATGGTGGTTGAATATTTATTATTGGTGTTACATAAACCAAGCAGCAGATTTATGGGGCTCCCTCGCCAGACTGCCACTCAACCTACACGACATTTCCATTCAAAACAATACTAAAACCTTCACAAATTAATTTAGTGATAATTATATTCACATATGCATTTATTTAAAAAAAATCACATATAAAAGGCAACTTAAAAACTAACAAGATTTAGTGCAAAGGCAGAAACAGTAAAAAACAAAAACAACTATTGTTTTTATTTTACAATTTTCAGTACAAAAAAATAGTGAGGTTAGAGATGTGTGTCCGCGATAGGAATCCGCCGCAGCTCTACGATCTGAGAGTTAGCCACACTGCCTCCATCATGACTGCCGTGGACTGACTCGCTGTCGCTCACATTAAGACCAGAACCTGTTTGTAGGTAAAACATTATTCCAAACTTAGTAAACAAAACCACAGGACTTCTTAAAATGGCTACAAATCTGTAAGGATGTAGGCACATTTCTGAAAGAATGGGCCTTACCAGTTTTTAAGGCAAATATGAGGTCATCAAACTCCTGTGACTCCTCGTCCTGCACCAGATTAGTGTTGATGAACCCTCCTTCTGTGATGTATGTCTCGTCCTGAGGACTCTGTTTGAAAACACTGCTAGGCTGACTGCTGGGCCTCAGTGAAGCTCTCTCCCAATCTGCAGAGATCTGAAAAACATAATGAAAAGTGATCTTTCAATGAAATAAATACTTTTCAAAGCTTCACCGCTTTAAAATGCCTTTTGTAGTTGATTTAGTTTGTGCACTCAGTCTGAGCTGAAAGGAGCCACACAAATCAGCCATTCACCAGTGTGTCTGAGGCAGGGGTCATTCAGAGGTTATGAGGACTTGGATGTCTATAGAGTTCTAACAAGCTGGGTTTGAGGCGTGAGTCAGCATTCACAAGCATTCAGATGTTTCGTAATAAATTCTGGTATAGCTAGAGATTTACAGGCGAGGGAATGCTTATTGAGCACCAAATCAGCATATTAAAATGATTTCGTAAGGATTATGTGAAACTGAAGACTGGAGTAATGATGCTAAAAATATAGCTTTGCCATCACTGGATTAACAAAATAAACAAAAAATAGAATTGTATATATATATATATCTAAAATGCTCCCTCGCATCAGATGAATGTATTAAAATGATAATGAAGAATTGTAAAGAGCTATAGCAAACTGGTTCACACGAAACTGTAGAAACTGCTGACTTTTTGCATGAAGAGGCAGTGGTACTCATCACAATAACCTTCTGAATCCATCCTGTGACATTAATCTATTTTATCATTCATTTTAATCATCAAAGTAAAAAACAAATAGCCCCATTAAACACAACATTGTGAAACAGTACATCCTGTCTTCCCTCTAACGTGCTTCCTAATGACAATGGCTTAATTTCCTTTGGCTGGGTGCTTTTTCCCAGGAGGATGGAGGGAGAGGCCTCTCCAGGCCTCCATGTCCCAGGCACCTCATTTCGGTACAATAGCCCATCGACAGTCCTGTAATCAGAACAGAATGTACGCCGGGTGAACCGAGCACCGCCAGGCACCTAGTCATGTCTGTGTGAAGAGCCTGAGTAGACGGCCACCCCTCTAAAGCGCTGTTTCCTTTCCTCTCCCCACCAGTCACCTCCTCTCAATCCAACTGCCTCTTGTCTCGAGGTCACATGTGACACTAAGAGCTGCTTTAAACTAGGAGTCAGTGCTCTCATGAACAAAACAGGATTATTTCAGTTCTCTCAGGTCTGCAAAGTCCATCCCCAATCCTATTAATTTGTCCTCATAAATTGGCTTTAGCTAAATAAATAAACATATTGCAAGCTATTTTGGATGGATTTTTTACTCCTTTTGTATAAGTTTAAAGATACCCTAAGTCTCATCATTAGCTGACTAAAAACTCGGGCGGCAAAAAGTACAAAAAAGTAGGGTGAACTATGTAAAATGGAAGTGTAGCACTGCTAAAAGCTTTTCTACTTTCACCATTGAAGTTTTATTATGATATTACAACCCAAACTAATATTTAAATATTTTGGGTGGGAATCTTTATTGACATCTCATGATGATTTTGCAATTCCGATCACATTCAAAAATGACTCTTTTATTAGGTTTTCTTAATTTTAGTTATTTAATTATGCGCACTAATAATACACACACAACTTGGAAAAGCAACAGAACTGATTTAATAAAAATAAATAAATGCACTGGAGAACTGATACCTAATATAATGGTAATTTCACTAGTTCCCACTACCTCGGCGATAAAATAGCTTGTTTGGCGAACTGTCCGGGGGACAGGCAGGGAGCCC
>JAUCNO010000795.1:8296086-8315185 GCA_032353835.1 Enteromius viviparus | reverse complement strand
AGGATCCCCAAATCCAGGTGTGAAAAACTTGTTGCATCTTTCCCAAAAAGACTCATGGCTGTATTCGATCAAAAGGGTGCTTTTCAGTGTTTTTTTTTATAAATCTGCAAAAATGCCAACAATTCTGTGTTTTTCTGTCAATATGGGGTGCTGTGTGTACATTAATGAGGGAAAAAAAATTAACAAATGATTTTAGCAAATAGCTGTAATAAAACAAAGAGTGAAACATTTAAGGGGGTCTGAATACTTTATGTACCCACTGTAAATCCAGCCCTCACTGAAACCACTGTGGCTCAGTATCACTGACAGGTAAATTAAACCATGGATTTAAGCACGCACACATACTGCTCACAAAAATAGAGTATCGATTTCAGGCCTCATTTATAGACTATAAGTGGGCAGCCTGTGCTTCGCTGGGCAGCTTTATCACTGCTACCTGAAAGACAAACAAATGTCCAGAGGCCAGAGCAGCACGCTCAATTACTTCTGATAGTTACATAACTGTTCTCAGTTTAGAACAGACAGGTGTGGGTTTTACCTGCGGTAGATATAAGGGAAATGATTTAACACAATGAACCTTGTAAAAATGGTGTGGAAAAAACAGACAGAGACCACTGGCTAACTTAATAGTTCCTCTAAATGTACTCATCTGTATTCACATTCATCCAAGCTTTAAAAAAAACAACCATAATAGAACCATCAAAGAAAATGTAAATGTATAACAGAAGTAATTAATATGACTTGACAGGCTTTGTGTCAAGAACATACTGAAACGCAAATAAAAATATATTTTCTTTAAAATATATTTTAGTAAAGTAGGACTGTGGATGAGAAAACTGCCTCGTTATATATGTCCTATATTTGCAATAGAAAGACTTTTTTTTATTTTAATGTATCTAAAGGAAGTCTCTGATGCTCACCTTTAATGCTTATATTTTAATGTATCTTTAAATGTAATTTATACCTCAGATTCCAGTCCTGGACATGATTCTTCAGAAATCAAACTAATATTCTGATTTGGTGCTCAAGTAGCATTTCTATTATCAATGTATAAAACAGTTGTACTGCTTTATTGTTTCATGATTTTTTTTTCTCTTTTTTTCAGAAAACCTACTAACATCCTGAAATCAGTTGAGGCTAATATGAAGATGTTTACAGGCTTTCCAATCAGACAGGAACTAACACCATTTAAATGATATCGCTGCAGTTTAATTGCATTTATGGCAACAGCCACTGAGAAAATAAAAGGACGAGCATGGAAAATCTGCATCATGGAAAAAACAGCATCCATGAAAACAGATGCTCAGGGCTTAATTATTGAAAACAGACCAAAACATTTGCAGGAAATAAAGGGAATGTGCAGGGAAGAGTTAAAACTAAAATCACAAAAACATATAATTGATAGCTGAAGAATTCCTTTGAGAAAGTTCTATCAACCGTGTTCACGGATGTCTGTACGGGCCTCCCACATGTTTGTGAAGATTTTCCAAAGAGGGAGGTCATGTTTTGTTGTAGGCACTGCTGACATTTTTTATGTGGGCATTCAGAGTTTGACTCAAAGGAAGTCAAAACAAAATTTTGGTGCTATTTATGCTCTTTCTAGGTGAAGGGCATCTTGTCCAACCCAGTCATGTTTTGGCTGTATCAGAAACAATAACAGCTTCTCTGGCCTGCTATTAGTCAGTCTGTAATGTAGGACAAGCAGAACAAATATGCTCAACTGTATCAACTGTGTGTTTAGTTGCTGTTTACACTGCAACAGTGAGGACATATTGAAAATGAAAAACTGGACGAAGCTGTGATATGGATCTTTTTTATCTTTTCTGCTGATGGGAAGGATTTTTGGACTTTGACTCAAACTTGCTAGAGGGAATGCCATCTAACCCGGCATGTAAAATTTGATGTTGCAAGCTATATTTTGCTTGCTACGTTTTACTTTATCAATTACCTACATCCACTGCACTTCTAAATGATGCAATTATTTTTCTTGTTAAACCAAGAAAAAGCTGCTTGGTTTGAAATTGACTTTGTGTGTAGTGCTTTAAACATTGCTGCATTATACAACTTGTTTTGGCTGACAAAAATTGCTTATGTGACTGTATCTTAACAGTTATGTAACATTTTAACTAATAACATTAGAGTTCAAACTTCGTTCCTCCTTACAACACAACCATGATGTTAAAGAGTTATTAAGAGAAACCACCCTTTGCAGTTGGTCGAGTGATAACTCTATCCAGCTTTATTGACCGTGGTGGACTTCACTCAACTAGTGATAAACAGATAAACAGACTCTCATCATCATACAATGACTATACAGTCCACCCCCACGTAACAGCCAGGCCAGTATCTTAAGATCTTGATTTTATTCAAGAGGTGTAAAGGCTTAGAAACCAATGGGCTACAGTATCTATCTATTTTATGTATCTAGAGCATGGAAAAAAGAACATACAATACATTAGCAGACTGGGCGGCTGTGGAGTGATGGTGAGGTGATTGTGAGAGTAATACATGTGTATTCAGAGATAAGATAGGTCTTAAACTAAAGGTGAAGAGCGCACTGGGCCTTCAAATGTGAAGATTACTTGTATCGATCTATCTTCAGGATTAGGACTTATCTAATGCTTTTAAGCGGTGAACGATTAAGTTTAACTGAACTTTATCACTTTCACACTGAGTTCAATGAAAAAACACTTAGAGATAAGATTAGACTTGGTCTGCTTTGTAAAAAGCAGCATCAATAACCGTATTTCCATACTTATTAAATAAACTACCATTTATAAAGGTATTTTTAACATTTTTGAAAGAAGCTACATTTTATAAAAAAAAAAAAAGTAAAACATTTTATTCAAAAGTAAAACTGTAATATTTTAAAACATACTAACTAGTGCTTTCAAATGCTTATAAAACTTTATTCTTAAATAAATATATGTATTTAAATATATAAACATAATAAATATAAACAGTACATATGTTATTGGTAAACAATTACTTATTTTGGATGGGATTAATCACTATTAATCATCTGACTAATAGCACTTTTACTAACCAATTACAATATCTTTTTTAGATTTGAATATATATTAAAATGTAATTTATTCATGTGATGGCAGAGCTTGAGACTTCAGTGTCACATGACATTTTAGAACTCAGAGATGCTGATTCTACACTTAAGAAACATTTCTTATTATTGTTGTGTAATGTTGTGTTGCTTAATATTTTCATGAAAGTCATGACACGTTTCCTTCATGATACTTTGATGAACAAACTTTTGAACAACTTATATCATGTTGTATGCACGTTCTTACCAGAAAGATGTTGAAGATAACAAGGAGGATCAGCATCCACAAATATCTGTAAGCCATGTGCAATCCAGCCCAAAGACAGACCAGAGTCACCAGAGCAAACAGATACAACATCATGGGAACCTCTAAAGAACAAAACAGAAAGAAAGTTCAGTTAGGATTGTATGATCAAATAGGCTCATCTGGGAAACAAGGAAATGTTTACTAAAGTGCAAGATGGCAACATATGAAGTTTTTTTTTTAGACCTATCACAAGAGCTTTGCTCATCAGTTTTAAGATGCATGGATGCTGACTGTGCTGTTTTTATCTGTGCTGCATGCACCGATGCCAGCAACCATGGGTGCTGTTTTCAGTTACAGACCGAGCTGGCCAGGCATGCTTCAGTTTTTCCATAGTTCAAGCTTTTCACATGTAGCTAGAGCTCTTTGAAATGCGATTGCTCTGCCATGAGAGCCATGTGGGCATGTTTATTGACTTGTGGCAGGGGTCCAAGATGGCTGCCAATGAAAACAAACAAACCAGAACAATAAAGGAAGAATAAAATGAGTTGTCTTATTAAGCAGGTCACAGTCCAGAGACTGTTTTGGGGTAAATGAGGGCAACCATGGGTACAAAGTACTTGGTCCATTAGTGTTCTTCATGTGAGCAAACAATGCCTCTCAGTGCCAAGACTCACTCAAGCATATTGGCACAAAGACTTTAACCAGACTGAGTGTTTTACTTTAACAACGATTATGCTTTTAATTACTGAAACATTCACTCAGGGAGGGAAGAAAAATATTTGTTGCAAACACGCAAGTTCTAGCATCAACATAAAATAATCTAAGCCTAAGCCATGCCATTAGGAACGTAAGCACTAGGGTTTTGAATTTTGATGATTCTGTGCATTTGAATAATATTTTGAAAACATTAAATTTGCTCTATTCTAAATTCACTAGTCGCTTATTGGCATGCCTATTATTAACATATTGGCTATTTATTAGTGCCTATTAAGCACATATTCAGCACGACCATATTCAGCATTCCTAATCCAAAACCTAAGCTTAACAACAACCTTAGTAACTCCTAATTAGCAGCAAATTAGCCGTTTATTAAAGCAAAAGTCATAGTTAACAGTTTGTTAATAGCGATAATAGTTTCTTAAAATAAAGTGAGACCAAAATTCCAAATATTTAAATCAGTTTAATATAAATTAAAGTATTTTTGAGATGCTGTTTTAAGTTTTCATGACAAATTATTGTCAACCATTCCCCAATGATTCTTTTTAATTCTTATGTTGCCTAATACCACTTCTTATGGCCAAAGTACACAACCAGGCAAAGCTGTGGCTGATAATTAGCGAGAGAGAGGCAGTCTGTGTCACTGTTTCTTTCTGCAGGCTTTATTTGCATCCACTCACCTATTCGACCTCGTAAGAACCCTGTATTTTAATTTGTACATTTAATGAGGGAACAAACAAGTGCGGCTCCAGAATGTAGAACAGGCTGACTCATCCATCATACTCTCCTTTTATTACATAAACATAGACGTGAGCACTTTGAGGACTCCGAACAATGGCAGAAACCTTTTTTTAAATGCATTTACAACTCGTGCATCCGTTGAGTGAACAAATGGAATATTCAAATGCTGACATCTTTCTTTGATGGCCACAATTGGACAATTAGAGGCAGAAATTAGACAACATATTAGCTCTATTTGTTTTAGCACATGTTTGAAGCACATTAGATGCAACAGTAATGTGCAGAACCCTCATCTAGGGAAAAAGAATATTCATCAGTTTAACCTCCATAACCTGGCGCTTCCCTGGGCTTGCTTACCGCATCCCTAATGATGGAAAACAATCATGCATGCACCTGCAGCGTTGTTTGTGCATGCCGATGTCTAATCAAATTAAGACAAGCAAACACCCTGCAAGTTCAAGAGAGATTTCAAATAATCCTCAAATTCTCCAAGCGGTTGCTGAAATGCATGCATGCATGACAACAACAGCAAATGAGATTATAATTGGCTTTCATTAGAGTGAATGAGGGTGATGAGAATTAGTACAATCCAAAATGAGGCTTCCTTTAGGGACACGACTTGCTGTTTGAGAACACAACGTCCTGTGTTGTCCCAGAGCACCTCACCAGCAGAACTAATGCACACGGCATTAACATCTGTTCTGCTGCTGCTTTGATGTTAATATGGCTCTGATGACACCAGGAGTGCAAAGACAAGCAGAGTCATAGGCCATGCATGACTGACGCGATTCAGTGGAAGACCTGCCAGCAGAAGCAGGCAAACATTATGAAAGACTTGGCAATGAAAAGTAGGCCACACATTCCTCATCTGATAGACAACACATGGCACACTGCCAAGGTTTAACACCAGGTTAGCACAAAAATGCCAGGGTCACCTGTCTAACTTCACCTGCTGTTTGTGTTTGTCTCAACTACACTGTCAAAAATGACACAAATGTGATTTTAACGGTAAAAACCTGGTTAATGGTTAATGGTACATTCTTGTCAAATTTACAGGGAAAAACTGTAAATTTACAGATTTCTCTGCATTCCATTTCAAAAGTTGTTTAAATTGGATTTTTTTTTTATATGTATATCGGTTTCTTCTTATCAGTTGTTTATTAGGGTTGCATGTTACATGTAATGTTGTTAAATTAATGTTTATTGCACATGTCAGTTTCATGAGTCTCACCATGATGGTGTTTAGTGTTTATGTGAATGACACTGAGCACTATCTATATATTATGTTCATATATAGATGGTAGGTTGGTATATTAAAATTATATTAATGAAATTATTGTATTTAACTGTAAATTCATCTTAAATCCTAAAACCTTGTTACCGTATTTTTAGATATTTTATATCTAACCCTAAATACAGAACCAGTTGCCATTAACCATTTATTTTGTAGGTTTGTTTTATTCACCTTGTTGTTGTAGAATAATGACTTATTAAAAAGGGTAATTCTAACAGTTTTATCTAAAAGTGCTAATTTACACAATCTCTATATTAACAAAGTGAAACATATTTATATTTCTTTTTTTAAAGGACAATGCAGTTTAAAATGGTTTTAGAATGTGTATAGCATCTCTTATCAAAGAACGTGTCAATATTTATCATATTAATAATTAAAATACACCCTGTATTATTTGTGTAATAATTATATTTACATGTACATAACATTACTACACTTTTTTATTTTTATAAACATTACTCCCATTTCGAGTTCAGCAATCAAAAACATCCAATTTCATTATATTTTGCTGTTCTGCACCTTTGTACGTGCTGTTCTCTCTCCAAGTCTTTCCCTCCCTCCTCTCCCTGACTGCCTTTGCTTTCCATCTCTGTAAGCACATTCCAGGCTGTGGTCTGGGCCTGGCTACCTCTGAAGCAGCAGGTTCCTAAACCCCGAGGAATCATCTCTCTATTACAATGGAACTGGCTAGATCACTTCCTCTCTCAATGAAAACCAGGCTCCCATTAATCCATGGCCTAAACACAAAGTGTTGTACAAAACCTCTAATGTTTCCACTCATATTTCACATCTAAAGTGATTAAAAAAGCAGTTTAATTTAAACCAATCCATCCAGTTAAGTCATTATAAGAAATTTCACATGGTTTTTACATCCATAATACACATTTAAATCTTTTATAAGTTCTATATTTATTTTGTGTACATTTACATAGACTAGTGTTCAAAAATACAGTAATCTTGTAAAACATTTTTACACCTCAAAATAACTTTTTCTTTTTTAATACATCATAAAATGTAATTTTTCCAGTGATGGCAAAGCTAAAATTCAGCAGTTATTACTCCAGTCTTTTGTAACATTATAATGTCTTTAACATTGATTTTAATCAGTTGAATGCATCCATGTTGCATAAAAGTATTCCTTTAAAAACATATACTGTATAACTATATTAATCCAGAATGTGGTAAATTGATAAAAACTGGTAATGTTCTGCAGTAAATAATTGAGAAACCTCCTGTGCACCTAACTAGAACCTGTCAAGCAATTACTAACAGATCTAGATTTCTGTTAGTAGTGATGTAAAATATGCTGAGGATCCAAGAGATAAACATAAAACACAAGACATTTGAAGTCAATTCAAGTCAAGACAAAATGGTATCAGTTATTATACAGTATATATATATATATATATATATATATATATATATATATAATGACATATACAACAGACAACTACAGTGTTATTCTGGAGGGGTAAGAAGGTCTCTTAGGATGAGAAGACCCTTAGCACAAGAAAGCAAACACTGAGGACCACTGGGGAATAACAGCAGGGCCTAAATGTGAGACAGCACTCTGGCTCCTGTTTAAGATGACAAAGCAGCTGTCACAACATTCAGCTGTGGTTCAACTCGGAGGATGAAAGACCTTTCTTTGTCTCCCTCTTGAGTGAGCTAACATCTGCCCGGCCAACAGCTTCAATGCTAAGAAAAAAGTGCTTCAACTCAAAGAGACATGGGTGGCAAAGAAGAGGATATTGGTAAGTAGATGAAAGAATAAGACAGCGGGAAGAGCTGAAATCTTCCAGTAAATCTGTTGGAACACCAGAGGTGTCCAACAACTTTGTGAGAAGAAACAAACAAAGGCTTTAGATGGAAGTACATACTAGATCAACATGCTCTTTGGAACCAAACACTTGATATTCTTTTGTGTGTGTACGTGTGCTTTGGGTGACATTTGGACATCCTGCTCCTTCCTCTGAACTGTGGGTGTGGGAAGCGTGTCTGGCCTCACGCCAGCGCTCCGACCAGACGTTCCATACAGCATGTTCTCAGAGAACTGAGACCTCTCCAGGGAAAACTAATAGTGTTTGGTTTAAAAAAGCGAGGTTGGACACGAACTACATCAGTAAAACAGAGGCTAAAGGCCCCAATGTTATACTTCAAACAAGATCGAAGAACAAACTAAATGACATCATTCTAAAACGATCAGACTAAAACGAAGATCGTTTTGGCAGTTCAAATCGGCTGACCAAAGCAAACCTTTTGGGGAGTTCATTCTGGCTCCTAAACACCTTTGGTCCGAGGTGGCTACGCTTGGTGGGTATTTACTGAAACTTCACCTTCTTTGACATAATTTTTTTCCTAGGATTGTTTTTCATTCAGTCCTGGTTTCACAGACAAGGCTTAACCCTTTAGTACTAGAGTAAAATGTAAATCTGAGCTGTTTCAACTAAAAGAAAGCTGTACTGACTGATCTTAAAACATGTGAGTGCCTTTGTTTTGTATTAAGATGCACGCCGGTAATGCCTTTTTTTAAGGCATGTATATAAAAAATTATTAAATGTCCTAATTGAACTATGGCCTAATCCTGTGTTAGGCTAAGCCCTGTCTGTGAAACCGGGCCTAAAAAAAAAATTCCTAAAAAGAGATTACAACAAAACTTCTGTGAACGACGCAGAGTTGAAGGCGACATAGAGAAACATCAGATCATGCAAGTTTTCCAAAGCCGTGAAAAGAATGAAAGGAACGGTAGCAATCAAATAAATATTACACCATACTGCTGCTGCTGTCGTCATTGTTCTTTCAAAGCAAATTAAAAAAAAAAGGTACACAATAAATAAGCCTTTGTTTTTAATCAAATGTATGGGCTTTGTGCGAGTGTTGCGTCATGTTTACATGAATCTACACCCTGCCTACACACTGCCTTTGAAGTATACCGGGGCCTTAAAAGTCACCTGGTACAGTTTTCAGCTCAGCTCAGTTTCCAAATAAAATATGTAATCGAACTCAACAGGGTAATTTTTTGCTGCTTGTTTTCAACAAAAGGAATGGATCCAGCCACTAGACTTTGGCTAAAATCATGGGAACATTATGTAACAGTAGTATAGTGTTAGTGATAAAAGCAGTTAAGCAAGGCCATAAAGATATGAGATATAGGAGGGTGAAATGCACAGTACTTAGCAGCTGAAATAGGATACTGATAAACAGAGATTTGAACTCTAATGCCCTGCCTCTATGACTCTACAGTCTGTAAATGTTTTATGCAATCATGAATTGTGGTGAATATTATGCATGACCTAGGGATCAAGTGTCTGCAGTGCAAGTCATTACTATGCAAATGCAGAGAAAACAGTCTGAACACTGGACTCAACATGATAAACTTCTGTATTGACTGTACTGTTCACTAGATTTTAAAAAAGTACTATGAGACCTAGATAACAGTACAATAACATGAAGGGCTCATAAAAAAATTGTGAGTTCTGTCCCTTTGTTTACTATCAAAACTTACTACTGTAATCACAAAGCATATCTTATAGATTCCAAGAAACTATTTATTCGATTCAATAAACATCTTATCGTTCTGAAATAGTTAATATTTATAATATAACTTTTTTTTATTATAACTATAATATTAGTATAATTGTATTAGCCTTAGATACTGGGTTAACAAGGCTGTTTACAGGCTGGGCGGCACAGCAAATACAGATTGTTTGCATTTGATTAAAATAATAATAATAAAATGTTCAATTACACAAGATGTTTTGGCTGGACTTTGAAACAGAACATATTTAGGTCCAGTAATGTCATAAAGCAACGCCACTTTACAAATAAAGTTATTTAAGGCAAGCTCATGCAAAACATTTGTTACAGTATTTACTAATCTTTGCTAATGATAGTAAATAAAATGTAATCAAGATAACATTAATCAGGATTAATAAATGACTACATTAGCCAATGTGATTGTTAGCTTACTGAAAGTTTTACCAAAAAAAATAAAACAACTAAATGATATAAATCAATTGTATACATATTGTATTTCTCTAACACCCCTATCAGGGAGCTGTTGCAGTCATACTCTGCCACATAAACATGCCTCATTAAAAGAGCTAAAGGATTATTCCTGAGCCAGTAAGGCTATTCCAAGAAAATGACTGCATTGTGAAAAAGCACTACTTCCTTTAAGATCATACAGAACAACTGCAAAAGCCAAATTAAATCTTTAAATAAGGCTGTGGTTTTTATCTCCCCACAGGCCTTGGAAAGAACACCTCTGCCTAGCAGCTAAAGGTTGACTCCTTAATATCTTGGCTCAATAATGTGGTTCTTCAGAGGCTGAAAAAACTCTAGACATTTTATGGAACACCTCGGAACATCTCAAAGTCAAGTCACTGTCAGAATTATCCATCATCTTATAATAATCCAGAAAATGGTTAGAGAAGTGTGTGATGCTTTAACAATTGCTGCAACCTGTGTAGAGACGCAAATGGTCAGAGTATATTGGTCTTCACAGATTGTCAAATGCAAACCTAATAACAGAACCCATGTTCAAACCATGCATTATTAAATGAAATTTGCAAAAAACAAGAAACAGAAGACACATTTAATAGCATTTTGTAATTTAGTTAATAATTGCTTGATTTATACAAACAAGTCGACTGGTACAGAACATTGCTTGCATCCCATCTCTTGGGTGAACTTTTTTTTATTTAATTTCTATATTTACTTTAGACCAGGAACTGTTTTTTCACTCGTTGTGTCCATTTCATCCCCATCCCAAGCTGAATGTTTGGTTTGACATTCAATCAAGCAGCAGCAACACCCAGACAGAATCAACATCAAGAGTTAACAGGAAAGAGAGGGTTTTTCTAAATGCATATTTATCTGACTGTGCTTCTTTGACAGTCATTAAACACATCCGGCATTGAGGGGCAAATTTGCTGTATAATGTATTTGCTTACGCCTGTATGTCCTGCAATATGAAACAGCAAGCGTGGGAGTGCTACACTGTGGTCATTGTGTTTGCGAGCAAAGGGTGGGCTGACGGTGCAGGCCTCTGTAATAAAGTTGAGTGGTTTAGGATTAGCCCGCTGTGCTGCGAACATGCTCGCGCACAAAGAGGAAAGCTAACATTGCACATGGCAACCCTTGCTGACCACCCACACGCAAACTGTACAATACCACCAGCTCAGAACAGCAGTTACGGGTAAACAATGAAACCATCAAGGTGGATTAACAAGTGAAAGCCAGTGTTTTACATGTTAATTGTCCAAACGTTAGTTAGTTAGATTACCCTAAAATGAAAATTCTGTCATGAATTACTCCTCCTCATATCGTTCCAAACCCGTAAAACCTTCATTCATCTTCAGAACACAAATTAAGATATTTTTGTTGAAATCAGAGAGCTATCAGATCCGACATATACAGTAATACAACTGAAATGTTCCCAGGTCCAGAAACATAATAGCCTGAATACATCGGTAAAACAACCCAACTTCAGTTTTGCGGCACTACGGGAATCCTTTTTTTTGCGCAAACAAAAATAACTTCTTTAATAACCGTTCTTTTCCTCTGAGTTCTGCCATTTGAGAGATTACTTAAAGTAAGAATGCATTTGATGTAATTAGTGTTGTTTACACCTAAACAAAAGTGGTTGTATGTGTTGTGATAGTCTCTAAAATGGAAGCGAAATGAATGATTGAGTAAATTATGTTACTTTTGTTTTCTTTGCGCAAAAAAACAGTATTCCCATAGCGTCGTAAAACTCAAGTTGAGCCACGGATGTAACATGGATTGTTTTACCAATGCATTTACTACGTTTCTGGATCTGGGAACATTTCAGTTGCGTTGCTGTCTATAGAGAGTCACATGGATCTCTGATTTCATTTTGAGGCTAAACAGTAAGGTGGAGATTGCGAACACTAAAGAGATAATCAGCCAGTTAAGGTTGTTACCAAGTTTTAAAACAAGACTGACAGCACATATTTACTCAGGGACTGAGCAGCGAGTTACAAAATAGATTAATAAAAAAACTGCTGAGGGCACTTTTAAAAAATGACTAACAAACCAACACAGAAAGTAAAACATTATTTGGAAGGTGTGTAATTGTTCAGAAGGCTGTGCAATATTGCTGAAAGCACAGCCCTGAGCAATCTGATGCTTGTTTAAGATAAAGAGACTTTCCAAGGGAAAGCACCTTCTCTTAGTTTGCTTTCAGTTTCTCTGATATTACTTCTAAAGCACTGTTTTCCAGTAACATGCTTATTGCAGTGCCAGATAAATCTTGAACTAAAATGGCATGATGACTTGAGGCTAATTATTTCACAACTTGCGAAATTCCCACAAGCGTACACACCTGAGCTGTTTGTTCGGCCTCGGTAGACATCATCGTAAGCTTTCCATTGCTGAGTGACTTGATACGCATGGATGAAGATCACCAGCACCCCTACCACACAAATGAGAGGAACCAGGGCGGCCGTACAAAGTGCAGCATATATGTTGGGAATGAAGCATCTACAAATAAGGACAAAAAAGTATATTGTCAGTACACAAAGAGGATTGGTACTCAGGTTTATGGTTGTGTGTTTGTGTATTTAGTACTCCATGAAGGAGGAACGTGAGTAAAATGGGTTTGAAACAACATAATGGACATGAAGTTTGTTGAATGTTTATCTTTATTTCTCCTGAGATTCTCTCTTTTTGTCTTTCTCTGACTCTTCTATCTGAGGAATTTCTTTCCAGGCGGCATTTGTTTTTTTTTTTGTCCTGTATGCAGTTATGAAGTCTGGCTGGTATTCGAAAAGGAAAAGCTTTGGGAAACTCAATCTAGAGTAATCTTGTTATGACGTGATCTGTATCAAAATAAGCAGCAGTTGCATTCTGTTCACAGGCCTGGCATCGCTCTGGCCAGACAAACAGAATGGACAAACACAGTCTGTACTCACTTTATAGAGCAGAAATGTAGCATTGTAGCCATAATAGAATTCAAAGCATGTGAAATAAATGTAGGAAAATAAACAGAACATTTTTCACTAGACTTCATCTGATCATAATTTTGAAACACTGCCTGGTTTAGCATAACATACTGTATATCTTCACATACATGTACTATAATAATTAAACAAACAAACAAAAAAAACCAATACAAAATAAATAAGCAACTGTAAAATTCTAGCTGTGATACCTGCAAAGTGTCTATAGCTACCAACATTAGGCTCTCTCTTCAATTACACTGCTTTTCCTGCAGCTCTTTGTTAAAGGATTACCAGGAATTGTATCTAGAGACTCAAAACATGTCATGCGATAAATGTCATGCTAGTAAAAGACTAGAGACACAAACACAAGTCAAACAAGTCTATCCGGTGCATATTTACATATAAAAATAAAAATAAAAGCTAATAGATCTGTGGAAGTAAAAACATAAAACTAATGTTCTCCTTTTTTTATAGAACATCAAATTGTTTTATTTCTAAAAAAGACATTTCTTCATGATATTACTCTTTTTAGAAACCTTGTAATGCTAAATTATGTGTGTTAAAACCTGACCTTTAAAACTAATGTGCTTTTATTTCTACAAGCATTTGACTGGCTGAAGCCTTATGGTACGGGAAAAGGCGAGAACTGTGTGGTGGCTTGTGAGGTGAGATGACATCATTTGTTTGTTCTTGGAGAGAGAGATGTTTGGCTCTCATGAGTCAACTGGGAGTTTACTTGCTAAGAGCTGCTTTGAGACAGGGTGGAGAGGAGTGTCCTTAGTCTTCTGTTATCACTACAGGCTTGGCTGGGCCGAAACTGAACGTATGCACAGTCACAGCTTGTAACCTCATAAACACTGAGGAGCTAAAAATAGCAGCTCTTCCCGACTTACCAATAACAGACCCCGACCACACACAATCAATGTAAACGGGGCAAAGAGGGCATATGAGACAGAAAATTGCTTATAACACATTAACACAGGAAATTAGTAACTAATAGCCAGAAAAAGCACTAAAAAGTAAGCATTTACATGTGAACACTTAGTTGTCCAGTAAATGTAGCGCACATGTGTGTGTGTGTGTGTGTGTGTGTGTGCGAGAGCGAGAGCTCATCATCAATCACAAACTCACAGGTCTCCTTGCACCAGGCCATACACACTATGAATGCTCCATCCAAAGCCTCCCAGAAGGACTACAACCAAAATAATGATGACCAGAGCAGGAAGTCCCCAGCTGAGCAGGAAGTAGAGAAGATAGCGTCTCTCTGTGTGCTCATCATTCATTACCAATATCTGCCAGAAGTTTATGGCCTGGGAAAGAAACATAACACAAATGTTACTGAATACATAAATGGAAACATAATTGGTTTATATAAACAAACCAGATTAATAAAAAAAGATAGCTGTTTAAAATTTTGACAAGACCAGGCATCAAGAATGAACTTCCATATGGACACATGTTGGTTATATGTTCCCATATTTACATCTGTATTCACTGCAGCATCCGATATTACTGCTATCAGTAACTAACACTTTCTTGGTCTAAGCATTCAGTTAGCCTGTTTCACTTTTGGGGATGAGGTACTTCAACTAGCAGTTTAACATCAAAATCAAGTCCTGATGTAGCATCTACTTTGATCAGTATTAGCACCATAAATGGATAGGGACTGCAGCAGCTCTGTTTTGCTGGGCTGGGAATTTGAATAAGAGATAAAGCGAAAAGACAACGTGGCAAGATGAAGTATTAGCTTTTGGGTGTTGAACCTCTCCAGCTTCATTTGTAACTATGGAAGAGGTTGGCACCCCACCATTGAGAGTGCCCTGTCACACAACTTCCATTGATTTGGCGCCTTAAACTGTGCCGGTATAGGGAGTCTCTGGGATCTATTGGATGGCTATTTTAGGACAGACTAAAACATGAGTCCCAGTGCATAGGAAAGAACTCTTCTATCAATAGCTTTCATTGATAAATTGTATTTCTTTTAGAACCCTTTTAAAGTAGGCGTAGAACATCTGTATTATTTCCATTAAAGGCTAGAATACAATACATGACATTTGCCAGGCATAACCCAAAAACGTTGGTCAATGCAATTTGTACTGTTCAATTCCACATCATGCAGAATGGTTCTGAATTCTAGATTTTAGTAGCCTGGGCCCGCCCATACTTCCTTTGACGCTACATTAATTTCGCGAGCAAAGTTAGTCTGGCCAAGCTGCTGTTTTAGAGCATTTCAGATTCCCAAAAAAGTGTGAACCAATAAGAAACGAGGCTAGATTTTAGAGGATGCTGACTATCATCCTCTGGCATGAGAAAATTGCAAATAAATTAATTATATCATATTTAATTATCATTACGCAAAGGTTTATTACAGGCTCATTTGAAATAAAGACAAGCACATGTTCAGATCATTCTCTGCAGGATACAAATACTTTCCAGTCTGAATCACTATTTACCTTTTCCACCAAACACAACTTTTGTGTGATTTATTCCATGTGTTTTCATAAACTCACACCCACTTCTCCACATCAACACACTTACATAAACATACTGGCCTTTATACTTTGGTCCTTCCACAACTCATGGCTCCATAATCCTAAAACCTATTTATAATTAGCCAGTTAGTTTATTTCATGTACTCTTGCATAATCTTTCAACACCAGTGTATCTAGTGCCAATAGAGATTACATGCTCTATGTAAACAGCTAAGCCTCTGGTGTTTTTCAGCATCATTGAGAAAAACAAGATAATCCCACTATGAGAGCAAAACCGCCTTTGATTTCAAGAAGTTCAATTTAGGTGAGAGGTTCCTCTAGGGTCAGTGTTTAGTCCTATGTCTTTTCAAACTAAAGGCAGAAATTCAAGGCAACATGAACCCAGATGTTTGTGTTCTGTGTGGGTCTTTGAGGGATTAAAAGCCACGTTCCTTTTTCATTTCATTAAGCATGTTAGGGCCAAATCCTGTTTTTGCTCTCGCGGAACAAGACGACCTTCATAGCTTTGAGTGAGTTGACTTCCAGAGACATGTTTCTGTGCTTAGAAGGGATTACCATACAAAGGAAAGGAGCAGACGAAAGGGTACAGCTAGATTTATAGGATGGATTTTTGAAAGGTCTCTGAGCAGCTATTGTAGGCGTGCTAGCACAACTGCCTGCAAAAAAAACCCAGAAGAGTCACACATAGCTGGAACATGTCAAGCAGCACGTAAGGTAAATCATGTGTTTCCTAATGAATTAAATCATGCCAATTATTAAGCCGACAATGAAAAGTTATGATGAACAAGACTGTATTTAAACGAGGAATTTGTTACACCTAAACACCTAAACCCACCCACTCACAGAAAACTACTGTCAATTTTTACATTTCATTAAACACGATTTTGTATTTTTTTAAGCCTTTTGTAATGAGGACACAGAAAGTGTATGTAAAACTTTACATTCTATCCACTATGCTTAACCCTACTCCTAAAAAAAATCAGATATGACTATCCTTTGATCCGGGGAATACCTGGACCGCACACACATGCGTACTACAAAAACATACTTGTCTTAATAAAGCAACCTCTTGACCCAAGCTTCCTGTTCATGGCGTGACAGCAAATATTTCCTCATTTTCAGTAACAAGTCGAAACCAAGGGCCTTTGGTATTTGTTGTATTCTCAAAAGCTCATTTGAGATTATGCCCTAATTGTATTTACAAATACATCAGAAAGAAAAAGTAATACAAAGAAACTAGGTTTCAGATTAACTTCTGGAATTTCTTAAGGGTGAAACCTGTTTAGACAGTCTATTATCTGAAGATACAGTACCAAACACTACGTACTAAACAGAGGTGTGGGATTTATGAGAAATTGTGAAATTTCTATTTTATTAGAATGTAAGTTTATGCCACACCTTCAACTTTCCTGTAGTAAAACGTTTCTTCTGGAAAAGTCCAGATGTCATTTTGAACTGCTTGAAGAAATAGCTCATCTCAAAAAGTTTTATTATTGTTTACTCACCCTCATGATGTCCCGATCCTTGCTTTGTTCTTTTGAACATGGAATAAGCTATTTTGAAGAATTTGAATAACCAAACAGTTGCTGATATCTGTTGACCATAGATTTTTCCTGATAAAACTCTTTAAAATATCTTCTTTTGTGCTCCAAAAGAAGTAGGTACATAGGAAATAGCATTATAAGAGATTTTTCATCATTGAGTGAACTATATCTTTAAGAAGGTAAGAATTATCTTCAGATAATCATGAATTAAGGAGCCTATCTCAACTAAATTCATCAATAAAGTGGAATTAAGAATTCAGTGAGGTCATTGCAAAAAACTGTTACACTGACCACACAATAGATGAAAAAGCAAAGTTTTACCTGTATGAGCATCCAGCTGAACTGGCTGAGGTGAAAGTAATGGAAGAAGAGGCCAAGAGCAGCGCAGCTGTCCTCCGAGAACATACGTCCACGAAATGCAGACACCAGGAAACAAATCTGAGAAACACAGAGTGACAGATACTTCAGCAGAGGCCCTGGAGTTCTCATACTCAGCAGAAATCACACATTCAGATCACTCTCACTATTCAGTCATATAAATGAGTCCTAGAAAAGCATCTCAAAT
Source organism: Enteromius viviparus (assembly GCA_032353835.1). Lineage (NCBI taxonomy): Eukaryota > Metazoa > Chordata > Actinopteri > Cypriniformes > Cyprinidae > Enteromius > Enteromius viviparus. Next base: position 8,297,559 of record JAUCNO010000795.1, on the reverse strand, counting down.
GTCTAAGACTGTTGCTAAATCATTTATACTTATAATATTTTTGATGAATATTTAAAGAGCTGGCACAGTCAGGTCTTGACCAGATGTCTAGAGGACTGTTACATCACACTGCAGTATGGACAGCCAAAGAACGACAAGAGCAACAAGAGCGACAGTTGACAAATCCTTGTGTATGAGTGTGCAGATAGCTTTACTGTACTTTTACTATTAACTTTTACTGTATTTCAGAAATGAAAACATTTGGATACATTATTCTGACAGTTGACTGTAGAATCTAGTTTACTATTTACAGTTAACTAACTAGGGACGTTTTTAGCGTGACAAGGTATATTTCAAGTCAAGTGGCCAATGAACAATTCAGGAACAGCGCAAAACTTATAAAAATACTAAATAAAAGGAAAAAAGAAAAACAACTGGGTAGTTTCACCTTGTCTGTGACCGTATTCGAGGACACATAAAAAAAAACAAAAAAAAAAACAGACAACTCTGTTGAGGGCACTAGGTAACCGTCCAGTCCATGAATACTGTGACCCTTTCAAGACAAACAACACAGTGTTTTTCACCGTGGTAAGAGTCCCTGTTGGGAAACCCAAATTAAGGGGAAACTGTGCCTGTGGAAAACCTATCCTGGCTGCTGAGTGAAGGGAAAAATGGAGTCATTACAGACGGGATAGCATTAAATGAGGTACTGTTGGGATAAAAGTCAAGAGGACAGTGAGTGGTGTGAGAGGGAGGTGTCAGAGCAGGAAGGAAAAGAGGGCAGGGATGTCCGCAATGTGCAGAGTCCATCAGGAGCATGCTGGGAAGCGTGATTCTGGCATGGAAATGTGGTAAACGCTGCCAAAAAAAACAAAAAGCCCAGTACTGTATGTGTGTTAGTTAGCAGGGTCACAAACTCATAAGACTTGTTTGCTCAAACATATTCATGTTTCATCAGTTTAAGTTTGTGACCTGTATTTTACATTTTACAATAATTAAGGGTTATTTTTGAGGTTATTACAAATTCTTTTAGGGTCTATGTAATATTTACTCTTTACAGTACTCACAAAATTTTCATAAGAAAATGAGCCTATGCAAATATTTGGGGTTAGTAAGCTCTTCTCTCTTTTGAAAGAAATAATACTTTTATTCAGGACTTATAATGTTACAAAAGATCTTTATTTCAAACAAATGCTGTTTATTGAGAACCAAATCAACAAACTAGAATAATTTATAAAGAATCAACAAAGTGAATAAAAACTGGAGTAGTGGATGCTGAAAATTCATCTTTGCCATTATAGGTATAAACAAACATTTTGAATATTAAAATAAAAACGTTATATTAATAGGAGAAATAATAATTGTCATGCAAGCTGTTGTATATGCATTATATATAGAATTTAACTTTATATGAATTCTATTAAAGTGCCCCTATTATGCTTTTTCAAAAATTATTGTTCATGCAGTGTGTCATGTAGCTGTATGTGAACATAA
>JAUCNO010000795.1:8281733-8295986 GCA_032353835.1 Enteromius viviparus | reverse complement strand
AGATAAATGAAATAAACAAAAAAAAAAAAAAAAAAAAAAAAAAAAAAATTATATATATATATATATATATATATATATTACATTTAGTAATTACTATCTTCTTAGTCAAATTAAAATGGTGACAATATATATTTTGCAATGAATTTAAAAATATATATGATATATATCCTGCAAAACCGGAGCATTTTTACTACTGTAGTGCATTCAGATTTTTGTTCTAAAATTGTAACAAACTTTTGAAGAACGGAAAGTGGGAACCAAACAACATTGGAGCCACAGAATTCCAGTATATGGAGATTAGAATGGAATAGAATATAAATCTGGAAGATGCTATTTTTAAAGTGTTTGTTTAAAGTATTTCCAGCATGCTGCAAAAACCTGTCAGATGTTAAACTGGCATATTAAAGATGTTTTGGTTGCATTTCTGATTTAGATTGCGTGCAAATTCTCTTTTATCAGTATCTGTTTATCAGATGTTCATGAATAACCCTTTAAACAGCACACATTAATGTTCAAATCATGCACTCTTTTATCTTAGTGTTTACTGGAAAGTCCGGAATGAAAATCAGTTCTCAGTCTAGAGGATATATATCTTATAACCATTCAACATCCTCTGACAAAACATGAGTCCAGCTGTTGTCGGTACCGAACCTGTATGACGCATAACTTCTTGGGATGGCCAGACTGGAATTTTCCATTCAACACCACTGAGGTAAAGAAAAGCTAAACAATTAGCGGATGACAGAATGCGACCAGGTTTTTCTGAGCCCTGTTAAATAGAGCCATGTTTGTTTTCTTCTTTTTCTATAAGTGAGCAGGACCAGTGGAAAATTCCCACTCCGGTCCACATGGTATCAGACCACTGACTAAATGACCCCCCTCTGCTTTGCAGAGGGATGGGTGCACAGGGATAGTTCAGTTGTCAGGGTTTAACACACTAGCCCATTTGGATGTGTTCGCCCAAGCTGCAATGACACATTTCTTAGAAAATGTTATCTGTCCCTCCTCACAGAATCTGAACGGGTAGAATCCAAAGGTTTGCTAAAGTTCTTGGGTTTCCCGATATGTTTGGTCTGAAACAAATACACGCAAAAGACACCTGTCCACTCACACAAAACTAACCCGAACCTGAGTTATCTACTTTAAATCACTGTTTTTAACAGATGCGACTCTTGCAGTAGTTTCTGATAGTGTCTTTGTGTATTCAGGTTACACGACAATGTCACCGATACACAGGAAGAAGAACGCACTGTAATGCGTCATAGATTTCACAACCAACTCAACGGTGTCACTCAAAGTTTGCACAAAAATATTTCTTTCAGCTTTTACTAAATTTAATACAACCCCAGGGACTCATGCTGTACCTTTACTATGCTCACCGGCAAGCCAAACATCCTCCCGGTAAACTAGGCCACATTACGCAGCAAAAAGCGTCATGTTGACGTCATAGCTGTATCGCATTTCTTTGGAGCACCATCCTAGCTCCTGATACTGATTCAGACTCACTATCACATTTAAACCAGCATGAATTTACATCACAGTGCAGCTGATTATTTAGATGAGGCAGGCTGTTTGCCTTTGAAATGTAACTGGTTGACCACATTATCTGTTAAGTTAGGTCTTACCTGAGTCCCTAAGGATGCCACCATCATGTGTGTGAGGAGTTTGGCAGCGAACATTAGGAATCTAGAGCACAGCACATGAGTCACAACAGCCAAGGCAAACCCTACAGGTTAAAAAAAGACAGATATACACTTTAAACAATTGTAATGATGCTAGAAAGCATGGTTTCTTGGTGGGATTTGTACCCTCACAATCATGTAGACTGAAATGAGTTACCTGAGATACAAATGAAGCCAGCAGCATAGAAGGCCTCATTGAATGAAACCAAACCTGTGGTCTCTGCATATGCTGTGTAGATGGAAAGATGAGTGCAGGCACACTCCACAAAATTCTGACTGTCGTCCACCACATGACAGAACTGACCATCAGACAGCCAACTGGAGAGGAGAAATCATATCAAAATGATTGTGACATGCCACGTACTGTATGTCAAATAATAAAAATATGTGACCCTGGAGCACAAAACCAGTGATAAGTAGCACAGGTATATTTGTAGCAATAGTCAGCAATACTGTACATTGTATGGTTTGCAATGATCAATTTTTCTTTTAAGCCAAAAAACATTAGGATATTAGGTACAGATCATGTACTCATGTACATGGCAGTTTTTTTTGAACAAACCCTGCATGAAATATATCCGAACTTAATTTCGGATTAGTAATATGCACTGCTAATATAACTTTAAAGTCAATTTTCGATTTAAAGTCAATTTCGATTTTTCTGCACCCTCAGATTTAAAATGTCTCAAATACTGCCTTATACTAACAAATCATACACCGATGGAAAGCTTTCATTTACTTTAATTTGCTTTTTAAATAGACACTTACGACTGGTTTTGTGCTCCAGGGTCACAAATATGTACGACACAACCAAAACCTAAACCTAAGCTAAACAAAAAAGAGCTCAAAAGTCAAACCAAAAGGTCTGGTTTTGATGTAAGTTTAAAGTATGGAATTTCATGCTATTCGTCCAAACAAATTAGAAATTTTTAATTAAAATGACTGTGTGTCATTACTAAACAGACGTATGGTGCATCTCTAATTCATAATTATTCCTAGTTCCTGAATATTCAGGTTCAGCGTGCTGTTGGTACAGGTTATGTCATGATAATTTGGTTTGTGGAGCTCAACATTCTTTCAGGACATTTTAAGATTAAGATAAAAACTCTACAGCTAATATTCAAGGCTAAAAGCAGTGAAATGTCATCTACAATGGCTTCCAGGTCAAGAACACACCCTGTAGAACGTACTGAACTTTCTTGGTCAAACACACACACACGTCCTATAAAGCATGTTAGATAGATGTTTGTCATGGCAGGTCACAAGCCCTGACCCTTCAACTCTGTACACACTGTCTCACCAATGTGTGTGAAATACATGGACAAGGACAGGCTTGACCACCAGATGGTCTGTCAAGTTCATTTGGATGAGTATTTTGTTTTAGTAAATGGGCAAGTAATGAATAAAGAGTATTAGAATGTAATATGTATAGTAAGCGTGTAAATTCGCCATGCATGTGTGTGTTTTGTAATTACCTCTCAGCAGCCTGGTTCCACAGGAGGCACAGAGATTGGAGTGGTTTTCCACGTTGGTCAGGAGTGTGTATTCGGTAAACAACCTCTTGACCCTCGGCGAGAGGCTTCGAGCCTCTGCCGTGAAGACTGACTGAGAAAACCTGCACAAACAAACACACAGGTTACTCAGAATGGATTCAGCTATTAAAAAAAGTTATAGTCAGTTTTCGCAATTGCAAGTGCAAATAAAATGTTTTAAAATCAAAAAAAAAAAAAAAACACTATTTAGAGGAAGCCAAATACATGAAGCCTACATGACATGCAGAAGACATAATTATATTAAGAAAGAGAGAAGACTTAAAATTTCCAACTCAACAGTGACATCTGCTGGACACCTGCATGACAAAAGCTACAGTCATATTAGTTAAACCGTCTGGAACAAACACAACAATGCAGTGTTCAGCACCGAGGCATACAGAGAAACGCTCTTTCACCTTGTCATTTAATCCACTGGGTTTTGTGTTGGTGAGGAACCAGTGCTCAGTGCTGTACTCGGTGAAGTGCACTTTACGGCAAGCAGACGAAGCCATGATGCCCGTGGGAAGGGCTGGTACCTCCAGCAGGGTCTCAGGCAGGGTGAATGTGTCTGAGTTTTTGCCTGTAAATGTGTGGCCGTTGATCTGCGTGGGGTACCAGTGGTGAGCAGCTATGGTGAAATACGGGCAGGTATCCAGTATGGTTGTGCCTCTGGAGCACAAACCAAAATGAATCATGAATGAGCTCAGGTAAAAACAAAACAGAAGAAAAACAGTGACAGATCTCACCTCTTTCCTTCTGCTCCACACTCGATGTTTGTGAGCAGGCTGAAGGCAAAACGTTCTGCCACCTCAGCCAGTTGGCTCAGGCCTCGAGTGTCCACTCTGCTGGGATTTGCCATGGCGCACAAGAGGTCATAGGTCAGGCCACGGCTGCTGTCTTTTAGTGGAGTCTGCTCAGCTTCTTTCAGAATCTGTGAAGTTAGAGTAAAAAGTGTAAAAAACAAGTATTAGCAGTATATTAGCAGTCATGTTGGCCTTAACAAGAACCACTACTAAGTACCTCAGTGACATTTTACTCTCAGTAATTTAACGTGAAAATGGAACTTAAATTAAAGCATCAAACCCATGTTTATATCTCAGAACCCCTGCTTATATTGTAGTACTAATACTGTGAAGCAGTCTGGGTGTTACTCCACATCTAGCAATAAAATGGTACTGATTAACTGAAAAGACAAAGCTTTGTTTCCAAGATTGGAGACTTTTTAACACCGTGGAGCCTTGTGGTTGAACATTCCAGCATTGCACTCCCGAGATGAAAGATTTCTATAAACTTAAGGAACAAATAAGCATTGTAAGGAAAACTGTCTTAATTGATCTCTGGGGGTCAATATGTTGCCCCCTCATTGTTTTATAAACAGAACATGGGCTAGCTGGATTTCCTGAACTTCGGTACTCAAAAAATGCACAAGATCCGGTTAACTTTAAATAAATTCTCGGCTCTTTAAAACTAGATGAACATGTTTACCATTCACTGAATAAACATACACTAATGTTTTTTAGTTGTTCTTGAGAGTGAATTATCTTTTGCTCACCATGGGTGCATTTATTTGATGAAAAAAAATCTAAAATGTGTTTTTTTTTTATATGTGTTCAAACGTAATTCATTCTTGTGATGGCAAAGCTGTATTGTATCCAGTTTTACTCTAGTCTATGTCTTACTCCTCAAGATTATTCCAGTATTCATTGTCACATGATTCTTCATAAATCATTCTAATATGCTGACTTGCACTTCAAGAAACATTTCACATTATTAGCAATGCTGAAAACTGCTACATTTCTTTAGTATTCTCTGAAGAATGAAAAGAACTGCATTCTAAATATTTTTGATGCCTCTTCAATCAACTTAATGTACCCTAGCAGAATAAAAAAAAAACTTAATAAATACTTACTTAACAAATCTTACTAAGCCCAAACCTTTAAACTGTAATCTACAATAGAGAATGGATACCCGACGGGCTGGGCTGGGTTCAGACAGATATTTAGAAACGATGCTCGGGTTTGGGGAGGGCTCGGTCACATCAGCACGAATGTGCGCCTAATCTACATAGTTGGGACTTTTAGTAAAATAAAAAGTACCTTTGATATATTTACCTTGCTATCTAAACTTTACCTATACAGTTTTTTATTTTATGGTTTTAATAATTTTTAACTCAAAGTACTTCTAAACTGCAATGAAGACTATATTTAGTCAACTCTCATTCTGAGATTCTGATTTTTTTTGACACTTAAGGTTTATGTCAAACACACACACTTCCCTCATTTGCTTACCTTGCTTAGTGCATCTAACACTGCAGTTAGCTGCTCTGGAGTGATGTCCTTACTAACTTTATTGATAAGCCCTTGAAGGACCCGATTGATGATGGTCTCATCCAGAGGCTGATGTAACTGGTCCAGCAGGGCCCATACCGCCTGAGCCTCAGAGTCCGAAACCAGGGTGATGTTAGCCAGCCCGAATTCTGGGTGAACCCGTGCACCACCAGTGGCATCAGAGAGAGCCACACGGAAGCGTTTGGGTGTTGGGTTAGAAGAGCCAGTGTTCGGAGTAAGGGCCACATCCAGCCCGGCACTTCTCTGTCCGATATTAAAAGTCAGGGTGCCCTCTGCCAGGACAAAGTCCTGCCCTGCAACGGCAGGCCAGATGAGATTGGGTCCAATGGACTCTGCTTTCTGAAGCTCCTGTAAACACAGTTCATAGTCGGATAATTACACCGAAAATAAATGTCTGACAACTTTTTCAATAACTGAACACAGAACAGTTAAAACATTCAAATTCAGATATTTTAAAACTGCAAAGAGATTATACATGTTATCCCTTTGAAGTATGTAATACAACAGAAATGAAATGTATTTCCCTAAGCCTAAATGTGTAACAGTAGGCAAGGAAAACTGAAAAATTAAGGAAAGGAAAGGGTGTGCCAGAAGGGAAAAAAAACATTCCCACAGACTGATGTATATTGGGCGTTAAACCACATTCGACACGTCAAATGCTACTTTTTTTTTTTTGTTCCACAACCATATATATTGCCTTTGAAGTATCTGCATGGGGACTCAGTGGCCTAATTGCTCATAGCTCTTATCTTCTCATTAGTGATTAGAGGACTGAGATGATGTCAAATTCATGAGCTAAGATGATGAGTGTTGAGGTCACATTATGTAATGGGGTCAGAAGAGGGGTGCATGCTGAGTACTGAGACATAGACATGCAGCTGCTCTTTGATTACAGCCAATGAGCAATTAATAAGAATAACTGAATTTTCAGCAATAAAACAATATGTGTTTTGTGAGTTTGCTGAGTTTGCGTTCTCTATGCCTCCTTAATTCTAAATCAGGTATATTATTGCGCTTACTGGATATCTTTTGTTATCTTGAGAGATGCTTCTTTTCCAAATTGAGCTTACCTGCATGCGGTACTTCACAGAGATAGTTGATGCTGTACTGGCATCCCTGTAGACCTGAAGACTGATGCTTGTGGCTTTGAGGGTGACCACGGGTAGTCTGGAGCCCTGGGCAAAATACACCAGCCCTCGTGGGTCATCACTCTCCAGCATGGTGATATTGGCAAAACGGGCAGTCTGGTTTATGGTGGCACCCTCACCAACTTTATAGACCTCCACCAGGAACCACACCTCGTACTCTGGGTCCTGATGTACACAGATCAAAATACAATGAGTAGGATGAGCAGAGAAACAGTAAAAGTGGATTGCTCTTAAGCACTACATAAAAACAACAATGATCAAAACAGACAGACAGAAAGTACTGAAAATAAAATAATAAAGAAAAATGAGAATTTAAAGAAACAAAAATGCCAAAAAGTGCACAAAACAAAATAAACCAAACAAAATAAACCAAACAAAACAACAAAGCAAAGAAATGCAAAACCATGTGAAAAATGTAATATAAGTGTTTAGTAAGAGCCAATTTTAAAATATGATTTTTGAAATATGATTTAACACACCTTGTCTGGCCGGACCTCCAATCTAAGGGCACAGAGTACTTCTCCTTTCTTGCAGATGGATGTGCCTGAGGTCTGTTGCAGCTCTTTAGTAAGATTCACCCCATTACTGACCACTGAGTAAACCGTAGCACTAAATGTGACCCTCCAAAACAGCAGCACATCTTCAAATGCTCTGGAAACATTGAAAAACAGTTTGTAACACTGAGTAACACTCATTTGCACAACATCATCTTAAACATGTACAGTGTTATACCTGTTTTCCTGTCTTTCCAGAAAAAGTGTCGCTGTCCTGTTCTCTGAGTCCTCATCCAGGACCTGACCGGACCGAGAGCTCAAACTGAAGCCAACTATACCATTCTGAAAATCACTCCCTGTCACAAAGAAACATTAGAAGCTAAGCAAAAATACAACCAAAATCTTATATCATGATATGAAAATTATTTCAGCAACAATGTACATCACAATCAAGATTTTGTTTTTGCTTTAAATACTGCTATGATTTTTGATATTTACTTTTGATAAACATCATCGACATTTCATAGGTCTTGCCACTAGTGTCAATATCACAAAAACTTATACTATCCCTAAAAAAAGCTTACTGAATACAGCGATTGAATATAGAATAAGAAACTCATTACAAGCAATAGGGCAAAAATTGAGAAATGTTACATACATTGCATAAAATAATGAAAAAACAATATGTGCAAATTAAATATATAGTTCTTATTAAAATTATAAAAGTGATTCAACTGTCACTTTGAGATCTGCCTGTATCCTGCAAAGACAAGCATTTTGACACATGCAAGTGCGCATCTCTCTGACAGTTTCTCAGTGCACACATAAAGCAAAATGAGTTCTCTTACGCTGCTGATTATGTTTGCATTGCAGTTAGACAGACCAATAGACAGAACCAATAGACAGATGAATTTGAATGTTATTGTTAAAGACTGTAAAGAAAGTAAGATTCTCACCCAGAATGATGATTTTGGCAAATGAAGTGAACCCCAGTTCATCTGGCATGCTGACAATCTGTGCTCCACCTTCTACTTCGCTGAGGTAGATAATAAACGCCTCCTGCCCCTCGGGCTCCTGATCATTCAATATTAGGACACTGACCTCCACCTCATTCTGTCCCTCCAACAACGTGACAGTTTGGGTCTCCAAGGCAAAGTCTTCTCCTTCCAGGGCCCATGTGCCATTATGCTCCCGATGAAACTGGGCTGCATTCACCTCCGGGGTTCTGAGTCCTGAATAGGCTCTGATTTTGGCACTCACCACTCCTGTGAGCCCTGCCGACCTGCGTACTCTTAAAGCAAGCTTCTGTTGGGGCGCACCCTCCTGACTGTCTTCAGAAATCTGTATTATTGCTGGCCCTATACTTAAAAATCCACTAACCACATCATTAGCGCGGATGGTTATTTTAGCGACACTACTTTGAGACACAATGCGAGGCTGAGCTTCGACTGAAGGCAAACTGGCACTGACAACACGCACGCTGGTTAAGTTCACGTAAAATTCCTCATCTGGTTCAGTTAGAGAATCGTCAAGAATAGACAAGCGAATGGCAGCAGATGTTTGGCGGGAATCAAACGGAAGCTCTCCGTCTGCTACCGATACAAAGTCCTTGTCAGGCTGAGCAGTGACAGGCCATGTTTTGTAGGAGATGGTGGAACGGTTGCTGCGGAAGCCATAGAGGCGCTGGACGTAGAGGGTGATGGTCTGCACGTCCTCCTCAATCACCAGCTGCTGAGAATCAGGATGAAACTGATATAATCCTAAAGGCTCCACCTCAGCTACTGTGTAACCAGTCCTGCACATACAACACATACATCAAACCATATAAATATGTTAACAAAAAAGGGGGTTTTGTTTTTTAAAATGACCGTGTTACCTGAGACGGGCTCCACCAGGAGACTCTGACTCTACAGAGGTCAGGTAAACAGCATGTGCTGTGACAACTGACATGTTACTAACAGCACTGAGAGAGATCACCTTGCTCCTCTGACCGTGGGCAAGCATTATCGTACCTTCAGATCAAGAGAAAAAGAAAAAATGACTAACATTGTGTCAATTTATCATTTCTGGATTTTTTAATATAAATATTGAGTCATTTCTCTCTAACCTGATCTTGGCGAGATATCTCCTGGCAGGTAGCCTGGTGGAGTTTGGCCAGGAGGGAACCCAGAGCTCCATCGGACAGTTATATTTCCATATAGGCCTGATCTTGTCACCAGTGCCTCACACTGGCCACTCTCTATATCTAAGACACGCAGGACCAAAGAGGCAAATCCAACCTATAGTACCATGAGTACCCCAGTAGGGAAAGAAATGACCATATTTTGTTAAACTACATACTTTTGAAGTGAAATGCATTCTGGACATTTCTTTCAAGGAGACCGCTTAATATTCAAGCAGCATTTTAAAATGCAATATAAATGTAATAATTAAATAAATAAATACTGATGCAATTACAATTTTTTTAATATTTTTAAACAAGAAAATTTCGACAAACCAGTCCTAAAATATTATTTGTACGCCATCTGGTGGTGTTATCAGAATGGTGTTGAGCGCAATATCACCTCAGCATTAGCTGCCGCTTCAGGAACAGAAACCACAGCCAGCTTTGATTCCAGTTGAATTCTGGGAGGGGAACTAAGCAGGGGTCCAATGAGAGTCACATCTGTTAACTCAACGCTGAAGTTAAAGCCTGTCGCAAAGAAAACCTGTAGTGGGCACATACATAAAAAATATCAAAAATCAATACAGCCCTTAATAAGGTTAACCAGCTTCTTACAGTCCCGTATTTAATTTAAGTCAATAAATTACACACCTGGCTACTGAATGGCACTCTAGCGATGGCCTCGTGCTCTCCGTCCTTCACCAGTATGTTCCCAGTGATCGTGTCCTCTGTTAAATTCTGCCCAGGGGTGGTAAAACTGATTCTGTATCCCAAACTGGCATTGCCAAACGCCCCTGCCAGTCTGTTCACACTGATAAGGAGGTGTCTACTTCGTTCCGCCACGTTAACAACCACTGACTGGTTTTGAGAATAAAGGACAAACACCCCGTGGGGTTCGTCATTGGCCCGGACCTTCAAACGGGTACTGCTGCGATTTATATCCAGCTCTGCGCCGCCCTCCACAGAGATTAGACGGAGGATGTATGTCTCCTCCAACTCAGGTGCAGAGTCAGGGAGCAGGGTGAGGACTATCTCTGCCACACGCTGTCCTGCCAAGATGGTGACAGAACCCCGCAAGGCAGCGAAGTCTCCTGATGTGTCTGCTTCACTGGTGATTTCCCAGAAAACCTAGGAAATAAAATAAATAAAAAAATAAATAAATAATATAAATATATATATATGGCATGAAATCTATTTATGAACACAAAATATATTATATTATATATATAAAGTTGCATTTATTTGCTCGAAAATACATTAAATCAGCAATATTGTAGTATACTACAATTTAAAATAACTTTTAAAATGTAATTTATTGCTGTTAAAGAAAACACTAAATCTTACAGCCTAACTGACCCCAAACTTTTGAACAGAATACTGAATAGCGAATTAAAGTGGATTTCCTACCGTGATGTTGCCCATGACACCCTCTCTGCGTGTAATGAGGACGGATATTTTGAGTGGTCCTTCACTGTCAGAAGGCTCACTGTAAATGCGCTCTTTCAGGTCCTGTTCAGTGAACTGGACTATGCCATTGGGGTCTCCAAACTTCTCAATCTAGAGAACGCACACATTGTACACCATTGCTAAAAAGATATATCTCTGCATTGGCAATATTATCTTTTGCCTGTTAGACACAGAATTGTAACTTTCTGTGCTGAGCAGGACAAGGACGTACCGTAAGTGTGACTGATCCGGCTCTGGGATCAACACCCATCTCGCCGGAGAGAATACTCAGCATGACAATGAATTTCTCTGTGACCTCCACCTCGCCGTGAGGCAGGATCTTCAACTCAATGCTGCGTACACCCCCTTCCCCGTCTCTGAAACTAAACGTCCCGTTCACTGGTTCACCAATGTCTGTGTTTACTGATGGTAAAACCTCATTTGAGTTTGGACCTAGAATCTGCCATATTACCTGAGGGAGACAACAGAAGAAGTGGAAAAAGACACAAGCAGAAACACTGAAACCATGGAGATTGCTTTAAGACTTCACAAGTCCCCTAAAAAAATCTTACCTAATGTAATTGTTAAATTTTGCAAAAAAATAAAAAATAAAATATCTAAGCCACTTGTTTCCATCAAAAATCCTTAAATTTAAAGCTTTTAGACTCATCTTTAAAGAAAAATAAACTTTAAAAAAATCTAAATAAAACAAAACTAAACAGACAACAAACAAAACAAAAACAGTACTAGCCACCTCTGCTTTGGATCCTGTTTTGATACTGTATCATGTATTCACATCACAGACAATTCTAATATATCAAAATATTCTTTAATTGTAAGGTTATAGTATAGACGGGGCTCACCATGGCGTCTCCCAGCAGCCCGTCCACTCTCTCTACAAACAGGGTCAGTCTGAGGGTACTGTTGGGGTTTGGAATGGTGATGGCGCTTTGGTTGATGAATCGTACGACACCGTTTGGCGAGTCACTCTTGGCAATTGTAATTCGTGCAATTAGCTGAGCTCCAAGTATGGCACCTCCTGTGGCACCGGTGAGTTGCATCTCAAATATCTCATTAAATTCACTGGGTGGAAGATAAGAAATGATTAATATGCTACAAGTTCACAAAACTCATCAACAATACAATATTCAACCACTCAAGCAATGTCCAATAAGAGCATATATAGCAAGTTAACAACCCCATCCATACCTCTCTGTATCGTCCACTATGGAAACATTGATATAGCTGAGGATTTGGCCATGCTGAAAGGTGATGGAGCCATTGAGCAGGATGTAATCTGAATAAGGTTGAGCAGTCAAACCTTTGGAGATAAACTCTGCTGTGACCTGTCCATAGGATCCAACACGCCTCAGTACAGGGATGGACAGAATTCCTACATCCTCCTCAACTGTGACAAAAAAATATTTAAAGAGACTGACAATAAATATACAGAATGTATGCATCATGCACATTTACATGCCAGTGGAATTTTATTGATATACTAGTATAATATTAAAAATGCTTTCTTTTTTTATGTTTATAATTTTGAAATGTGTTTCTATCATTTTTGGCTTTAAATATATATATATTTCTACATCATTTGATTTTAATTTTAAATCTAAATATTCAGAGACTGTTAACTATTAAAAGTAAACCATAATTTTATCAAATCCCCAAAAAATTTGCCATTTATCAGCTGTCATAGACAAAATAAAAATAAGAAGTGCATCTATAAATAAATGTAGAATAAATGTAAGTAAAGTAAGAAAAATAAATAAATAAGGAATGAATAAAAGTACCAGTGATATTGACATATTTGGGGTCAAACTCCAGGATGCCCTCAGCATTGTCATTTTTCTGGATAATCACCATGAGGGAGGACAGATTGGCAATAGCAGGAGGCTGGTCGATTTGTAGGCCGTACTCTCTCACTGTAAAATCCATTGAACTGAAAACAAAATGGAAAGAAATACATTTGCAGCATGCAAAATAAGTAGCTAGCTAACGCTATTTCAAGCTACCACATGACTTGGGTTTCAGAGCACAGGCTGAACTCTACCTGGCATTGAGAAGCTCTACAAGTGTGATATTGAGGAAAAACTCCTCTGGTCCTTCTGGAAGGTCATCATCGAGTATAGTCAGTGTAATGACTCTTGAGCTCTCCCCAGGCCTGAAAAGCAGCCGACCAGACGTCTGTCCAAAATCCTGTCCACTGATCGCAGTTCTGCCTTCTGTGTGGTAACTGACCCACACACTGCCAAAAACACCCATGGAGCGAACAATGGTCACGTTTACCTGGTAAGAGACAAGACAATGTTGGAGAATCAACTACCTTCAAGTGTAGCTGTTATGTTGTCACTTTTGTTTGCACATTTGCACATGCACTTTGTTGTCTTTGTCTTTTTTCTGTATAGGACTTTAGACAGGATAGTTTCTGTTAAACTATAATGCTAATCTGGTTTTTCTCTTCTTAGTTAGCTAGCTAGTCAGTTTTTGTTAATTTATTTTAGAGTTCATAGACATCACCATTCCCATCTCCTACAACTGATTCTAGGAAAACCGCAATGATCAAAGCTAACTTTGCATAGCCAGAACTTACAGACTTTAATATAGTCGTATTACCTTAGAATTACTCCATTAACTGCTCAATAAGCACACTGGGAAACCTTGGGTTCATTAATCCTGACACAAAGACTTTCATACAGAAATCTTTCCAGTTTTTTTTGTCATTGGATCAATGGTTGCTAGGCTACTGCTTTATGGAAGTTTCAATGAATTTCCCAGTCAGGAGGAACAGGCAATAACACATAGTCTTCTGGTTGTGGTTTGTGTCTCATCAGTGTTAATGTCATGCAAGGGGTCTTACAGTTCTGTCTTCCTCAGTGGCACGCAAAGAGGCTTGGGAGAAGGAGAAGAGCCCATGGGGAAGGTCACTGGCAGCCATAGTGATATTGGCGAATTGTCTGTCAGGGTTGATTGCTGAGCCTGGGGTTAGAGAGCTCAGTCTTAGCTGATATACACGTCTTTCTTCTGGGATCTCATCATCCAGTGCCTGGAGGAACAAGAATAGGGAATCAATCTTTTTTATAGTTTATATGGGAAAAGTTTGGAGGTCAGTAAGATTTTTTTTTATGGAAATTAAGGGTGCATTAAATTGTTTACATTTAGCTTTGCTATCACAGGAATATATTACATTTTAACATACAGTACTGTGCAAAAGTATTAGACCACTAGTATTTTCACTAACAAAAAATGGTTTTAAGTCAGTTATTTCTATCTTTTGCTATCGGGTCAGTTGGTAATATCAGTTTACCTAACATTATTCAAAAAACATTTCCAAACATTATTTTTGTCATGAATTGTAATAATGCAGTGAGATTATTGTCTGACAACAGCCAGTGCTCCACACAGAGATCTGATCTGATCATCATCAGTCTGT
>JAUCNO010000795.1:8238346-8281633 GCA_032353835.1 Enteromius viviparus | reverse complement strand
TTTCTTTCTTTCTTTCTTTCTTTCTTTCTTTCTTTCTTTCTTTCTTTCTTTCTTTCTTTCTTTCTTTCTTTCCATCAGCATGTTCTGAATTTACGTTTCCTAACAGGCATTCCTAAAGGTTTGTGAGTATGAGCCGTGAGGATTAACAGCCTCTCAGACTTTTATGAGTGGTGTAGTGTTTGTAATTAGACTGAATAGATGAGATTGGGCAGGCAGAGTAAATGTACTATCCCTGGTCCAGTGAGATTTATAGTTACTGGATATTTTAAAAGGCCTTTTTAATGCACTTGTTTCGTGGTGGGACGTGCTCAGGATGCTTGTTAATGACTCACTCTCAGCTGGCCAAACTGCCATATTGCTTTTGCTCTTAAATGAGCAGTTGATTAATTAAAATGCATGTTTCTCAATATATTTAAAATGGTGAAAAGTATGTTTAGTGTAAGTTTATTTATATTTCTGTGAAACAACTGCAATTTCACTAACTTGCACTGCTGAAGATGATTACATAAAATGTTACAGTAATTATGTTTACAGTATTTTAATTTGATTTTAACTACTGGCTTTGAGTCATTTTGTGCGTGCATGCTGTGATTTCTGCTCATTTGAACACAAAGCATGTAGCTTTTTAAACATGAATTCAATACAGTTGTTTTTTTAATAGAGTAAACCAGAGCATTATAAATAAGATTTAATATAAAATAAAACCATAAATGTCTCATTTTTAGAATTTAATTATATTTTTATTTGAACTAACTAACTGTCTGTCTGTCTGTCAATACACTCCTGAATGATATATATATATATATTTTTTTTTTTACCCGCTTAAGTTGGCTTTATCCCACTGTCATGGCTATACTATACAGGTAGGCTCCTGTGACTGTGTCTCTTTTTGGATGGAGGTGACACAGTGTTGACGACAGACACTGACAGGCCAAAGCGGCCATAACTTATTGTTCGTTGATGTGCTATGACAAATCATGGGGGATGAGCAGGAGCATGTGTGTGTGTGCATATATGAAACTCTGCACAGCTCATTTAGCTCCAGTGTAGCCACCTGGGTGGTGGTCTGCCTTACCCGAGCCAGTCCTGCTTCTCCCCCCCTGCCAGCTGACAGCACTGCGGCCCAATATACGGGCTCCAGCGGCAGATTAATCAACACAGACATCCTGACAAATCACCCGCCACCAGCATTGATCTGAAAGTGAGAGTGAGAGCAACTCAGATTTAGAATAGAGGATACAGCTTGCCTTACGCAACATGCTCCTGTAAGTTTATGAACAAATCTGTGGACCCCTAAAGTGCCACAGCAAGTTCAAGATACTGTAGCTTTTTTTTTTTTTAGCTTCTGTAGAACACGGCTGAATTCAACTAATTTTAATATAGATGAACTGTATTGAACTGAACTGACCCAACACTGATTTAAGCCTTTTTAGATTTTGTAATGTCCCCATATTTGAGTTTCAAAAAAAATTTCTGCTATTTTCCTCTTTATTACTGTTAAGTTGCTTTGCTAAACAACTTATATTGTATAAAGCCTTATAGAAATAAAAATGTACATAAATTACAACTAAGCAAATTTCATTAAAATTTATAAATTATAAAATGAATATAACAATATACATTAATTATAAATTAACGTGCAATTAATATAATAATAATGACTAATATGAGCTATTAAAGTGCCATATTAAGTGAAACAGTCATTTTAAAAAGAGTGTATTCTCTAGTTTTGATGTATTTATTGTAAAATGAACTTCAGTTTATTGCTATTACCATTATTTATTTATTTTTTATGTATAGATAGATTGATTATTCTCTAAAAATTCAGAAAAATATGGCATACAGTAAGAATGGTGTAAAATTAATGTAGAATGTTGACTGCAAACTTATTTTGATAAGTTTGACATTGTTTTTGTTGTCAAAGCTTAAAAAACAATACAATAAAAAATCGAAATATAAAACAAACAAAAAAAATTGATAGATTTTTTTATTTATTTATTTTTTTAAACCAACAAATGGTATATGGCACGCACGTTACTAGTTTGAGACTGCCATTACCACACAGCATCGGGGTTAAAGAAACAGCACACAGCTAAATAGGTGTGTGCAGCAGGAACAGCACTGCTCTGGCTAATCCTATGCCTCAGGTGGCTTTTCATCTATTCCATTCAGATCCAGAGCAAATCAAATTAAAGCAGAAAGTGGGTGAAATCAAAAAACGTCAACACAAAAAAACGCAGGGCCGCTTTTTAAATCGGCCCCCATGGCCATGCTCCTTGTTTTATTATCTGCAACAATAGGGGAAGTTTTGTGGCATGCTTTCATTGAGCATATCCAGATTAGTATTGCTTTGACATTTGGGAGACTCGATAGCAATACTGTAATGCTTTCCTGGGGGAATGCAACCCGTATGAGGGAGACTTGTTCACACAACATCTGTTTAATGGAATGATTGCCTAAGCTGCAGACAGTGTAGAACGAACACACACATATCAGATACCCCACTGCCTTTCTCCATCCATCATGAGTTTTGTCCGGATCGAGGAACAAACAAGTACTTAAAACTAACCAAGAGTCCCAATAATCATGACTACTTTCAGAGCAGTTCTGTTGTTTGTTTGGTTGTTTGTTTACAGGAACTGGAGAGAGAAAGCTCCTCTAAAATGGATAATGTTTTATTAATGTTTAAGTTTAGTTTTTTCCTTTTAAAGTTGTGCTCATTTTGACGGGTGCTTTTGTAAATTTTTTGTAGCAAATTATTAAATTAATTGAATTTAGGTATTAAAATAAAAAGAAAATATTTAGAAATATTTTTTAGTAGAAAAAATGAAATATCTGGAAATGTTTAAGTAACTTTAAATATGTAAATAAATACTATATTTCAACAATTTGCATTATTTGGAATAATTAAGCAATATGTATTCAATTTTCAATTTAATTGAATTTAAAAAGATATTAAACTAATTAAATTAAATTACCTTCAACATGAAAAACACAAAAAATCCAAAACAATAATAAAACAAATACTAAAACAATTAGTATATTTATATTTTTTATACATTTTTTACTTTTTTATTAATATTATAATAATTGTACATTTTCTTTTTATTTATTTTTTGTTATACTTAATTATTTAAATTAATTGATTTTTAATTCAATTTACTGAATATTATTTTAAAATGATTACAAATAATTTAAATTGTTAAAATAGTATATTTATTTATATATTTAAATTTACTTAAGCATTTCTAAATATTTTTTACTTGTTATGTATAGTACAAAATAGTCACTTAATGTTGTATTAATGTTAATGACATTATTCTTTCTACTTTTTTTCACATAGAATAAATGGGTCTGTATACATGAGAACTGTAACGTCTATGTCTATGTGCCATGTCTAGTGTTCTGTGTTTTAGGTTCAGTCCATTTCCTGTATGCCCTTATTTGGTCCTAAGTTCCTGTCCTAGTTTTAGTTCATTGAGTTATTTAGTGTCCAGCCATGTCTTTTCAGTGTCTGTGTATTTATAATGCCTGAGTTCCAGCCTTAGTTGTCATTCGT
Source organism: Enteromius viviparus (assembly GCA_032353835.1). Lineage (NCBI taxonomy): Eukaryota > Metazoa > Chordata > Actinopteri > Cypriniformes > Cyprinidae > Enteromius > Enteromius viviparus. The sequence continues at coordinate 8,278,074 of JAUCNO010000795.1, read as the reverse complement.
CAAGGTTATGTTGGATGTGTGTAAAGTTCTTCTCGTTTACCTAAGTTAAGTGAAGTTGATGTTCTACTGAATCAATCCTGTCTGCGCCTGAATGTTCTTACACATCGGGACAAGAACATAGCTGACTTATATTTTTGGAAAGCGGTCATCGTTTTTTGGGATTCTTCACAGTAAAAAGTTTGAAAAATCCTGGCCCAGATTCTTCTGAAACCATACGGTTGCCAGAAAATCTTGCAGACAACATTTTCATTTCTAGCTAAATTACTGTATCTTTTTAACCGGTTTCCATTATACAGGCAAATATTCCGAGTCTCCAAGCACCGAGCTCCTCCTGTCAGCTCAGTGTTTACATCTTTCTCTCTCTGCTTCTCAATCGCTTCTCCTCCATCCATTTATTTTCCAGTATGTGCGTGGTGAGCTTCAGAGGTAGGCGCCAGTTTAGGTATGCACAAACCATCTGGCTCATTCATCAGCACTCATTAATGAAAACGACTGAACATGACCCAAACTCTCTCACAGTATGAAGCCTAATACTGTATGTATCCTGTTAGGCATGATGAGGTGACAGCTATTTTTATCAGAAAAGACCACGCCACAAAAATAAAGTCTTTTATTAAACTGATATATAATGGCTAGACCCCCACTTGTCCTTTCGCGTGTGCTTTGATAAACGATAGACCTTTGAGAATTGAGAGAGTTGAGACAACATAGTGGCTAGTGGCTAACTAACTAACATTAGTCTAATACTTCCCCATTGGCTGCAACCATACGATTAAGAAATTGCCTAATAACTGCTAATTAATTCTCAGTAGGCAGCTATTATATACTGAATGTAATAATCTTAAATCAGTTTTATCTGCAGTGTGTTTAAGGGCAACCCTATGCCAAATCAAGAGAAGGAGAATATGTTTCTAATGAATAAGAGGCAGATCTACTGTAAGCGGTGGTCTTATTTTCTCACTGGTCCAATTAAACTGATCTGAGTTCAGTCCCTTCTGTGTGGCTGTAGCGTTAATGAAGGTTTCAGTGCTGCCATTGTGACCCGTGAGGAATGTTATTAAGCAGTGGTCATATTCACTCATTACTGGCCTCTACCCGAGGGGTTTTACACCTTTACTCTGTGGCAAGACCAGCCATGCTGCCAACCTTGTTAATTCAAGATCAATTTGAGAAGATGTGTTAATTTCGCTTTACCAGTTTTACGGTTAAAACTACTGTAATCTTACCATTGCATTTATGTCTGCGTTTTATTGTTTGACTCGCAGTCTTAACTCAGTGTTAGTCACAGTTTTTTTTTGTTGTTTTATTACCTTACAAAAATTGTGAATAAAATAGGTTTTAGTAAAATGCAGTACTTTTTAACGGCTCACCAAAGGCTGCATTTATAAAATACAGTAAAACTGCTTTGTGAAATGTTATCATTTAAAACAACTGTTTTATATTTTAATGTATTGGATATATTAAATGGAAATAATATATTTAATACATTTAAACATGTAGTTTATTCCTTTGATGTAAAGCTACATTTTCAGCAGCTATTACTGCAGTCTTCATTGTCATATGATCCTTTAGAAATCATTCTATTAAGATCTTCAAGAAATGTTGCTTACTTTTAAAACAGTTGCAATATATATTTATTCCCACAATTTTTGACAAATAGAAAATGTAAAAGAGTGGTATTTATTTGAAATAGATTTTTACTGCCACTTTTAATTACTTTAGTGCATATACAGTATACTTGCTTAATGAAAATATTGATTTATTTAAATAATAATAATAATAAACATTTTGCCAAACTTTTGAACACCTTTTACTCCGCCTTTTTACCTCCTGTACATACTATGTACTTAATATAATAATAATAATTAATAGTTAATAACTAGGTACTAAATCTGAGACTACACCAAAACCAATCACTGTCCTTGTAGTTACCTTATATTACAGTGCTTCTTAGGTAGGTACAATATAAGAATACTGTGAGTATATGTAAGTTCACATACTGTAAAATATAGTGCAACCATTTGCATGGCATATTATATCAGCACTTTATATTTTTTTCAGATGGTTGTTCATTTGCATTTGATTAAAATGATATGATGCAGATATAGTTGCATTTAACTGGTAAATAATAAAAAAATGTCTGTACATTTAATTAAGTAAATTAAGTTTTAATTTATGTAAATAACAATATCATGTAATGTAAGAGAGGCATCTCCCCTCTTAGCATCCTCCAGAGTGGCATTTGTCTGTTGAAAAAGCCTTGAAAGCTTCGACAGCATTGATGCAAATCCCTTTAAGGTGAGTGGAGTGCTATGAAAGTTGAAATACATTCATTGCTTATCTATTCCCTGGCTCTGTCACATGATGTAAAGGCAAGTATTTCATTATAAGAGGGGAAAAAGAAATTGCCGGACGATAGGCATCTGTAGATTAGGGGGGGCGAACATAACAATAAATTACGCAGTGTTTGAAAACATACACAGCCATAATTAGGTGGCATTTGATATTAAATGAGGTAATAGGAATGACTTATTTATCTCCCAAACACCCCAAAAGTTCCATTAGCGTGTGGAAAAATGAGCTGTTTGAAATGGTAAGAGCGCCGGAGCTGTGATCAGATTTGACTAAGCCCCCCTTTGCGAAGTTAAAAGACTGGCTTTTTGCTCGGAGATCACTGTGCCCCGCTGGGAGTTTGGGAAGGGAAATGGAGATCAATGGATTTACTGGGTAATCAGTTCACTCCAGGCCTGACGGGCGAAACACCCGAGCACCAAGACTATTAACTAATCATGTCATTACGATGACCGCCACCACCCGCTCCTCTGTACTCCGACTTCCCACTCCGAGCAGAGAGCAGATACAGGAACGTTGTTGAAGTCGAAAACAGAAGAAGCACGCACGCAACCGACGATTGAGCCTCGAGTCGCTTTCACATCCTGCTCGGGCTCCCAGTGTGCTGGTTATTTCCCTCTTCCTCTTCGGTTATTATGCTGTAAAGGTTGAACCCAATGCAAATTCAAAACACAGGGAATAAGATGAATTACTCACCCCCACCCCCCCATAAAAAAAAAAAAAAAACCTGAGAAACTTTCTCCCATATCAACATATTTATGTTTCCGCACTGCTAGCGTCACTCATGACTGCAGTCGTCCCCTGTGAGCGCGCGCGCGCGTGTCTGGGTGTGTTTTACACTTAAAATATGCATCGCTTACAAAGGGAGTCTGTTGAATAAATGATAGTCTACATCTTAGAGGCGTATCTAGGTGAAATCAGGATGGATCTCTTTTTGTTGCCGCGCTCAGCTGGGAGCGGCGAGAAACAACTCGGGTTGCGTGTACGAATGTGTGTGTGTGTGTTTATAAATACGGAGCTTTGTTCATTCATTTATAAGGCCGCGGCTTGCCGAGGTTGTGGTTGCTTTGGGGAGCTGCGGGCGCCGGGGGTTTTGCAAGTACAGGGTGAGGCGGTGTGTCGGCAGGTCCCTCTGTGGTAAAATAAGAGCTGTCATACTGCTCTGGGGGTGCAGCGAGGGCCTGTCAGGGAAGACTGATTGCCTCCGTGGAGCTGCTTGATCCCTGGGACCCGGAGGCTCGCTGGAGCCATCAGCAGGTGTCTAGTGCTGCTGCTTGTTACTGCTTTTGTGAGTGTTATGACAGGAAGACCATCGCTGTCTGCTCCGGCGAACAACACACAATGCGATGGCTTACCTTGTTTACTAACAATTTAGCTTAACGTAAGTTACCTCTAATTGGCGTCGCGAGTACCGGTGCGGAGTGGCAAAATAAAAAGGGGACCGAGGAGCTTCAGACTTGTCAGGGGCCGAGCCAGCAGCTCTGTGACTAAGAGGGCTAATGATTTAGCTCAAGTGATGGGGGTCCTGAGCACCAGCTCACTGGCTGCTATTTCTGTGAGAGGTGTCATCCAGACAAGGAGAGTGCACTCTTGACAAGAGACAGAGTCAAGGGCAAACAGAGCACTGCTGCTGCTTTATTTGACAAACTGCAGTGGAGGTTAAGAACTGGGTGTGTTTGAACGAACTCGCCACTTGGAGGGCGACCATGCATGATCAATGTCTCTTGGCCTCTTAACAAGAGTGCACACGCTCTCAGGGAACCGTCTGCCAGGCTTCGGAACAGTGGTCGCTCTCATTAATGCAACGCAAGTCTGATAAAGACTGCACTCTTGATGGCTCAGTTTGCTCAGAATGAGGACGCGAACAGTTAGTAAAGGTGTGTCGGTGGAGTTTATGATGCAGGTTTAGCTTTGTGAAACTTAGATGTAGATGTTGACAACAAGTCCCATGGAAAATGATGGGACTGTTATGCTGTTTTTGGCAGTGCTTTAAACTTTGAAGTATATTACAGTAAAGCCTTGTTCACACCAAGAACTATTACTGTAAAGATAACTAAAGATAACGATATTAGCGTCCATGCCAGTGGGCAATATCATCAGTTTAGAAGCGCACATGCGTCTGCAGCTTTAAATTCTTGAGCTTGTGATAGCATTATCGATTCTGATTGGGTGTCAATGATTTTGTCTGGAATTGATTACATTGATATCACTTTACCGCCTTACCTGTGGTGTGGACTCTGCTATTCTTTAGTACTGAGAACTAGTTTTAGAACCATATCTTTATTAATATATTTATAGCTCTCATCCTTGGAGTGAACGGGCCTTAACATTTATGAATGTGATAATAAAATAACACTGTCATATAAATAAGATTTGTATGTATTTATTTTTGTTTTGTTTTTGGCTAAAGTACTTTTCATTATAGTACAGTAGATGTAAAATGTTCAGTTACTTTGGTTGATGTATATGTATATTTGGTCAATATATTTTTTGTTTGTTAATGAAAATGAATATACATGATGATGAATTACCCCACAGAAAAAAATACAACAATGTGAAATTGATTATATGATGCCGTATCTCAGACTCAAGTCTGGACTCAAGACATTTTTCTATCGTCTCGGACTTCTCTTGGACTCGTTGGAGTTTGTACTCTGACTGGTCTTGGACTTGGTCATTGGATTCTCCAAATGTTCTCATTGGTCTATTGGTCTATCTATGTACAGCACTGACAGTCCCGGCTCCACCCTATCAGAAGCTTGGCCCACCCTGGCACCACACTACTTAACAGCCAATCACAAATTTTTAACTTTTGCTTTCTTCCCACAATGCATGTACCCACTCCCGCCCACACCCACAAACCTTCTAATAATGTATATAATTTTGCGCGCATCAAGGAGCCGCTACCAATATGTGTGGAATATAAATCCTTTTGAATGAGCGCCTGGACTGTTCACTTTCACTTTCGATTTGGCGATCACGCGTACAGTGCTGTGTAAAGAGAGAGCATCTTACAAGATCTTAAAAGATATTCGTCAGTGAGCTCAGCATCTGTTGATGCATTTTGGTGCATGGTCTTGTTAGTCTCAGTGTTGTAGTGCTTACTGCACTATTGCAAAGACTGCACTGGTGGCTTCATATTCCACACAGGTCTGCGACCCATCAGGTATGCGAAGGCTGAGGGCATATTTGAACTTTTGAAACATAGACCTGAACCTTTCTACACCACAAAGTGTGACAGCTGAATTGTTCCCCAGTACACAGCGTGGCATGTCGAAGTGAGCTCTGCCAGCTTTTTGTCTAAAGCAGGTGCATGGGTCCTGACCATGTTCTCTGATGTTTCAGGACTAATCAGTTTAAAGAGTTTGAGAGTTTAAAGCCATGGCAAGCATGCGAGACCTTTCTGCTCACCATTTCAAGGGCAGCTGTTGGAAGAGCTGTCTGCGGTCCTTTGATCACTTGCTCTGCCACTTGGCTTCTCTTTCACGCTCCCCTGCGCTCCTGAGGTACTGGGTCTAGCCTGCCTGCTGGCCCGCCAGTGCTGCCGTTTGCGCTCTGGAGATCAGAGTGGAAGAAGAAGGTGGGGAGGAGAGATGATGGATGAGAAGGCCTGGAGCGAGGTGATGGAGAGTAGCATGGAGCGAGAAACAGTCGCGGATGGAATATGTGCTGCACTGTGGGTGTTCGTAGATTGTGCTGCCAACAGCCGGAGTTAGGGATGTGTTATGTTCATTTTATAGAATATTCCTTGATGAATGAATGACTTCATTGATCGCTTCGATTTTAATTCCATTTTAATGGCCATATTTATTAATGCAATTTTACATTTTTACAATTTTATGTTGACAGCAAGGAATAATGTATTGGGTATAGTGCATAGCTATAAGAAATATACTTATCAAAAAGGTTATTCAAATTTTTGCATTTTATTTTGTTACTGAGGTATTATAGGATTGAATGCTGTCTGTCTGGTCATATGCAGGTTATGTGAAATTCCCTCATCCTTTAAAACTATTAACAGAATTATGCAAGGTAAACAAAAAATTAAATCATTGGTTGGTGTGAGCCTTTAGATTTTTTTTTTATTCACATTCATGCATTTTATTATGCCTTTTAAAAAAAGGCCTCTGTATAATTGTCCCGGGTTTGTGGTGCCGAAACGAACTAACAGAGATCCAAGTTCACAAAACAGACCATTTTGATGGGTGTGTTCGAGTTATGGTAATATTAATATGTTTTAATGTTTTTTGGTAAAACTTTATGAGAAGGATCTATTCATGAACATTAGTAATGCAATACTTTAGCAGCATTTAAACCATCTTATTGCACTGTACAGTATGCACTAGCATACAGATAACTTCAGAGCTACTGTAACAGACAATCTTTTTACAAAAAGGTTTTGATAGAACCAAATTATTGCAGTCACACCTATCTGACTCAAGCATTCTTCTGTATTCAAAAGTACTTTTCAGTTCTGTAGGTATTTGAACAACCTTTTCTTTGCAGAGCACCTCTGTGGTTTCCAAAGGGCAAAGCCATAAGCATGAAATGAACTGGATTCCTCACATCCCAGGGCAAGGCCAGAACGGCCGGTCCCTGTTCTGAGTGCTCTCTCTCCCCTCCGAACATCTCCTCTCCTCCGTGGCATGCATGGAAAGCCCTGACCTTTTCAGAAAGTTGAGCACTTTAAATATTTAGGTTTGGGTTATGATGGATCCTTGAAGTGCTAAGCATGTGCAAAGCCTCTGATTAGCGTGACTTGTCAGCTCGCCATTTCTTCGCCCGTGTTGAGCATCACATTGCTCTTTGTTTGACAGACGACCATTTAAACAAACACGGATACCTCTCGGCAACTGTGCTGGTAGTCTGTTTGCCCGAAAACCACTTTGCTAGCTGACAGTTAGTCTAATAGCCTCTGCTGTTCTTTCTCCTTCTCTCTTCTCCTAAATGGGGCTGCTCATGCAGGACATGGCACAGTGCTAAGATAGCCCAGAGCGGGCCGGACTTTAATGTGATAGGAACAGTGTATAGATGTGCCAGAGACCGTTACTCGGCTTGTTCTTCAGGCTTGACCTGTGAGAAACCACTGGTGCAGATCCTACTGTGAAGATTAAATGATTTTCATGGGCACTGTCTGAATGTGAAAACTAAGGTATACTTCAAATCCATTAACACATTTATTGATATATCCCCTAACAATATATACTTTATGGACATTTCTAAATATTATGGTTAAAATGTGTTTTAATGTGAATTGTATGATCTTTGTCTTTAAATGCAAGTTATTCAAAGTTTAATTTCCACTTTAGCCCAAATAAATATATTTTGGACCTTATACAAATATTCAAATGGACCTTAGCGCTGCTTCTGCACAATTAAAGTGTATTAAGCACAAAATTAGTTCCAATTTACCATACTTTAGGTATACCAGTTTAGTATAAGGGTATTTTATTAAGCACATAAATATGTTAATGTATTTGTAGTATATTAATTTCAGTCTTCAGTGTCACATGATCCTTCAGAAATCATTCTACAGTAATATTGCTTATTTGTTTTTTAAACTTTTGTCATTAGTGTCATATTGAAAACCCTGCTTAATGTTTTTGTGGAAGCTGTGGTGTATTTATACATTTTTTTAGGATTATTTGATTAAATAGAAAGTTCAAAAGAACAGCATTTATGTGAAATACAACATGTGCGTGTTATGTAAGATCTTGGATTTCATCACAAATATCTCAATGTGTGTTCTGAAGATAAACAAAGGTCTTACAGGTTTAGAAGAACATGAGGTGGGGGGAGTAATTATTGACAAACTTTCATTTTGGTTGAACTAAGCCTTTAAGTGAAAATCAATTTGGAGCTAATGAATTTAGCTAGATTTAAATGCTTAAATGCACTTTATTGCATATCCAAAAATATGTACTTCACCAGTGAAAAGCATGCGTTTGTTAACTGTAACTCAGATATTAGCAAACAAGCACAAGATGCAGGCAAACACGGCTGGAGGGTGTCAGAGAGTGGATTTCTGCTGGACTATATGGAATCTGTAAATATATGGCTCATAATGCGTGTAGACTGATCTTTATGCAGAGGAAGAGCAGAGTCAGCAAGAGTGGTATTAATGCATGAAAAATGAGCCGCGCAATAAGACTGAAAGACCACATCACACCGGGCTTATTAAGATAGAGAAGCCCGCTGAATTACCTGCCTGACACTTAGTATTTGTCAGGAAACATTAAAAGACTGGAGACTCAGTGAGGACACGTTAGAAATTCACTACTATGAAAAAGAGGCTCAGGTTTGACTTATTACCACGTCTTGTCACATAGTGAAAAACCCAGACGAGGCTCGACGGTATTACACCTGTACTTTTTGATTGATGACCTGAATGAGAAATTTTACTTTGACACATTTTGATTTTCTACTGTTCTTTGCAGGTGTGCATCCCATACTGTACGCCCAAAAGTTAGAGATTCTTCTCTGACATTGATAAACGGAGGTACTTAAGATATATGCTCTTAACATCATAGGTGGACACAAACGGAAGTTATTGAGGTGTTTACTAGGTAATTTTACCATGTATCTACATATTCTCTCCTGAAAAAAAAAAAAAACTCGACCCAGTTTCAAATTTGCACTTAACACTTCCCTGTGGCTCGCGTTCTCATTCATCAAGCATGTTTGTCTCACTGACAAGCTGCAGACCACCGCCTGAATATCAATATCAGCTAAGACAACGACTGCAAGCACCGGGCGAGTAACCTTCAGCTAAATGTCATTCTGCTTAATCCTATTTGAAAATTAAACATTGAAAAAACCTTTAGCGTCTTCACTTCTTCCTCCCCGACCCTCGCCTTTCCCTCTCTTTTGTTCATTTCGGCACGTCCCTGACATTTGTAAATATTGTGTTTTCCATGTGTTCTTCATTATTTGTTATTTGTTTGTAGCGCCGAAGTAATGACTGACCAGAGATGAGAGACTGAGGCCGTTTGACATTTGCCTGGGTTGTTTCCTTCTGGCGCTTCAGAGTGTGCATGTATTTCCTGTGCAGTCTTGTGGTGAAATTTCAAGGCCAAAAAAATTGCAGCCGTTGTTTGACTATTGTCAAAGTAACAGTGTGTAAACAACCTGATCTCACGGCAATTCGTATGTATTTTACGAGGTGGCTAATTCGTACGAATTTATACGACCTCAGTCGTACGGATTCATACGATTTACTCTAAGTCGTACAGTACGTATTTTACGAGATGGCAATTCGTATGAATTTGTACGAATGACCTAAACATAACCCCGCCCCTAAACCTACCCATCACATGATTTTAGACAAGTGAGGTCGTACGAATTATTACGAATTGGCACAAATTTCGCACCTCGTACGAATATGTACGAATTGCTCGTGAGACTGTGTTGGTGTAAACCACAGCTCACATTTTATTTTGTTTTTTTTGCTACCGTTGTCGTTGGCCTGCTTAGCTGTGGTCTAAAAGGCAATTAATATTCAGTGATATCGATTTGACGGCACTGACACTCAGAACTTGAACTGAATTGAGAGAAATAACGATGACATTGTGTTCTGTAGAGCTGCTTTATTGTTTAATCAAATGTGTGCATAATTCATGAATATTGCAACATCAACACTGCTGCTGAGCTGAAATGAATCAACACTCAAATGACTGGTGCTGAATAAAGACACTGCTGTCTGTCGTAAGTGCAGTTGCTTATCGCTGGATTGAACTTGTTTTGTAATTAATTCATTTTACACAGTTATTGAATTGACCGGAATTTAAGTTTATTTACCTAATTTTTGACATGTACATAATTACTTCCCTGTTTAATACCATGAAGCTGTTTTAAAATGATATCTGTTACATATATATACAGTAGTGCTGTACAAATGGTGACTTGACTTGAGTGAAATAGTGACCAAAATTTGACCAACTGAAGATATTTGGTCGAAACTGCAATAAATAAATAACATTAAGTGAAAGTCAGTCAATCAATCAATCACCCAGTTAATTTTTCTTGGATGCCACATTTTAACTCTGCCAGCATCCATGTTGTGCACAAAATGTCAATAAGCTAGATTAGCAATATTTTATTTATGACTAGTTGGAAAATCATTAGGAAGCTCACTGACGACTTAAAAAAATGACCGTGACATAATTGACCACACTGGACAACTTGCTGAGTTTAATTTTGTAAATGTAGTAAACAAAACTTTATTTTCTGTATTGGTTTTGTGGCTAAATGAAAAGTTTACTTCCAGTTTCTGCATTTTGATGCAAAAATAAATCAAAATAAATTGGTGCGTCACTACTTTTACAGTACCCATCGCAAAATCCTTGATTCCATTGAAATGTCCTAATTTCAATGTTAAATGTTAGTAGAACAATTGTTACACAGCTCCACCGATAAAAAACTGCTTGTGAAACAGGTCAATTGGACTAGTGTTTTCTCAAGGTCAAAGCTTCCAGCTGAGACGCCTGAAAACATGCTGCAGCAGATGTTTGGCAGTTGATATAGATAGACATGCGACTTTTCTTTTTATATAAAGAAAGTGCATATATATATATATATATATATACATTCCTAAACTCCTTATCAAAGATTTGATGTTATGCATTAGCTATAATACATTGTAGTTTGTTGTATATTGTTATTTGGCCATTTTATCTCATAATTGTGTCTCTGGACCCCAGGGCCTTGCCCAAGGACTGCATTCCTTCTATGCCACCAATGCAGGAGAAAAAGAAAGTGAGAGATGACAGAAAATAAATGCGCAAAAACCACACACACTCATCTGTCGAGCTGTTGCTGTCAGGTTCAGGCCCAGTGGTTCTGTTAAGGTGACTCTGACAGGAGGAAAGAGACGCCGCTCTGTAAGGAGACATGCCCGAGAGGGCCCCATGCATCAAACGCACATATTTACATAAACAAATCCTCCCCATATAGACTGTAATTACCACAGTGACACAGCCATCCATAGAGGAGAAAAGAGCTTGTCTGATAGCGACACGTTCACAATGACTGAGGTGGAAGCTCAATCAATGCGGCCACTTCGCGAGCTCCTTTATACGCACAGACCAAGTCCTTTGATAGGCTTTTGTACCACTGCGGAATATATGGACACTATACATCATCATCTGAAAAGGTGCCTTCACCTCAAACGAAGAAAGATAAAAGGAGGGATGCAGACACTTTGTAACAAATACAATTGTGTGATGTTGAAAGATACTCTTTGCTGTGAGGAAATACTGTAAGCATCGGCATACAGATAATGGCTGTTATTGGACACTATAGATTATCTTCTCTTTTTCCACTTTTTCCACACTTAGAAACATGTTAAACCATTTATTAAACCGTTTCTAAGTCTAATTTTCAGTTCTGTGTATACAGTATATATATATATATATACATACACATAACATTTTATCACAGAATGCTAGTCCTTTCGGGTTAGGAGAAAAAAGTAAAATACCAGATTTTTTGTGAATGTTTGTAGGTATTGTGATCAGGATTGTGATTTGGCTGTCCAAAAAATAAGAAAATAATTTAACTGACACACTGTAGGCTACCAAAAAGTATGGTAAGAATAATTAATATTTTTTTTAAGTTCTTGAAGGAAGTTATGGCAACACTTTACAGTAAGGTTCATTGGTTAACAGCATTAGTTAAGCTGAATCAAGAATGAACAATACTTCTACAGCATTTAGAAGTATTTTTTATGCTCAAGGACACATTTACTTAATAAAATATACAGTAAAAGCCTAAAATGTCCATTTGAATGTATTTTAAATGTAATTTATTCTTGTAAAAGCAATGGTGAATTTTTAGAAGCCGTTCATCAGCCACAGACTTCAGGGCCACATGATCCATAAAAAAATCTTTTGAAAAAAACGTGTGACAAATGTGTTCTACAAAATATTACTCTAAATATCAAACATTGTTTATATCCATATGAATGGAATCATAATCTGAAGCTTATAAAATCACCCAGTGTTCATGATTTTCTGTAAAATCTGTTAACTCTGACTGGTCACACTTCTCAAGACTGCAAATCTAAGCAAAAGTCAAGAATAGTTTATTCCAGTCTTTAATATCCGGGCAGACTAATAAAAACTACATATACCCTGGCTACTAGATGCTGATTTCATCCAGCTCTTGCATGACTGTATGCAATATGCATCAGAAGTGGTAAACGGACTTTGGCAGTGCTACTGTACCTGAGGCTGATACAGTGTGTGTAAAATGTTATCTTTTTCATTTTTGTATACTCAATATTGCCCACAAGAGATTGACTGTGAAGTTGTAAAGGAGTCGTATGCTGGAAGGAAGATCTGTGTTTTACCAGTGTTTTCTAGAGCTGGCTAAACACACTCTGTTTTTTGTGTTTGTGAAATGCAGGTGGGAGATGCAAGATGCTGCAGCACTGGAGAATGAAGAAAAGATTTTGGTGGATCAGTTAAAGGAAATATACTTCGACGCAAGCCAAGAAACACAGCAAAGTCCCAGTGACTGTATAACAGGAGAACCAAATGACCAGTTTAAAAAAAGTGCACCTAGCTGCTAAGAAGATTGTTAATGAATGTGAAAATTACAGTTGCATATCAGTAATAAGCAAATAACACTGTGAACTTTAATAAATCTCAATTTTGATGGAATGTGATTTGATCCACTCTGTATTGGATGCATGCTCAATTGAAAAATGTACTCCACTGATCTGTTGAACGAATTATAATTTAACAGTTATGAGGAAACTGATTTTGTGGCATTGTTTGCAGGAAGGGGAAAATTACAGGTTTAGTTTAGTTCAGGCAATGCTTGTATATATACTGTAAATACACACATAGAGGATAGATTTCGAAAATATTTTTGTTGATTTAAATTTATATATTTATGTGTGTTATATATATATATATATATATATATATATATATATATAAAAGCTTCATTTAATATAGAAATATAACCACTGATCTATATAATGTTCTCTATTATAAATCAGTGAATATAACATATTTTTCTTGAATATATAAATGCACAGTGCACACATATATTATATAAACATAACTTCAATCCTTTGACAACACCAATATATATATATTGTTTTTTCCAGACACACACACATATATATATTTGTGTGTGTTTTAGATGTTTTTTATTTTCTTTTTTTATTGTCTTTATATGTGTGTTGATTTTTTAAACTTAAATTTTACTTTCAGTAATTTTACTTCATCTAGATAAATGAAATAAAAACTTAACAAATGAAATGTCACTCTGTAAACTGTGTTTTATGTATAATACAAACATTAGCTTTAGCTTAATTCCTATTACTGCAATGGAAACGTTTGTACATCATATCCGTACATTTGAAAAGCGGCGCTGTCTGTTTAAATCCCGCCAATCAGTTGGAACGCCTGTAACACGCTTCCGTTTCCGAGGAGACGGAAGCGTGTCTTCCTGTTTGGCAGAAGGAGGAAGCAGGATGTGTGAAATCTCACATGTGCTTGTTGTTATGGTATGTGAGCGGAGCGACATGCATGCAAATACGTATTTACCTCTCCCACTCTCTTCATTTAGCTCTTCAGCAGGGTGGTCCGCGTCGCTGCTTTACCTAGCTGCGCTTTGTGAAGTTTTTCCTCCATTTGTGTGACGAGTAGTTGTTTATAAACACTGGCTGGGGTCCATGCAGGAAGTCTTTTACTATGTTTACATGCTCCGATCATGTCGCTAACAGCAGATCGCTGCTTTCACTGTGTTTCTCGAAATGCAGACACCGAGATTCAGATAGGAGTCTCTCACTTTAGCACGCTTGCTTTTCAACTTGTACCAAGCTGTTAGCTTAATGCTAGTTACCACCATAAAAACATCCTGACCTGTCAGATCAGAGTGCAGTGTCATTAAAGCACGATTAGATTCGACGCAATGACTTTTCCATTTGACTGCTTACACACAGAACAGAAGTGAGCGTTCACATCCGAACGGTAACATTAACGTTAGCTAGAAACTTTAAAAGCAACATTGCCCAGCAATTGTCTCATACATTATTGATTGTTATTGGCAGTTTTAATATGATTAAAACATGGTATAACTGATAAATTGAAACTTAATATGCTTTACAATATGTCATCATATGCCTTAATGTTGTGTGATTTAATTGCAAAAGTCAGTTGACACCTCTGTAGCAGTTTGACAATCAGTCTAATGTTTGAAATATTTGAATATCACTGCTTTATAATTTAGTAACTGTTATAGTTACTGTATGTTTTTATTATGCATTAATAGAAATTTCTATAATGCGCTATATGCATTCATGTTAATGAATTTACTGGCAACTAAGGCACACTTTTTGCGATGGTGTTGTAACATGAAAAGGTCATAGCATTGCAAGCTTGTTTGTTTGTTTATATATATCTATTTATTCTTGATCAGGGTGACATGCAGTAATATTTCTATAGTGGTGTGTCCATGCCTGTCAGAGCCAGCATCATCTTCCTCTTCTGTTTAGTTTGGATAACTATGGCCCAGCTCTTGGCACAAGAAGAAAAAGAAAAAACTACTGCACTAAAAGGTAAAGCCAGCTTTTGTGAATACACACTGTGCTTGAATACGTGCAAGTAGAAATGAAATAATCACACATTTTAAGAGGGATGTTGAGTGTGTTTATTTACATTGATTTGTTTTCTAGATTTACTTTCTAGGATAGATTTAGACGAGCTGATGAAAAAAGACGAACCTCCGCTGAACTTTCCTGAAACTCTGGAGGAGTTCGAATATGCCTTCAATGAGCGTAAGTCTGTTTGCTTGACCTTAAGCGAAACATTTTTAGACACAGTCAATTATTTCACGCTATGACATGTCTTGACCATCAAATAGCGTTTGGGCTTGTACTTTAATAGCATCATTTTGCATGGTGTCTGTGGTTCTGAAGGTTTGAATGCATTAGAAGTGTGCAGAGGGTTTCATTGGATATTGACAGCAGGCAGCAGGCTGTGATAGCGCTGTCTGTTTCAGAGTCTCTGGAGTCTGTGGCAGCTGAATGGACAAGTTGTGCATGCTATGGGCTGTCAGTGACTTACTCAGCCTTGTGCTCTGTTTGACGGCTACATTTGCATAACCTTGCTCCTCTCTCTAAAACGCCTCCTGTTAGCGTCTGGAATACCTTATATCAGTCTCTCAGTGAAGAGTATCACTTTTATTCGATTTTAGAAGAAAGTTTCACTTTGTAACTTCTTTTCCCTGCTTTCTGAGATGAATGTAAAACGACCCATGAGCTTATGCATAGTTCTGAACATTAGCTTTTTAATGTAGGGTTTTTGTCGAATAGGAGACAAAATAGGCTCTAAGACCAGCCAGTGGGGTGCAGAGCATTTAGAAAGCATTAATCGTTTATCTAAAGATTATATGAGCCAAATTTAGATCTGTGTAAATGTTGTTTAAGTGATTTGAGTGATGGCAATAATTCGGATTGGATATAAAACAGTCAGCTATGAGTGCATAGCCTTTACAAAAAGTTGATGGGTAAAATATATTATATGAGACAAATACCAACTGGATATATGTAAATATATTTTAAAACCCTGATTTGAGTTTTAAAATAATTATTAAACAAACATCAAAATGATTTATTAATATTGTTGTTGTTGCTATTATTTTATGAATTTGTAATAATTTAAACGATTTGTAATTTGTAATTTATTTGTAATAAATTACAGTGCGTTCTTTCTTTCTTCCTCTCTTAAATAATGGGACGTGACAGTGTACCTGTGGAAACTGTTTTTTTCCTCTCTCTCTCTCTCTTTTTTTTTTTAATCAGCAGTGATTTAATGAGATATCCCTACAAAAATACATATGCATTTGAAATGAATGTTTTTTCCTTTCCTTCTTCCCAAAATCATGTGGCTTGATGACGTCTTCCCAGTCCGCCTTCAGCTTGTTCATTACTGGAAATCCAAGGTTATGTATACCTCATTAAGCTAAAAATGGAGAAAGCATGCTAATTATGGCAGGTTAAAGCAGGGAGAATAAGTTGAAGGGGGATATTCCTCAGAGAGCTTGTGTTATGAAGACGATGGAGCTGAACTTCCACTGCATGTTGCTTTCATTAGATCCCCTCTTCCTTCTGTTAGGCACTTCTGGTAGTAGTGTTTCTCTTCACCCCTTTGTGAATGCATAATTGATTTTTAAAGGTTCTTTCTTTTTCTTTCTTTTTTTTTTACACTAGCGCGCTCCCCCCTCTCTTCTTTCCACTGTCTCTCTTTCTCTAATTCACTTTCCTATCCTATCTCAAAGGAGCGGCCATGCTTTCGGAGTTCATCGTTGATATACGGCCTTTTAGTGGTACATGTTGTTGAACAGCTAACGATGAAAGCGAATAGTGTAATACTCTCTGAGTTAGCCATGTTGGAATTATCACCTGCTAACTGTGCAAAAAGTGCTGGAGCTTTGAGAATGAGGGGAATGAAAGTGCTTATGCAATCTTTTATCTTCAAAGCAGTTTTTTCCTTTTTGTGGAGCCATGCATTAGGGTAATTGCAAAAGTATGATGCCTCAAGGCTATTTGGGTTAAGTGTATATGCTTTAAGTATTTTAGCTTCACGCCTTGGCAATCAGAGAGGTCACTATTAGATTTAACACTGGTTTTAGGCTTTATTATTCCTCTGTGTCACCAGTAGAATCGATGGGTCTGTCTTTCTCAAAAATCGATTTAGAAATGTTGAAAACCAGTTTGTTTATTTTATTTAGTGTTGCTATTTTTGGTGGAATATAATTGTATTAATATGTATTTAAAAATAAGAGTAGTACCGTTTAGAAGTCTTTATTTTACTTTATACTAATATTTTATACTCAGCAAGGTTGCATTAATTTGATAAAAAAGTCTAAAGACATTATTCTTAGAAAATATTTCTAATTCATTTAATGTCATGAAGTGACAGAACAAGCTGAGACCGACTACATCCAGAAGAACTCTAAGATGTAGAAGAAGAAAAAAACCTACCTGTAAAGCTACCTGAAAACGATGGACACGTGTACTTCGGGAACAGAAGCTGTTTTACCAAAAGCTGAAATATCAAAAATTTATTTGATTTAGTTAATAGAAGTTAATTGATAAATTAAATCTATTTATGGCATTTTTTTTGAAAACATCCTCATTTTTGTCTAAAACTTTGAACAGTACTATATCTATCAAGGTAGGTTTTTTTCATCTTGGAAACGGTGCAACAGTTCTTCTGGATTGAGTCTGTCTCAGTTTGTTCTGTTACTTCATGTGATTCCAGACAGACTGATGATGATCAGATCGGATCTCTGTGTGGAGCACTGGCTGTTGTCAGACTATAGACAATAATATCACTGCATTATTACAATTAATAAAAAAATTATATTTGGAAACTGATATTACCAACTGACATGCTGCTGCAAAAGATAGAAATAACCCACTTATAACCATTTTTTGTTGGAGAAAATACTAGTGGCCTAAGACTTTTGCACAGTACTGTATATGAAAAAAAGAGATATAAATTAGAATAAAATGTAATATTATTTTACAGTATTACTGCATTTCTGTCAAATAAATAAAGCATTGGTCAGCGTAAGAGATTTTCAAAAACATTACAAACATTTTTACTAACCCCAAACTTTAGAACAACCATGTGTATTTCTTAGTTGTTTTACCCTCAGCTGAATTGTAGCTGCAGACTGGCGGTCTTTCATCACAACTTTGCCAGATGTCTCCTCAAACTCTGTATCTGCAGCTGTGGTGATGTTCCAAAAGATCTCAATTTCACCAAAGATGCCTGGACCTCTTACAAGACTGTAATTGATAGGACACATATAATCTTCAGATTAGGGCAGCGTAAAGAAAATCTGTTTTGATATGAGTTCTGTTTTGTGACACCAATGGTAAAAAATAAAAGATCCGGTAACCTCTGTTGGTTGGAGAAGGTGAGAAGTTTACCTGACCAGAGCTGTTCCATTGTAATTGATTCTTGGCTCGCCAATCAAAACATTCCTGCTGGAATCAGCTAATCCTACAGTTCCCAGGGCACCCATATCAGCTTGAATTACAACCGTAGCAATGCCTGATGAAAAGAAAAAGTAATTGATGTAAAAAGATGACCTGTTAAATACACAGACACATGATATTCACTAAAATATCCTGACTTATGAAAAGAAAAAAAAAACATTAACGTCAGAAGAAAAACACAGCAAAACCACAACTAGTGAAACTTTTGAAGGACAATAATTGTTTCCAAGATGCTATCAGTAGTGATAATATGCTGACAAACCTCTAACTGGATCAATGACATGCTCATTCGTTGGAGAGAGCAGTTGGATAGTGAATCTCTCCTCTCCCTCCAGAACAGCATCGGCCAAAGCTTGAACCACCACAGTTTTCTTTGACTCAGTCTACAAACAATAAAACAATTTAACAACAGTGATTATCTCACTGTGGCATAGGTAAAAGTGCTGCTCAACTAGTTTAAAGGGATAGTTCACCCAAAATGAAAATTCACCTTCATGTTGTTCGAAACCCATAAAACCTTTGTTTATCTTCAGAACACAAATTAATATATTTAAAACCGTGGTAGTACCTACGGAGGGCCAGATGCTCTCTTATTAA
The DNA here is from genome assembly GCA_032353835.1 of Enteromius viviparus. Lineage (NCBI taxonomy): Eukaryota > Metazoa > Chordata > Actinopteri > Cypriniformes > Cyprinidae > Enteromius > Enteromius viviparus. Next base: position 8,259,101 of record JAUCNO010000795.1, on the reverse strand, counting down.
AGAAATCTCTTAATATGTTTTCTGATGAACAAAGGTTTGGAAAGACATGAAGGGGAGGTGTTAATGACAGAATTTTTTATTGAACTATCCCTATAAGACAGTAATCATATTCACCACCCATGCTTACCCCATTAAAAAGGAGAGTTCCATTACGAGGGCTTAGGTCATCTCTGCCCTCTTCCTGCAGAAGCCATATCAAATGCACCACCCCTTCACCTCCTGAACTACGCACTACGGTCAGTGTAGCTATAGAAGCTGCATCATTCAGAAACCGAGGCTCAGACACAGAGACCTGAGGAAAGATAAAGCATTTTACTTAGGTTCATCTTTTCAGTCAAGCTGATTATGGTTTTTATAAAGTAACATCAAGGTATCTGAACCCTAATGGCAGTAGTTAAACAAAGTAAACACAGGGTTACATCTGATCAAATAAAGTATTAAGAAATACAGACCACTCACAAAGCATAAAAATGTAAGGTTATGCAATTATCACAAGTAAGACAATTAAAACAACATAGGTTAAGTTGCAAAATGGTAATACAGAACTAATATTTAAATATATTATTTACCATTAGCTCTTCAAACCCGAACCGACCAAAAGGTGAATCATTGGCTGGGATACTGATTACCACAGCTGTCTCATCCCCCAACCTTGCACCTCCAATGACTCGAACCAGTTTCACCATAAACGTCTCTGTGGACTCCACAACTGTGTCATCAGTAATGGTGATCTCAATATAAGCCATTGCCTGTTCAACAAAAAAAAAGTTCACGTCATTCATTCTTGTTCAATGTTCCATTTCCACTTTTTAAAGACATTTCCAGCTAAAAAAATCTAGTAAAACGCATCATAATTTGCAGAATCAACATTTCAAAATAGGTTCAGCTGTAACATATTAGAATAAAAAAGATACATATCTGATGTTAAACTTTACCTGTCCATCTTGAAAGGTAAGGTTTCCGGAGGAAGGACTGAAATCCTCAGTGTTGGCTGTGACTGTTTGTGCCTCCCAGTAAAGCACCAGTCTACCAGATCTACCGGCCATTCTCATGACAGCCAAGCGAAGGATGTTTCCAGGTGATGGTACCTCAAATGCCAGCACTGCCCCAGAAACATCCTAGAAGACAAGGGATTGTAGAAGCATGTTCATTCTTCATTCGTAATAACATTGGTACATAAACCTCATTAGAGAGAATTAACTGAAAATCAACCTTTGAGACATTAAAACTGAGGACTCCTCTTGGATCATCGCTCTCTTGGATGGTGACCTCAGCTATCTCCAAACCAGGTCTCCTCACACTGGGCTGAGCTGCTCCTATGTCTCCACCCAACAGTTCAACTCTAGTAATGTTTACAAGGAATGTCTCAGCCAGTTCAGGAATATCATCCTATGAGTAAACACAAGGATTAGTGCAATTTTAATCTTTACCCGCATGCATATTACATATTGCATAAACTAAAACCTTTTAGAGACCTCATACATCTTAAAACAAGGAATAATTTCTTTAGCAGATTCTAAGAAGCATACAAAAAGCTTCTGTACAATTAATTCCAAGAACATGCTGATTTATGTCAGAAGTCTGAGTCATAAACTTTCAGCCCAAACAAATTCAACATGTGGTTTTTGAGGCTGGACAATAAGCAAAAATATCTAACGACCACTGCAATTTTCAAGGCACAAGCTATTCCAGGAACAAACTGAAAAAAGTGGCTTTTCTGTGGTTGTGATAGTAACTGGCTGTTGGCTTGCACTGTATGAGGTCAATCTCGATCCGCATCAGCCTCAGCGTAGTGTGTCGTCAGACTGAATGGCCTGAGACTAAATAGGAATGTTTTTGCAAGACGATTTGTATATTCATTATTACATATTTAGGCTGCATTTTATTTAATCAAAACCACGGTAAAAACAGTAATATTGTGAAATATTATCAATTAAAATTCAAAATATACTTTTTCCATAATATATTTAAAAATGCAGTGTCTTCATGTGATGTCACAGCTGAATTTTCTTCAAATCAATATTTAGCTTCAAATGTAAGTAATCAGTAAATTACATAATCTGGGTTCAAATAAAAAAAATTTAAATCACCAGCATGCACTTTCAACCAGTACTGTGACTTAACTGGGAATCAATCTAACTTTCTGAAGATAATTCTTTAATAAACGGCATCTCAGTGAAGCAGTCAGAATAGTTGGATTGTAATGCTCACCGGCAAGATGGTAACAGATACTAAAACAACAGTAGCGTTCTCTTTCATGATGACTGTGGCTTCTTTGGCTACATAGTCAGATCCCTCACTAGCCTGATTAACAGGTGGCAGATGGAGGGCTGCTTTGGTGGTGTAGTAAACTAATACATCCCTTGATGCTCCTTGATCTCTCACAATACTTAACGTAATGTTGCTTGGGCTCTCTGAAGTGAAAGGAAAGAAAAATGTAAATAGTTACATCAGTGTATTTCAATACATTCAATATTTTTATATTGTACTGAAAAAAAGACTATACAACTAGAAAATATGTAATGCTGACTTAAACATTTACATGGTGACTTAAATACTGTGATGGTACAATGTTTATTTGCCACCAATAGGTTGTTTAATTTATTATTATGCTACGTTCAAATAAGTTAAGCACAAATGGATTACTTTGAGGTTCTGGCGTAATGAAGTACTGGGAATCGAGATGCCAGCCAATGACTCCGTAGGGTGAACCATTCGCTCTAATGGTGAGGTTTGCTTGTGCACGCTGAGGGTCGATCATGGCTCCTCTGGATGGGTCAGTTATCCCAATCGTTATGACCTTGGTCAGGACAATGGTGACTTTTTCTGCTAATTCTGGTATAACATCAGCTAATATATTCAGTGAGATGGTAGCAACAGCCTGGCTCTCAGAAAATGTCACCTACACAGAAAACAGATGGAGAGGGTCTAAAGAGGTCTGCAATTCATAGTGCATTGTGGTTATATCATTTGTTGGCATTTTGCTGTCCTAATTGAAAGGTTTATATAATAGGTTTAAATAACAGGTTCTAGTACAGTGTTTTTGTAAACAGTTGCCTAATCATTTTAATTACAAATGAACTGCTACAAGTGACAGCTTATAGCTAAGAGTTGTGATTTGGACCAGAATGACAGTTTGCAATACACATGCATTTCGGTCAAATATTATAACTAAAACAATTGAAAACAGAAAGCAGCAGCTCTCACCACTCCTGAAGTGGGAAAAATGTCATCCAGACTACCATAGGCACTCCAGTGTACTGTAAGTCTGCCAAACCTGCCTCTCCTCCTCTCAATGCTCAGAGACACAGGGTTATCATCCTCCAACTCATCCACCTCCCGCATTAAAGAGCTCTGTAGGCAAATATATTCCTATATCAACTGTGCTTCAGCATCAGTACTTCACATTTACACTGTTAAAGCTCATGGCATTGGATTTTGTATATTCAGATAACAGCATCTGTGAAGCACACAATGTATTCTAAACTTTATACCTGTGCAAAGCCTATAATTCCATAAGCATCATCATTAGCTGGAATGAACAATGTCACTTGACCACGAAAGCCAATTTCTGCCCCGCCTTTGGGGTTCTTGAGGCTGACACGAAAATGTTCTTCCTCCTCAGGAACATCATCATCAATTACACTCACTGCTATTTCTAACTCACGAACACCAGGTTGGAAAAACAGCTCTCCTGAACTGAGGATAAAAGAAAAAAAATTATCAATGACCATTAGCATTAGACCGTTAAAAGGTATACAAATGTTTTGCAATAATGCAAATGACAACACAACAACAACAACTTAAATACAGAAACAGTTTTTTTCCCCTTATGGTTTACTTAGGAATGGTAACATACTTGGGGATGAAGTCAGATTGGTTGGACACTGAGGTCAGCTCATATACCACAGAGCTTGATTCGGAAGTGGCTACAATAAGACTCTTGGTAGAATTAAGAGAAGGAACAGGAAGGTACAGGAATTCTTGTGCAGCAGGAGATTTCAATACTTCAGCAAACTGCCTCAGATCAGACCTCCACGAGTACAGGGCTGAACCACTTAGACCCGCAAGCAACAGGTGAGCTAAGACAAAAAAACAAAACAAACAAAAAAAAACATGTAAATCTAATTTCTCAGTACAGATGGTTTAGCTGTATGATACTGTAAATGACATGAAGCCTGCACACTATATATATACATGCAAGGCAAACAAATAGTTAAATATATAAGTGATATATATGTACTACAAAAGTTCAAAAGAACTGCAGCAAAAAAAAAAATGTGTTTCAGTAGATCTATGTAAATGATCAGTTTTGATTTGTGTTTAGACCAAACCCCTAACCAGGCCACATCCATGTTTGAGGAATATCAATACAATTCTGTTTTGCAAGCGCTTTTTTATAGCATGTAAATTAAAATATCAATATAACCTGAGGCATAAAATTTTGGTAAAGATGGCACATAGGTAAAAATACATTTAACAGTGGAAACACACTAAATGTGATATTATTTAAACAGACTGCTCCATATTGTCTGGCAACTCACATATTCTGGAAGGAGGGGTAAAGGGCTGGACTGAAACGAGGCTGGAAAATGGGATGGATTGTGTCTGCTGGAAGAAGTTTTGCTGAGAACCCCACATAAACACTTTACATGTTGAGTTTGGACCTTTTCATGGTGAATAATGAAGACAATGCGAACGTTAGATACAGATACAGGGGAGCAAAGCTCATTTCTAAGTTTATTTCAGTTTCAAATTTTCTTGATACTACTGCTGACTGCATATGATACCTTCAGTAACGACGAGGAGGAACGTGTCTCCGCCCATCTGAAATGATTCCACTTGCTTGACTCGAGCACTAACTTCTAAAGTTTGAGGGTTTTGGAAACGTCCATTACTCCACTGATATATCAGACATGCCGATGACGTTCTGTTCCTGCACACAGCCAGGTGCTGTACATTGATGCTGCCTCGTCTGAAGGGTACGGCTGTGATAATATCTTGCAAGTCAAGACGTTGATGAAGGGCGAATGAGCCTCCATTCCACACAAAAATCTTAAGACAGAAAGAAATTATTTCTCACTATTGCTTCTTTAATGCTTCCAATCAGAACTTCCAAATTTGTATTTTACTGTCAGACTGAGTTTACCTCGCTAGAAGCAATCAAATATTGCTGGAGCTCAGTGGAGAAGTGTTTAATGTTGGAACTGTTCACAGTAAGAGTCTGCTCCTACAAAAGGGGACAGAATTATTGATATTAGCTATGTGCTATATTAGCACAGTTTATTAGCTATGATAGCTAATAAAAAGATAAACTGGCAGCATACTCACTTGAGTGAGGTTGAGGTCTGCCTGAAGGCGAAATAAGCTGATTGTGGCAGTTAATGACACAGTGCTGAGTGCATGGGAAACTGCCACATAGCTGGAGCCATTTACTGTAAAACCCACACAAGAGCTGGGATTCTGGAGGCTGACAAACTATGAGAAACAAAATAAAAGAGAGAAAAGGAACAAATAGGTGAAGAAAGGAAACAAACAAATAAAATGAACATTGTCCTGCACTGACAAGGTATGACAAATAATTACCTTCTTAAAAAATGTGTAAATTACAGAATAAAAATACATACATTAATTAAAATAACTTTACTAAAAAAAGGATGTTAAAATGAGTACAAATTAATCAATTATTCAAATCTTTGCCTGAACTTCACATGATATTGGTTGCACAGATTGTGCATTCTTAACATAAAATAAAACTGTAAATTTAACACATTTTGTTTAAAACCAAAATAAACTAACTTTTATTATGTATGTATATGCAATTTAGGTGCATTGGTTGATATAGTTAAGGAAACCGAACAAGCAGACTGCATTGCATCACAATTCAGAGTGAATATTCTTCTACCAAAACACAAGCGCTAAACTTTTTTTTTTTTTGCCTTGAATGCTTTTTTTATTAGATAGGACAATGTATCTGAAATGGTAAACAACTTAGAACACAGAGGGGAACAGAATAGGCAAAGGATCTTGCATGCATCACAAAATAACTGAAATCAGAGCATACCTCCACAGGAACTAAGACTCCCTGCCATTTGTAGAGCACAGCCTGGTTCTGAGTTGAACCTCTGAGCAGCCTCAGGACCACAGCAGAGTCTTCATTTGGCACTGCACACCAGACTGACGCCAAGCTATCCCTGACAGACTGAAACGCAGCCAACACTGGCTGTTCTCCTCCTAAAGATACAAAGTCTATGGTCAAATAGTCTTTGCTTACACCAAAATGAACTTACTGCCGCAATTTCTTACTCATGCCAAATGCTGTTCCTGACCGGGTCTCCCATTCCACGCTGACGGCTGACTCCAACCCGTTACTGCGAGATATAGTCAGGTACACCGCACCGCCATGCTCCTCCACTCTCATGGTGTCTAGAGTCCTGGAAAATACACAAATAGAGTAGAAGCAGGGGTTGTCTAACAAGCTTGTTTTAAACAGACAGTGAATGTACCTGTTCAATGATGGTGATATTCTGAAGAGTCCTAGAGGAGCCTGATTCTGCAGTACTGTGATGAAAGTCTGCAGTGAGTCTCCCAGTCGAGCACCTCCGGTTGGGTCGGACAGAGTCACTGTGAATGTCTCATTCATCTCTGGCTCAGCATCCAGAACAGCCCAGATCTCCAAAGTCTAGAAGACAAATATGAGACTATTTCTCCTCTCTGACAAAACACTACATGTATTTTCTCAACTTTTGATGGGTTTATTTAATCAAATTCTCATTGCTCAGTAAGATAAACTGTACCTTGAATCTGACTCCATCCTCAAGTACCACAAATCCAGAGGAAGGTGTAAGATCTTCAGTGTACAGTGATCCATTGACATCAGTGATTGTGAATTGGACCGTTACTGTACCAAATACACCCTGAGGAGGATCTCGTATGATGTAGAGGGTGGCCACACTTTCCCCAAGACCTGACACAGAGGTGGGCTCCCTCAGCAGGAAATGTTCACTGTTATTGAAAGATATGATTCCATGGCCATCGTCATTGGCCAGAATAGTCACGGTAGCTGTAAAAAAAACACATTAGAGAGAAATTATACTGCACTGATCATGGACGATCATGAATATTTAGTGTCTCCCAGCATACCAGACCTGTAGTGTTTTCTCCCAGCTGCAGCCCTGCCGATGGATTTGCTAGAATTAACTGAAAGGTCTCATCCCCTTCAGGAATGGCATCATTTAAAATCTGGACTTCAATAAACCTGTGCCGTTGTCCATCCACAAAATGTATCATCTGTGTACATATATATGGTAAATAATTATTAACAACAAACTTTGAAAAGTTAATTGTATTTAAAAAGTAGAAAGAGTGTTTGTGCCTCACTGATGGGGTAGCATTGAAATCCAGACCCAACTGAGCCTCGAGATTTTGGGCATAGAAGAACAGGGACACATTTCCATATGTCCCAGCATCACGGTACGCCACCAGAGTTAGCACGCCTATTGTTTCATTTATCACATAGCTGAGGAAAGAATTCATGCATTACCAACATTGTACTCAGTATAAAATGAAAGTGCAATCGAAAAAAGACAAAAAAGACTTAAAGGGAGCTCATACTCTATGTTTTGCCAGCCAATGATTCCTTGGATTCCATCATTAGCATTAATGCATATCTCTGCTACAAGACCTTCAGTATCTGGAAAGGAAAATATCAGGAATACATCAGAAAAATAAAATAAATAAAATAATAAAAATAGTTTATAATAGGGGTAGGATTATGGACAATAGCAGCATGCTTAGGGTTTCAAAAACAAGGTAACAAAAAACTAGGTAATGTTGCCACATTATTAACTACTGCTACACCAATAGTAACCTACTAAAAAAAGAAATAAATAAAACACTAATAGTCTTCTACCAACATTCTTTACAAATCACTGATTATAAGCGAGGAGTGTAGACTGTCTTTGGGAATGATAGAGCTCAGACTGCTGTGAGCTGTCAATTATATAATCACCACTTACAAACAGATTCTACTGTAGCTACAAAATACCACTGACAATACCACATGAAGCACTAAGCACTAAAGCAAATCAAGCACGTGTGTGGCTGCCATTACCTTTCAATTTATAGTAAATCTCTATGAAAGGATTCAACAGGATTTAAGTTAAAAAGAAAGTCAAATTAAAATTAAAACCTAAAACCTAATTTAATGTGACTCAATTTATTTAATTATCTAATCATCTTACTTAGTTTAGGGGCAATTGGGAGAGTGGTTATGAGGACAGCTGATGTTATATTGACTAAGAAAAACTCTTGCAGCTCAGGGACGTCATCCTGTTAACAACAAACACAATTATTTTCATTGATTAATTCAATTATGGTTCATACAATATGCCTGAGATTGAATTAGCATCTAAAAATAATTCATAATTTATTAACATTAAATGACAACTGTAAGAATGTAGAGCAGCAGCATCATACATCTAAGATGGTGATGGGGATGGACACAGATGTCTGTCCGTCCTGCATGATCACAGAACTGGAGACGTGTCTGAAGTCCTGGCCTGGCTGGGCTAGAGCTCCCTCAGTCTGTCTGAGGTCCTGCAGAGAGCCCTGCACTGTCTCATAGCTGATATTTACAGCACCTGTAGGGAAAAGTAGCTATGTTTACATCCTCATATTCCAGGACAACATTTAAGTTATGTTACAAGAGTAGCTAACCTGATGCACCAAACTCTCGGTTTATGTAAATCCTGATGGTGGTGTCTTTCTCATCTGTGGTCACTTTTAAGGATGAGGGGGCAATGCTGAGTAAACCAAATGGCTCGTCACTAGCTTCCACGCTAACCACTGCTTCACGACCCTGAGCATGCAGAGCTGCCATGCCTGTCTGCGTAACCCCTGAGAAAATTACATAGTGTACATTATTATTTAAACAAAAAAGAATAAGAAAGAATAGATTGTGTATAGAATCAGCACGCCCTAAATACATCCTGAATGTTACAATGTTAAGTGAAATTGTGAGTGATCAACAAGTTAAAAAGGCAATAGTGTTAACTTGAACTCCTTAAAACCAAGATAATTTACCTGAGAAGCAAAACTTTGAAATATTAAAAAATATTCTACTTTCACAAATGTGAATAGTAAATCTTAGCAGCCTTGCTAAACATGCTACACATGGTGGCAATGTACAGCAGATTAAACCTTCCTGTGTGCTTCTGATAAATACCTTTGGTTTGTATGTTTGATAGGATAACTCTGTACTCCTCTCTCTCCTCTGGTATGGTATCCTCAAGTAGCCTCAGCACTATGGTATTATTTAACATTCCCTGAAACAGAAGTTGAGGCAGAACATTAATCGCTCATTGTCCTTTTTGAATTTAATTCAGGTTTGGTTTAAAAGAAATGCTCAAATGATCTGCTAAAGCAACATTTTTTTTCATTACCTCTGAGAAAAATAGAGTTCCTGAGGTGTCTGTAAAAGTCATTGAGACTCGAGGGCCTTCGATCCTCCATTCCACTGTGACATTTCCAATAGCAGGAGCTGTTCTCTCCACCAGCAGAGACAAACTCTCACCTATTGAATAAAATAAACATCTAACCTTACTTATTAACCATTTTCTGGTTTAATGAGACGTGGACTTTGTCTTGGGTTTATTGGCTAAACCTCAACAAACTTTACTTCAAATAATACAACCCTCAAATGATTTAGAAGTTGATATTAATGAGTTGAGGTTCTTTTCCTTACAGTATATAGGGATATAGAATTCACGTGTCCTGTCATGCGTGCATGGTGACACCAACCATCTTCCCTAATGTAGCAGCTGTTGCAGATCCCTCTTCTCTCATCACATCTTGGTACTATGTTACTAGTTACTATGGAGCACAAACTGATGCCTAATTATCCATTTACAACATGTTTTAAATGCCTCTACACTTGCACACACCCATAACAGAAGTTAAATCAATTATGCTACTCTTAAAATTCTTAATATGATTTTTTAAAATAAAAAACCCTGACTATAAACATAAAAATGTGAATTATTTTTATTTGATTAAATTATTTCTAATTGATGATTGATAAAAATTCGAAGTTTAACGAAGTGTTCTCTTGTGTCTGATGTAGACAGGGTATCATGCATATCATTTGTGGTGTAAACAAGCCTTAAAATTGGAAAAAAAGAAAGAAAAACACAGACCCTCTCTGACGATGACAGATCTTGAGGCTGTGTGAAAGCCCACCACACCAGCTGCATTGTCATTGGCCAGGATGAGGATGGTGACTGTGTCCGAACTGGGAAGGATACGGCTGCCACCTTCAGTGCTCACTAACCCAATCTGTAAAGTCTCGTTGTCCTCAGGTTCCATGTCATCCGCGATGACAAACTCAAGGGTCTTCTTTACATCACCTTCAAGGAAAAGACAGGAGATTCTTTATATTCTTTTATTAAATGTAACTTATCGATACTAGTTTATTTGAATTATAGAAAATGTATTTCACTATTAACTGCCAGTTGTACAAAAAAGGTACTGTCAACACAGCAATTAAATCAAAGACCAAAACTTCCAAAAAAACTCTATACCTGCCAAAGGTAGGTAATATAAATAATCCCACAAGAGTGAAGTATGAACATTGTAATACAAGGTAAAAAAGACACGACTCATTAAAACTTTTAAGGTTGAAAAAGCATATTTAGTTCAACCGAATCTTTTGACTTTTCCTGACAAATGTTGCAAGAACCATCAAAAGCACTTACCCTCTGCGAAGATGAGGGTCTCCCCTGTCCCATTGAAGTCAGCGCTGGGTGTGGCACTGCCACCAACATACTTCCATTCCACTGTAACCTGTCCCATACTGCCTCCTCTTCTCTCAATGACAAGCAGCACTGTTGTTTTTTGTTCCTCTCTTACTTCAAGATACAGCCCATCTTGTGTAGCATTGGGGTTAATGCTGTAGAGCAGAAATATTCCAAATGCATCTCCATTCATCGCTATAGTTACCAAAGCTGTGTCTGGCTGCTGTATTGTTGGCAAGTTTTTGGTAGTTGCGGTCATGTTAACCAATCTAACATTCAGGATTTTAATCACAAAACTCTCATCCACCTCTGGCAAAGAGTCAGTCAAGATGGGCACAGTGAGGTTAGCAGCTCCCGATCTGTCCAGCATGATTGCGGTCTGAGCCGTCATGGTTATGTAGTCGCTTCCAGCAAGAGCCTGCGAGCTAAACAGCGAAGCGGCCGCTGTGGTGTTTTTTAAATAGGTGAAGGTTTGTGGGGAAGGACTCAGTTGTCTGGCCCCAGATGTTACCCAGAAGCAACTCGCTCTTGGTGCGTTGGTGAAGCTGAAAGCTTGGCAAGCGCGCTCTCTAAGGCAAAACGCAGCACAGAAATTCAAGATGTTTGTGTCTGTGGTGATGTTGATGGGTCTGCGGAGGGCACTGGATGGTGCTCCAGCCAATGGAGAATCATAGTAAACCAGGAAATTTCTGCCTTCCCTGAGAGCACTGCTTACGATATCAACTTCAGAGGTGCTATAAATGATCTCCAGCATGCCAAAGTTACCACCACTGCATTGAAAAACACAAAAAAGCAACATAACGTACCATTCAAAGCTAAATTAAAGACATAGGAAAGACATGCACATTACCTCCTTCGAACAGTAATATTAGCAATGTAGATCCCTTCCAGAGGCTCCTGGACACGATATACTGCTTGCGCAAAGTATATGGTTCCATGAGGGTTGTCATTGGCAGGAACAATGATATCAACTACTCTCTCAGTTCCAATGTTCCCACCATTGGTGGCACCTATGAGCTCAACCTTTATGACCTAAATTAAACAGAAAACACTTAAGTACTTAAAGTTTCAGACATCCTTAAAAAGCTTGAAAACCAACACTCACCTCTTCAATTTCAGGTACATCATCAGCCAAAACCTCAACTTTCAGTGTCTTTAAGGTTTCTCCTGGAGCAAACCTGACCTCACCAGACAAAGGTCGCAGATCACCAGTGGCAGGTCTTCCATTGACTGTGGCTCTCCATTGGACATCCACATCACCTATAGTTCCAGCATTCCTCACTATGGGTAGAGACACCTCAAAAGCATTTACTTCTGGCTCCTCGACTGTGATGGGTGCAGCCTGAAAAACTAACCACCAAAAAATGCATTACATTCCATCAAATTGTCACAATGTAAAAAAATGTAACACGTTTCATTACTGAACTTCCATGACGAGCACGTCATTGATAAAAACTAACCAAAAGATCCATATGGATCATCTGAGGGTAGGATGGTTATGATGGCTTGTGTAAGGTCCCCCAGGAGAGCGCCTCCGGTGGTCTGGTTGAGGAGCTCAATCCGGAAGGTCTCTTCCAGTTCAGGCACCACATCATTGATGATGAGGATAGGGACGGGCTTGCTACTCTCTCCCTCCAGCAAAACCACATCAGAAGAGGCCACACTGTAGTCTTCACCTATATATGGAATTCAAACACATATGATATTATTGAGAAACATGAAATATACAGATATAAAATAGATTAAAAAATAGAATATAAAATAGAAGGTTTCATTACATTTTATATGCAGAAACCCAAAATTACTATTTAAACCTTTTAAAAGTCTTCCATTTTCTATATTTCTATATCTATATTTTTTTCTTTGATGAACAGACAGTTCAAAAGAACATTTATTTGAAACAGAAATATGTAAAAAGTTTTACTATCTGCATTTCCACTACGCATCAAATTGTGCCAATTAAAATTGTGAACTGAAAATACAGCCAATGAAACACGTCAACTTCACAAAAACTCCCATGTCGCATTTTTTTATATACTTGCATGAAATACATTTGTCATTTAAACTCACCCACTCTAGCAGTTAAGGGAACTGCTCTGAACTTGACAGACACGTCAGCAAAAATCCCTCCAATACGCGTTACATTGATTATAGGTCCAACGTAGTACTCGTGCACACTCACTGCTGGTGAAGACAGTTGTAGCACCCCGAAAGCATCATCGCTGGCCTCTATAACGATCTGGGCAACTGTGGCGTTCCGTGGGCCAAGTCGAGGGGAAAGATCGACTGAAAAACCAAAAGTTACTCTCAGTAAACTTTCTGGATTATACATTTCATGGATTAGAATTCAAGACACCTTTCAAGCAATTTTTACCTGGTCTGAGCTGCAGCCCTTCAACCAAAGTGACGCTGACCAGTTCCAAAAATACAGACTCTGCTCTCTCCGGTTCCTCGTCATCAAGTACCCTCAGGGTCACATTTACTTCACTCTGATTAGCAGAGAATATCACAGACTCCACAACAGGCACAAAGTCATTCCCTGCACTGGCCCGACCCACTCCTGGTGTGCTAAATGGGGCTGCATCAATGTCCCTCAATGTTCGATATGTCACTCTCACCCTTCCCATTAAGCCTTTTCTCCTCTGTATGGTCAGGGTGATGACAGCATTTGCTTCTGGTACACGGATTGGTCTACTGCTGTCAGAGAATACAAAAAGTCCATAAGGGTCATCGCTGGCCAACACGGTCAGTGTGGCAGTAGTTTCCTTCCCGAGTCGACCATGAGAAACATTAGAGAGGAGGATATTGAAGCTCTTGTCGAGTTCTGGAATGTCATCTTGGGAAATCAGTAAGTAGATGCTTCCAACAGTCTGGCCTACATCGAAGGTCACATTCCCAGATCTATAAACAAGTTCTCCCTCTGACTTAGCATCTGCCTCCCAGTACACGGACACATTGGACAGTGCACCAAAGGTACGAATCACCTGAGGAAAACAGGGAACTTAACTAATCAGTACAAATTGTTTCGAATATATATTTTTTTAAATAATTAATTTTATTGACTCTACAAATACATATTTCTAAAGGGTCATGTGACACTGATGACTGAAGTAAAAAATGCTTTGAAATGACAGGAACAAAATAAATTTCAAAACACATCAAGTAGAAAACAGTTATTTTAATTTTTTTTTAATATTTCATAACAATAAGGGATGCCATTAATTACTATTTCGTTCCAAACCTGTAAGACCTTTGTTCATCTTCTGAACACAAATTAGGATATTTTGATGGAACCTGAGAGCTTTCTGACCCTCCATGTCTCCAATCTTGATAATAGCGGAAGTTATGATTTGGAGAAGAATTGTTGAACAAAGTTGTTTATTTTGTTTTCTTTGCGCACAAATACAGTAGAATTCTCACAGCTTCATAAAATTATAGATTAGCCACTGATGTTTTACCGACATCCTTACTAAGTTTATGGGTCTTGATCATTTCAGTTGGGCTGCTGTCTATACAGTGTCAGAAAGCTCTTGGATATCAAAAAAAATATTAATATTAATATGCAATCTGTGTTACAGGTTAGGAACAAGAACTTTCATTTTTGGGTGAACCCTTTTAAGTATTTTGATCAACTAATACAGCCCCGATGAGCATAAGAGGCATCTTTCAAAACCTAAAGGCATGTTTATTGCACCACAAGAAGTTTTATTTAAAAAAATATATATATATATTTTCTTGTTTTCAAGTCAAGTCAAGTCACTTTTATTTATATAGCGCTTTTAACAATACAGATTGTAGCAAAGCACTGAACATTATCAAATAGAACAACAGAGTAATGGTAATGTATAATGATGAGAATTAAACTTTATTTATCAAATGCAGAGACGGTCTCTGTAGTCTAGACGACGATAATCACTGGAAATCAGGTGTCCCCAACTAAGCAAGCCAGAGGCGACAGAAGCAAGGAACCAAAACCCCATCCATGAGAGAACGGGGAAATAAACCTTGGGAGAACCAGGCTTAGCTGGGGCCAGTTCTCCTCAAACAACAGAGGACAAGTGGTTTAAAAGATGGATAAATAATAAAGCATGCTAAATATGAAAATATAAGAAAATGGATATTATATTACATGATATTATATTATATCATATATGCCCACAAACCAACAGATGATAAATGGTTTAGAAAATGGATGGATAATATAATAGTGGATATGACAATATAAGAACATAAGTAGAAATGCATAATAATAATACATAATTTTGTATATAATTTAAAATTAATCTTTGACTTCTGTCTTTTTAAATGCCTTTAAATTCCTCTTTTTTCAGGAAATATTTCTATTGCACGTACATGAATTGCCATACATGATTGTAATTGTCATTAACTTGGTTAATCAGCTCATTGTGTAATAGATCATGATCTTAATTCATATTTTTAAATCGACTGGCAGTCCAAACTCTAATTTCACAGGTCAGAAAACGCCGTAGTGTTGAACCATGCGGCGCATTTTGATTTGCTGCTGGTGTGAGTGCATAATTCATGCTGTAAAATGTGATAAGAGCACAGGATAACCCCGGTTTATCCCACATCTCCACAGCTGGGAAACAATACAGCTCTCAGTAGTCTCTCCAGCTCTGCATTCTCCTAGCCATCTTTGTATTTCATCCACATACACTCTCGTCCTGACCCTGGGCTTCCTGGAGGCTATCGAAGACGCGCTCCTCTCAATATTATTTATTTAACCTGAATGCAATTACTCAAAAGACAGTGTGAGATCTCGTGTTGTGATACATAATCTAACATTAGTGTCTACTGTTATGCATCTTTAGCAAACAAACAAATGAAATGACGTAAAAATGTCACTTCACCTTTAATACAAGAGTCTAATCACAGACTCTTTAATGTGCATCAACACATCTGAATGCAGTCATGCGTGTGCGTGTGTGTGTGTGTGTGAGAGCGAGCTTCACACACGTACTGTAGGTGTGTGTGTCTTTAGCTGTTTGTGTTCGCTCTATGATTACCCATCTGTTATGTATTTACACAATAGCTGATGACGGACTCATTGGTGTGTGCAGAAGGTCAGGACCACACTCACGTCTCAGAGGAGCTGCTGTGTGTGGAGAGCGGGGCCCATATGCTGGGCTTTCATGAGTAGATGTGACGGATGGATCGAATGCCTGGGATATGTCACAAATGCTTAGAATTAATCTGCTTTCACACAGAGCTGGCTGGGAGATTAGCCTGTTAGCATGGCTAATTACTGAAAAAAAGCCATTTTAATACCTGGCATCCAATACTCATCTCCCTCACCTACTGTGTGTGTGTTTTTCTGCCTGTCCTCAAGGCTCTCAGAAGTGTAGAGGTTACACATAGAAATGCAGAACTGTGTGTACGAAAGCATGGAGGGTATGAGAAATGCGCTGTATTTATATATTAAATGTTTAGATACTAACTGCTAACTAAATTTCTACTAGTCTTGGAATCATAGTTAACTTTTGACTATTGACAAATTCAAGTTTGCAGCTTATTCTGGCTGATGATCTCACACTTAGATAAGCAGCTATCGAAACAAGATGTATAATGTATGATGCATTCCATTTTTAAATATAAATAATATTTAAGCAGCTAAATAAGGGGGATGCGATTTAACAAATCCAATTTACCATAGTCATGAAAAAAAATTAAGAGAATATGAAGAAAAATAGCAAAAATATTATAATGAATAGAAATCTATATATAAATTTTCATAATATATGCGAAGTAAAATACATAGATTTTTTTTAAACCAGCTGAACACCAGCCTGAAGACCAGCTTAAACCAGTTTGCCCAGTCAACCAGCATACAGTAGGCTGGTTTTAGCTGTTGTTGCTTTTCAGTAGGGTATAATTTTTATTATTATTATTATAATAACAGTAGTTGAAAGCAGCCAATTGAATAAAATAAGCTAAAAAAACATGTGAATCTCTCTGTAGAACACTTTTCTTTGGAGATTTTATTACGGTTAAGTTAAGTAGTAAGTGTAACGCTGTCATGATGTCATGTGCTGCCTTTGTTTTCACTCATTTGTACAGTGTCTTGCCTCGTTTATAGTCATGCCCCCTCATTAGTGTCTCATTCCCTGCCAGCTGTGTATTCCAGGTGTTTTGTATTTCCCTCGTTGTTCCTGTGTCCATTTAAACTGTGCTTTGTGAATTGTTTAGTGTCAGTCGTTGAGTTAATGTATGTCTCTGCACATTCTTCTGCCGTTCCTTGTATCCTGTGTTCTTGTTATTAAATGTTTCACATTTCTCTGAATTCGAGTCTCCCTGCCTTCCTTAGCTGGTAAAAGGCGAGACTGCTGACATTAAAGTAAGTCAATTCAGTTTGATGGGATTGTTTTCTTCAGTGCTAGAATATAGTGTTCTGGTGAATTTATAAGCTGTTCAAAGTGAGGCTGATTATTCTACTCACTGTTTGTACGTCACCATGACGATGAGAATAGCAGGGATGCAGCACAGAATGATGATGATGGCGAGAGCCAGCAGAGCCCCCTCTGTGTAGCCCACCGCCTGCGCAGCCTTCTTCACACTCGCCACGATATCAGGAGAACGGATCTCCAGAATCCGCCCGCCCTCGCCCAGGTAAGGCTGGAACTCTTTATTGATGTCCAGAATCTTGCCGTCCAGAAACCTGTCAAACAAAAACATCCATAAAAATAGCTTAAAAACTTCAATACTAATTATGTAGTATGAGTAATAATGCAACCTTATTACTGAAAAAAAAATGTTGTTGTAATAATAATAATAATAATAATAATAATAATAAATAATAATAATAAAAAATACACAAACACACACACATTTAAATAGTAATAAATAAAAAGCATATAATAAAAAAATTCTGTGTAATAAAAATAAATCCAGAAAAGTGCATTCGCACAATAAATAACTAAATAAATATGTACACTTTCAAGCTACACCGTAATAATGCCACTGTAAGAATGACATTAAAACATATGACAAAAATTGTGATCAAATGAAAAATAAAATTAATAATAATAAAAAAAGTAAACTGTAGGAAAGAAACCGAACTTTACTGTAAAACACATTTGTGATTTATTTTACAAATAAAATGATTTAAAAATTAATATTGTCTAATAAAAATCTCTTCACACACTTCTGTTCTGCGCAGTAATCACATCATAATCACAACACTACATTTCTGCTCAAATACACAGCATGTTTATACTGTAGTAACTATGAGAGCCTGATGATTGACAGCTAGATGTTGATAACATTCAGTGTCAATCCAAAGCATCTTCAGCAGAGAAGCGGGAGCCAAGAATCCTGCTAATGAGGGCACCATCCGTTCAGCTGTATTTAGCCTTTTCCAGTCCGTCATATGAGTTACTAGGCAACATGATATGGAAATCCTCATTCGCCCCTGCATGTGTAAATGGCTTGACTGTGCTAATATCAACCTGACTTATTATTATTTAATATATTGATATAGAGCTGATTACCAGTGCCACTCTCAAGCAGAGCAAGAGTACTTTTCTCCTCGGTCGACATGAAATTCAAAAAGACGTGTCTTTGTTGACACTTTGTTGATCAATAATGTTTAAATAGACCTGCATGTTAAGTACTTCACGGCAGACCAATTAGCCCTGCTCCAGCAGAACACTTCAACAGAAGCACCTAGTAAACAGGACTGTTCAAACATAATCGATTATCCAGGTTTAAAGACTGATGAAAGACTTTGTGTGTTTGATCTATGTGGAAAAAACATGTGTGTATGGGCTCCACAACATCTGAAGAGATTCCCTTTCAGCGTTAAAAAAATGAGAATGAATAGATTTTGATTTTCCTTTAAAAACTTTTTACTTACCACATTCCATCAGCTCCATCCTGACTGTACTTTCTTTCTTTTATGGAGCACAAAAGACGGTATTGAAAAACGCCTTACTGTTTTTGTCATTATTGTGTTGATTGATAATCTTTAGTTTTAGATGTGTTTTGCAGAACAAATAATGTAGGTGAATAAATGGTGATAACATACATTTTCACTCATAATTCATCATAATTCAAAGTTTTTATGGAGTTTAACTAAATAAATATCAAAAGCAGTGGCGGTTCTATATTGAATTACTCCCGGGCCAGACCCCATCTCAGCGCCTCCCCCACCCCCCACCAAAAATTCGTACAAACAGTCACGTTTTATTGTAGTAATAATATGCATTTAGCTTATATTTATAAATTGCACAAATCCCTTTTGCACAATTTTTTTATGCTGCTATATTTGCGCCCCTTATGCTACACCCGTCTGCTTTTATGGCTTCCAACATAAGTCACCGTTGTAGAGATGAGAGGTTCTTTGAGCTAAGTGCTGCTGAATATGTGATTTTCTCTTCAATATTCATTGACTGGATAAAATGAATGTTGTTCGTTTTCAATATTAAGTTCACTCTTGATCATGTAAACAGGGGGGCACATCGAGATATTTGGGGGGGGCACTGCCCCCCAGTACACGCCCCTTTGGTGACGGGCCTGCTGACAGCTTATAATATTTTGAATGAAATGTGCATTATTTAAAAGAAAGTCAGGTGTCACACAGCCACATCTGCAGAGCTTTTGAACTGCTGGTTAGTGCGGACGGACATATACGCATTACCACATACTTAATGCGCACTATCTCAACATTTCTCTCGCTCATGCAGTCTCAAAATATTGCCTGCACATGGACGGAGTGTGCGGCTGTCCGAGAGCCCTTCTGATCATAGTGAAAATTACGTAACGCGGATGGTGCGCAGACACAGACGAGCGAAGTATACGCTGGCCTTTACACAGCTTCTGTGCACGGCACCTTCAGCAAGCAGAGGCATCACAAAATCATCTCTTTAAATCATGACCCTGTTGTGGAGGAAGAGAAACAGGCTCTGTTACAGGCACGCAGTGTGAACGTGCTCAACAATGACTGCCTGTTTTTATCGCTTTTTAGAGTCAATGGGCTCCGAAACAGCAGGGTGACTGGATTCATCCATACAAAACACCACTGAGGGTGACCAGATGGATTGAGGAGAAAGAAACTAGAGCTTTTGTGAATGCTGAGGTACAGCTGAGACTGCAAAGCTTTGAGAAGCAGATTTTGAGTTTTATGACCAGAGACACCAGAAAACAGCCTTGTCTCCAGCAGAACACATGAAAGGAGACTGCTGGAGAAAAAAAAAAATCTCAGCAGTCGGCTGTTCTCAGTGAGGAAGGTACACACACACACACACAAACAAACACACACCCACAGTCTGAAGAACAGCATGTCCCCATGTAACTAAGTCAAATGGAGACAGATAATGTCCACACAAAATAATATGTCATCTTCTGTAGCAAAGAAAAAATTGCAAACGAGTTCTCTTTAAATGCGAAATTCAGTCAAAAATGAAAATTGATCAATTACTCTCCCTCATGTTCTTCCAAACACACACACACACACAATTTCAAGAGAACCATAAAAGTGGTCTTTGTAAGACAATAGTTTAGTGCAGGAAAAGGAAAGGACAAAAGGGAGATTAAATTGTTGACTGAAATTTCAACCATTTATATATGTGTGTGCATATATACAGTGAGGTCAATAATTTTTGATCACTCTGTGATTTTGTAAGTTCTCTTACTTAGAAAACATGGAGGGGTCTACAATTTTCAGCATAGGTGCATTTCCACTATCAGAGACAGAAACTAAAGTCGGAAATCACATTGTATGATTTTCTAACAATTTATTTGAGAATTATTGTTTCAAATAAGTATTTAATTACTTGCTTATCAGCCAGATTTCTGACCCTCAGACCCTTCAGACCCTCTGTTATTTTGCTTTTAAATAGTCCAGCAACACTTTGCTCATGATTCTAGATTAGTAGCACCTGTTTGAGGTCGTTAGCTGTCATAAAGACACCTGTGCACCCCACAATCAGCCAAAGTCTAAGTAG
>JAUCNO010000795.1:8218499-8238246 GCA_032353835.1 Enteromius viviparus | reverse complement strand
GAACTGGAAGACGCCATGAGCCTCATCAGAAGCAGCGATGGTCACAATAATCCGAGCAGCAGCGCCCAGGTTAGCTTTAAAACAAAATACTTTTTTATCATTATTCAAGCTATAAAGTAAACTAAGAAGGCCCACTTGTTTTTTTACTTCTACTACTACTTTTAAAGACTCCTTAAAAAAGGGCACCAAAAAGCATCACAGAGGTGAAGTGTGACATTTTCTAAACATCATTTACCCTTATTGGCCTCCCTTAAACATAAAGGCTATTTGCTTTTCCCACGTTTTCCTGGTATTGCTCGCAGGCCTTAGTACTATGTAAACAGCTTGGCAGAACTCAGGGTCTACAACCCAGAGTCTGGGGATTTGACCGTTATGGGACAGCTCTTAAACTTTACAACTTTTAATCTAGCACTTACAAAACAAAGCTTGTGTAAGGGCCGACCTCAATTACGCAATAAATCAACAAAAGAATGAACAACAAAAAGTAAGCAGCGAATTAGCATTGGTTAAAGAAGTTCTGTTGAAAAGATCTGCCAAGGCCCAGATGACAGATAACAGGGCATTAAGTGCCTCAGAAATGCCAAAGCAGGAGCTATTCAGGCAGTTAGGGAATAATAAATATAAATAAAACCTCTTTTTATTCGACCTGAAGGGAACTTTGTTAATATTAAGAGGCACTTTAGTTTTGTATACAGTCAAAGAGGTATTCCCCCCTCCTCCAAACAGGATCCAGTCTGGTATTACAGCAAATAATGGAAATGAGGAAAAAGCTAATTGTGAGAGAAAGATCCGTGAGAAAAAGAATCTTACCATGATGATAGTGAAAGGAAGGAAGAAAGAAGTCAGTGTCACTCTCGCCACTTCCACTGGCTTCGCTTGCAAAAAATGGTTCCACTTAAGGAGCACACAAGAGCCAGACAGAAACAGACAGGAATCACGCATAGTACATACTGAAATCAAACAGAATGTTTCGTAATCATGCCCAAACAGCATGAACGGAGCCCACAGGAGACAGTGGAATCAAAATTAAGAAAGTAAAAGAGAGGACACCAATCAATCTAAACTAACAAGTTTTCTTACCTCCTCCATTTGGATTATAAAGTTCCACTCTGAAGACTTTGCCCAATTCTGGGACCGAGTTGTCTATAATAGTCACATTGATGTACTTAAATCTCTCGCCAGGCAAGAAGTCTAGAAATCCCTCTGTGTCCTGTCAGAAGATGGAAAGGAATTGTGCCATTTTAATATAGAAAGGAATTTCAGTATGACTCTTTTTACTAGACTGTATAAGAGAGCAAAGATAAAAAGACCTTGAGATCAATAATAATAATAAAAATAATTAATTTGCATGTATTCCTGTAATGGCAAGAGCGCATTTTCAGCAGCCATTGTTCTAGTCTTAAGAAATCATGCTAATTTGGTGCTCAGAAAAAAAAAACACTTATTATTACTATCAATGTTAAAAACAGTTTTGCTGCTTAATATTTTGAAAGAAACTGTGAAACATAATTTTTTTTTTTACATTGGGAAGGTCACCTTTGATTGACTGCAATCTTGCTGAATTAAAGTATACATTTCTTTAAAAAAATTAAATAAATGAAAGACAAATGAAAGTAAACAAGCAAGCTGACTCAAAATTTTACTTCTAACATTTAACCCCACGAAAAGATGTTCAGCAACTGTTGGTACCTCATAGTCCTCTGAACCAGCAGCTGTGAATGGAGATGTACGATAGCCCACCATCACCCTTCCCAGCAGTCCTTGTGCTCTAGCCACCAGAAGACTGAGCACACCAACCTCCTCTTGAACAGTCACACGGGCCTCCTCTACTGCAGGTCTGATCATACCCACAGGCACTGGAGTAGTTTGAAATTGCAGTAGGCCTGAAATCACATCAATAACCATTCAACTATGACCATCTGGCAACATAAATAAAAGAATAAAGCTTAAAATGCCAAATATACCCATTTACCGTATGGATGGTCGCTGGCTTTGACTGTAATATTGTTGAAGGCATTGTTTGGGTCAATGCTAGCTCCACTGGTAGGAGTGGAGCCTGGTTTCCCATCACCTGATACAGCTGACAGCAGCCGAACCCGGAAGTGCTCATCAACCTCAGGCAGGTCATCATTTAGAACCAGCAGGTTTAAAACCTGAGAGACAAGAAAAATCTAATATAAAAGCCTTTATGAGTGAGACTTTGCCATTACTTAGCGAACTTACGCTGTCAATTAATCAAAATGATTACAACCACCACTAGATGGAGTCATATAGTTACAGTTTGGCTGTAAATAAAATATAAAGACATCAACTACATTTTTGTTATTTAAAACAAGTTTGTTTTAATTTTCTAACACTGATTATATTTCTTTATTGTTTATTGTTCTAATACATTGTTAGTTGTGGTTGATATACATTTCGATCATAGTTATTTCTGCATTTAAAAATACAGTGATCATTTGAACAGATGTAATGCATTGGCACGTAATTGAAGTTGTCCAGCCATAACACATTGACGGCAATATTATAATGCCCCCATTTCATTGATGATCATTAATAATAACTGCTCGGTCCTGTTACCTCAGAGCGCTGGCCCGGCAGGAAATGGATAAAGCCTGTAGCATTGGCAAAGTCAGAGGCATTTGACGAGTCAGCGGGTGAATCAACCTGAGTGACGGTGTAGTTTACATAGACATGATCTAGAGCGCCACGTGTACGTTCCACTACACAGGAGATCATCGAGCCTTCCTCAGATATCTGATAAAAAAAGGATAAAGGTCGTTGTAAACCAACAATAGCGCAACAAAATGAATTTCAGGGCATGATTATGTTAAACCATTCAGAGTTTTAAAAGTTGTTACACTGAAATGGTATACACTTTTGACAATTTTGAGATAAGTGATCATTCAACACATTTTACATTTCATCTAACTGGTTGAACAGAAAGGAAATTAGTTTTTATGCTTAGTCTTGTTTCTATTTGCTGAGAGCATAAGAGAAAGCACGTGCTACTGTGTCTTCTCTGCAGGAGTTGAGAGGTCCCCCTCTAAAGGAATTCACTGACCATCTGTCTTGCTAATCGAACAAGTCATTGGAGATGCCTCGCATCCAATCTCCTTGAAGAGAAGAATGCACACTCCATCCATCCAGGCGTGAAGACATATTAAATATACATGGAGACATGGTCTCAGTACTAGGGGTCACGTTACAAGTGTTCGGAGGGAAGGTTAACCAAACACTGACAAAGAAGCAACTTGGGTACTTAATCAAATAATACGGTTAGATGTTAACTCATTAGACCTTAATTGTGTTGGTCAGAAGGCTATCTGTGAGGCAACATTACAGATTTCTCACTGGATGCCACCCCTGGATGTCTATGTTTTGCATAGTCAGAATTAGTTCTTATTATAAATCTTTGAGTTTTTGCACTTGCATTTGCATAGGAGTTACGCCAAATGCTGACATTGCTTTAGATCTTCGGTTTCAAAATAAATAAAAAACTCAAAAGTCTAATAAAAGTGTTATATGAAAGAGTTTTTTGCACCTACATCTGGAATACAAGAGCCAGTAAAGCCAAAAAGTCCATTGGCATTATCACTCTTCATGACCCTGAGGATGGCAGTAGGTCTGGGCATTGGTAGACGGGCTCCACCTTGAACAGCCACCAGCTGAAGGTAGAAAACCTCCTCACCCTCCTCTTCTTGATCGTCCCGTACTTCGACTAAAAACGATTTAAGTTTCTCCTCTTGTCTGTATGTCAGGTACCCTGATACATTGTGAAGGTCGTTCTTGGCTGGTTGGTTGTGGAGCTCATGAATCTCAGATCGGTTGAGCCAACTGGAGTACAGCCGGAGGTCTTGTAGAAGACCAGTGAAGCGCTGTTCACCATCTGGGTTGGAACCGATCCTAATAGGCGCAGCATCTGTATGGAAGAATTCAATGCAAGGCGTTAGGATGGATGGGTGGATGTTGTGGCTTTTGGATGAACATCTGGGCTTGCAACCCCAACGGCTGTGTGTTCAAACCTCAGAGGATCTTGCGATAAAATTATGCTTCAGATTGGATGGATTTCTGAAGATAATGTGAAAGGTGTTTGACACTGTACAGTAAGTTAATGTGTGGTAGCTTAGGCTTTTGTATTTTATTCTAATAAAATAAAATACATGTCCTGAAATAAAAAAAAAAAGATTTATTAACATTATCACATTATATTAGGACCTTAAATAGCATTGTTAATAAATAACATTGTTAGTATGAGGTAGATGAGGGGTGTTTCTATGCAATTCTAGAGTATTTTACTAGATGGCTGCTTACTAGTCAAAGGTCAGTCTAATTAAATCACATCAAGTTATAATTACTTAGAAAATAAGCACAACTCTCCTCAATACAACCAGCAATTTGAGGGATCTATTATGTGTCTCTAACACAAACACAGCTCATATAGGAGGAGTTTTCTGCCAAATTTGAATACTTAAGAGTTAGAATGAGCGATAAACTTCACAAGTAGAGATTTATAAACCAACATAAATTCATCATAAATGTATATAATGAAAATCTATGATACAGTACTAAAAAAAAACACAGTATTTCAATATTTGAAGAAATAAAATGTTCAATCACCATAGGACATAGCCTTGCTAGTGGGACAGTGGAACTCATTACGTGAGGAGGAACAAGAGAAATGTGACAGCGGTGAAATTGAAATGAAAAGGGCAGAGTTCATTCTCGTTGGTTACACTATTTTAAAGCAGTTACCTCCTGACCACCAGAGAGACATTCGAAGGCACACAACTGTACAAATTGAGGAAGTATGCTTCATGGAGCCCAAACAAGAACATTTAACAAAGGCTGTAATCACCAGTAAAGCTAACAATCAGAGACTATCTCAGATATCCATATAGTTTATGTGTACATTCACTTCACTGAAGATGGTATAAAAGATGTCAGGAAAGTCTTAGTAGGGGCTCTATTGTTTTCAGTAAGAGAGAAAGAGTGCGCCGGCTGGCTTTATGTGCTGCTAACAATGTCCAGCGGCTCAATGTTCGGTCAAGCATACCTTCCTGTGAAAAGCTAAACAATGGCATAGGGCTCTCACTAGACTAGATATGGGCCATAAGAATAGGTGAGGAACCACATCTCATTGCGTGACCAACACAAGCATTAGGAATTTGTTTAAGTTGAAATCCAAATGAAGAATTATTGTATAGCTGTGGTGATTTCCTAATTTGGAGTGCAGTTGTTAAAAAGACTAAAATGTGGGATGCTAAAATAAATGCAAAAAAGTATTTAACGCAAATGATGGGAAATGATAAGATCGATTTTAATAATTGATTTTAATAAACATGTCAAATGTCAAATCAGTAGGATATACTCAGGCACAGGTATATCATTTACTATAGAATCAGTAAGATTTTTTATGTTATAGTTTGTTTTTGTTTTTTTTTATAAATTGTCAGTATCATTACTCCAGTTTCCCTGCTGATTTGTCAGAAACATTGGTGCTGCTTAATATTTACTGGGACCTGTGATACTTTTTTCAGGTCACCTAATCAATAAAAAGATAAATAAATAAATAAATAAACAAAAGAATCAAGTATCACAGGTTTAAAAAAAAATAAAACATATATATATATATATTAAGCAGCACAGTTAAAGTTGAACAATTTCAACACTGGTAATCAATCAGCATATTAGAATGATTTCTGAAGAATGTCACTTAAAGGAATAATTTACAAATAAATGAACATTTTTTTCATCATTTACGTCCCCTAAAATAGTTCCAAACCTGTATGAATTTCTTTGTTCTGCTGAAGAAGAAGTGTTTTGGCTGTTTTCATTTCATTTAAATTTAAATTTTTGGGTGAACTATTCCTTTAACTGGAATAATAGGTGATGAAAATTCAGCGCTGTGTCACAGAAATAAATTATATTTTAAAGTACATTAAAAAAAATAGGAAACCGATATTTGAAACCATTAATATTTCACAGTATTTTTTTCTGTATTTTTGGTCAAATAAATACAGGGCTAATGAGTATAAGAGATACTGCCATTAATATAGAGAAATATTAATTTTAATTTATTATAACAATAAAATAATATTAATTAATATGTTATATTAATTATAACAATTAAAATGTATGCTTTATAATTTTGTGTAAATCATATTAATTTATACATTAGAAATAATTATATACATTAGAAGTGTATTATATAAATTAATTAATTTACACATACTATTCATACTATTTATAATAATTAAAACAATCATATATATTTATATATAACATATAAATTATTAATATACATTTCTTTATATACACTCATTATTATATAATCTTTATTATGTAATCAATATTTATATATATTTAACATTTTATACTCAATATTGATTCAGGACATATAAATATTTATCACAAATAACATCTTTTGTCGTCCATTTTTAACAAACAAAAGCTCTACTCACCATTTACAATGGCTTCTCCTTTTAGACTCTTAATTCCTCCAGCGATTGGGCTCCCATCCAGATAAAACTCAATAATTCCATCTTCAACAGTGATGACCACATGGACCCATGTATTATCCTCTACAAATTTAGCTGCAGTTGCTCGTGCCACCTGTGTGCTGTTAGATCCTACGGTTGTGTAATGAAGCATAACAGTAATGTGGGATTCATTAGTCTGGACCAGAACTCCATAATAGATAGTTCCATTCCCGTTGCCTTTAGAAACAATAAATCCATCTGTATTAGGCCTGGGCATCAGCCAGACTGACAGGGTAAAGTTAGCTAGGTTCTGTTGAACCTGCAGATGAGTTTCTGCACTGATGGATCCATAAGCTCCTGGAAGTCCAGAGAAGAAGAATGCATCAGTCCCTGCGTGGCGTCTCCTGGCATGCGGTCGAAGCTCTACAGCCTGAGGAAAGGAAGCCATCAATATCAGGTCTTCCATGGGCGGGAGACCATGTGGGAAAGCTCCTGACAGAATTTCCCAGGCCACACGTACATCTCCAAAGGTGCCTTGCTGACGAAGTATGGTGAAGGAAGTGACATCAAACATATCGTTAACTGACAAGACGTCCTCAGCTACCTCACGCTCCAGACTCTCAGGGGCAATAGCGAAAACTCCAAATGGGTCATCATTGAAGGGAATGAGAACAGATGCATTGAGGTCTTTCTTTGCCAATTTTCCTCCCTCACCAGGATAGCCACCTAAACACAATGTTGTTTGAAATGTAGTAGATGTAATATATTTGCACATATCAATTTTTTTAGTTATGTTATGTAGTAAAAAAAGGTTTGATACATAGTTGTTTAGAGGTGATATAACGGGGAGGGGCATACTCAAAGTAGAGACCATTTGATTGGACAACAATTTGTGTAGTGCATGTGTCAAAATATTTGGTCCATTTGCTCAGAAAAAAAAACAAATAAAAAGTTTGTAGGGCCTTTAAAATAATAGACAATAAAATTAAAACATTGACTGCTGATATTGACTTTACCTGAAATGTTCATAAGTCTGAGCTCATAAAACTCATTGAACTCTGGGAGCTTGTCTGAGAAGGCTTCAAGGACAATAGGTTTTGTCTTCTCCCCTGTAAGAAATATTATAAAACCAGATGTGTTCAGAAATTCTTGTTGAGGTTCAAGGGGGGTGTCATTGGCAAACAGCTGCCAGTATATTGTGACATTTCCAAAGTGCCCTCTGTCTCGAAGAACACTGTAGAAACAAAAGGAAACATTATTTCACACAGAGTAGAACATAAATACTTCTTTTCAAATGTTAGACAGTTTTGTTTTATTTGAAATCAATCTGTACTATGGGATTTACATCTGGTTCAAGTGTATATTAGAGATTAGAGAACTGGAGACATACTAGAAGTTATTGGTTTTTCCCTCGTCCACAGGTTTCTGAGTGGAATCCAGAGAGAATATCCCATTAGCATCGTCATTGGCCTCAATCACCACTGTAGCAGTGCTTTGACCGTATACCACTGCATCACCTGACAAGACCCATATACAAACACATATAAGTACAGTATCACTCTCCCACGTGTATTTGGCAGCATTATAGGTCTTGACACCTGCAATATACACTATTGCTCACTAAAGCTGCATTAATTTAATATAATAAAAATGTATTACATCAATAAATAAAAGTGAAATGTTACATGAATGCTCATGAGGAGCGCTGGAAAAATAAAAAATGGCTGGCACCGCATCACCTAATCAATCACCTCGTTTGCCCCTGCGAATCATAATCCTTCTTCCTACTATAAATAAACCAGTTTCCCTTTCCTTCACATCTCGCTTTCATGCACCCCTCCACCTTCCCATCTTCCTCCTAACTCCACGTCTTCCTCCGGGGGGCATGCGGAGATTGAGCCGGACACGAACCACTAAACCCCGCTTAGGGTTCAAACCGCTAGGGTTCGGAGTCTGCCGATTCTCCTGGCTTATTCACTAATGAGGAAGCGTGAACTCGTGAATTCAATTTAAAACGCTTTCTATTTTTAATGCAATATTTCTGTGATAACAATTTCAGCAGCCATTACTCCAGTCTTCACTGTCACTGTCTTTAGTGTCACTTTTAATCAAATGAATGAAGCCTTGCTGAATAAACTTGTTTAATAAAAAAATAAATAAAATAAATAAATAAAGCATTTGAAAGATAGTGTATAACAATTGCAAACAATTATTGATTATTGGAATATTCATTGTTACCAAGTTTTTTTTATGTTTCATTACAAAATTACATTGAAAATACATTATTATGATAAAAATTTAAACATGCATTAATCCAGAAAGACTTTTAATGAAGAAAACAAACATTTAATGCAAATCCTTTTTAAATTTCTCATTAGCAAATGCTTTCAAATCCGTGGCAGCACATTTGTTTAACATTCACACATTGTTACTGTTATGCTAATCATTACATGAAACACTGTTGTAATTGGTACAAGCTAACCACGGCGATCATATTATGCTCTCAGAAGCTCATAATAACACCCAACATGTATCTGAACACAGTCCCTCAGGGCAAGTGGTAAAGCCTCCAAACAGAAAACTCTGGGTGGGTTTGCTTTGTGATCAGCAGAAGGACAGTTCTGTAATTAACTTTCTACAGTCACCCAGCCCTTTTCATGAATGTGTGTGTGCTCCACAATACAAGGATTAGAGAGGGCTTTTGAGAGTCAAGGCCAATCAACAGAGCTCGGTGCGAATCAAAACAAACGTTTAATGGGGTGGATTTATTGCCTCTACAGAGCAGAGCTGAAGAGCAGTATTTGTCTCACAAAGTGGGAATTTAATAAGGCTAATTGGGTAACGTGGACAATGCAATTTGGGAATTTGAAAGGCTGGCAAAAGAAGTCACACAAAATAATGCAGCACAAAGCAATGCATGTTGAAAGGGACCAAAACTGTGCAACATAAAATGCACTGACTATTTGGTTAATTGAAAGTTGAGGGTGTGACAGACCTGTGGCGTTGAAGAGAACTATGTAGAATGGTTCATCTGTCTCTGGTATGTTGTCATCTACCACCGCAACCGATATGTTCTTCATCCACTCTCCAAAATAAAAAACCAACACTGAGTCATTGCTCAGTGGAGTGTAGTCTCCCGGTGATGTATCACCATACTCAAAGCGATACTTCACTGTGGTGATAAAGTTAGCAGGCCCAGCTCGCAGAATGGTGAAATTGGCCACGCCCCCTTCTTGCACCCTCTGAACCACAGGCTCTAGAAAACATCAGAAATAAAGATGAAATTTAGAAATTATTTAAATATTTAACAGTAAGCAGTTATATCAATATAACATACCACATCAATAAATTCAGTAATAAAACACTTCCAGTCAGAACTGCGAGTTTATCTTGCAATTTTGATTTCACAGAATTGCGAGTTTATATCTCTCTATAAAAAAGACATTTGTAGTTCCTCTGGTATGAAAGCTTTTTTTGGCTTCAAATTAATATGTACATTATACTGAATGGCAAACATACCTGCAAAATATATTGGATCATCATTCTCACGAATTCTTAAGCTTGCTCTGAGAATGTTTCCTAGCCTTGCTCCACCCGTAGCATTCAGAAGGGTAATGGTAAAATTTTCAGTTTTCTCTGGGATCTGCATCAAACAAAAAAATGATCTGTACTACAGATATGCTTCTCCTTTAAACATAAGTATTACTTATGATATTATCAAGTGCTGAAGCTTACCTCATCTGGCACAGAAAATAGGGTGAGGTTCTTCAGATATTCTCCTTCAGCAAAGACGATCTCACCCTGTACTGGATTGATGTCTCCCGAATAAGTCGGCTCAAGAATCCAGAAGACTGACACGTTCCCAAACCTACCTCTACTTCTCCCAATGGGGTAGGATGCTATCAAACATAAATATGATGTTATTTTATACAGACAGTTAGGTGACCTGAAGCTGTAGTTTATAGATCTCCCTACCTGACTGAGTATCCATGGCTTTGCTTTCATTGATGGTGAAGTCTAGGCCAGGCTGAATGAACTCAATGACCCCAAATGGGTCATCACTCTTGCGCACGGTAATGTTGACCTGCCTTCGGTTCCCAAGGCGACTAGCTGGCGTGCTGTGGCTACTAAGGACCACTGAGAATGTCTCATCTAGCTGAAGACAAAACATCAGACAATCGTCTAAAAGCCAGGTTTACTTAAGTTTTTAATTTAAAACATGTGAAATGTTAAATAAACCCTAACATTAAGGGAAGTAAAGTAATCAATTAAATATTGATCATCCTCCATATAACACAAGGTCATTTCATTAGAGGACATATTATTATAATAAATGTTAGTGAGCTTTAATCATTAGTCCTGAGCACTTACCTCAGGTACCCCATCAGGCTTGGCTACCAGGGCCACCATCACCTCTCTCTCCCCCGGCTGGAACTCTAGGATCCCCGTGGCCCCATAAAATTGAGCATTTCCAGAAGGAATCACTGTATATCTTATGAGCTGGTTTAATAGCTGCCCCTGCTCTCTGATTACTCTCAGTTCAACTGTTTCCCCCTCCTGCATAGCCAACAAATCATCCAATGTCACATGTCCAAGTAATCGCAATGAAAAACATAAATGAAAGTTACATGCTGAACTCCATTTAAAATCCTTTTAAATTTTGTTTTCACATACATAAATAGCTGTTTTATTGATAATATTTATTCTGAATATATTCGTATTTTCAAAATCAAGATTTTAAGTTATAATTTTTTTATGAAAATATAACTGTAATTTGTTTGTCAATGGTCAGCCATACCTACAGCCTATTTAATGGTCTAGAAGTTTAATATTCTATTTAACATCTAATTAATTTGTCAAAATGTATGACTACTGACTATCGATGAATGACAAATAGGGACTATATTATTAATTAAACTGGGGACCGTTTACAAAGTCAGTTATATATTTATAAAAATTAGAACTTAAAAGATTGATTTTAAAAATTAAAATGAATATAAAATATCAATAATTCAATAAAAACAATAGCGAATAAGAAAAATGTAATCAAAGTAAATGAACGAGCCAATGAACAAACATACGAATGAATGAATACAGTATGTCTTACATTGATAAACCAAGGTCCTTTAGAGACTGGTGAAAACTCAAATACTCCTCCAGGGTCATCATTCTCCAAAATAACAATTTCTCGGCTGGTGAAACCTGGTTTAAGTATCTGGTTGTCCACATTGGTCCTGTACAGTAATATAATGACAATAAGTGACACTGTAAATTTATATTATTATAAATCCACTGTGATATATTACAGTATGGTAGATTATAATGCTCAATATGTGTTGTTTTAAACAGTATGGGCAGATTTATTTGACAAAAAGCTTGTTATAAGGAAAAATGATTACCAGTATTGTATGACAAACTATTTGCCAGATTCAGGGTTTGGATATGTATGAGTGTGGTCATGCCGGAATTTGAAAGTGTCTCAAATTGCTTGGCCTAAGGCCTCTTGGTTATACTGATTTGACAGGTCAAGTTTTAGAGCAACTCGCTATCCTCCCTTCTCAGTAGGGGTCTTGTGTATAAATCGAGCTTGTCTTGGTCTGAGCCAGCACTGAAGGCTCCAGATAATTAGTAAAATGGCTGACAAAGAGCTTGCAGGAGAAGTGTTCTAAACAAATGCATTCAGAGGATGTGCTGCATGCATACAAACACTGATGTTTTTACAGGACAGGATAAAGGAACACCGCAAATGAGGTGCTAAATGAGTACAAGCAGCGTTTGCCTGCATCCAAGTGCGGTCACCCCCAATATATACAAACACACTCTTACTATTCATTTCACACACCCAGATAAAAGAGACATACCCCATCGAAATGTTAAGACAAAGCCCCTGAAAGTTCAGAGTGGATGCTTTTCCAAATAAAGAGTTGATTCACAGCACACAATAAGGCACAGTCTTTCTAGTACACACTTACCCGAAGTACACTACAAAGCGAGCGGTTTCTACCCTGTGAAGGGAGAGTGAGGGGGGACAAAGAGTGTCTCAGCACAATGATTAGATAAGATAACTCCCAGATTAAAGGAAAATACTGAAAGGTGTCATCAGGTAAAACTTCAGAAGGCAACCAAGACTTTTATCCACCGTACACTATAATGAATCCAAAAAGCATCAGGACTTAAATCACACTTAAAAAGTTCAACAGACCTGTCTAATGTAAGAATGACGGTCTCGTTGATCTCTGGTATATTGTCCGCCATCACAGTGATGTTAATCACTGCTTCACTTTGTCCTGAGAGGAAACTGACGGATCCAGTGAAAGGTGAAATGTCATTCTCAGTGACATCTTCTCTGTTCTCGCCACTGGGCCGCAGACTCCAGAAGACCACTGCCTGGCCATCCGTCCCATCTCGCCTCAGTTGAAGAATTATCTAGAGGCAGAGACAATAATTTTCCCAAAATCTCCATCCAAGTACACAGTGCTTGTACACAAGTCTGAGACCACATTTAGGCCAGCGCCAAAATAATTTTTTTTTAGGATTGTGACACAAGTAAAGAAAGAAACTGTCCAGGAGAGTGTTTCATACCAAGCTAACGTTTGAATCTTCTGGTTCCAGTGCCAAAACGGTTTGATTACTGGTGAAGCCAATCTCTCCATTAGCAATATCCGGAGTGATGATCAGGGAGATGTTCAAAGCTCTTCCCAAGCGAGGACTCACAGATGGGATTTGGGGGGAGATCTTAACTAACTGCACACTGTCCAACTAATGAAAGACAAGAAGGAAAGACAGCTGTTGTCATCACCTGTTAACCTGTTAACGCGAATGATTTTGACAAATTTAAAAAGCAAACAACAACTGTCAGGTGTAACCGCTCAATCCTCTTAAAGGGACAGTGCCAAATATAAAAAAAATTTCATAATTTACTCAACCTTGTGTTGTCACAAGAATCAAAATGACAATTGATACATGAACTTGATATAACTTGCATTAAAACTAAACAACGGTGAGTAAATGATGGCAAAATTTTGGACAAATTATCTCTATTAAGTGTCAAACGATGCTTGTGACACTGAAGAAGAAAAACATTTTATAAAATAATTAACTACTCTGCCTATCAAACTAGCACTTGATCACCCTCTTCTGAGATGCTATGAGAGCACGTTTGGTCTCTTTCAAGAGCTCTTCTGTGCATTACTTAATTAACAATACAACTCAATCTCATGACAGAGGCTTTTTAAGGTTTGTGTTTTTTTGGCTTATGCTTACCAAGGCTGAATTTATTTCTAAATAACTAAACTAAAAATGCAACAAAAACAACAATGTGAAATATTACAACAATTTAAAATATCTGTAATCTATAGTTCTAATCTTTAGTATCATGTTCCTTCAGAAATCATTCTAATATGCTGACTTGGTGTTTAAGAAACGTTTCTTATTGTTATGTGTTGAAAACAGTTGTACAGCTTATTATTTTTTTCAGGATTCTTTAGTGAATATAAAGCTTGAGAGTACAGCATTTATTTAAAATACAAATATTTTGGAACATTACAAATATCGTTACTGTAATTTTTAAAACAAAAAAAGAACCTTACTGTCTCCAAACTTTCAAACACTCATAACCTCAATTTAAAAAAAACAAAAAAAAAAACATTTTGCAAACATATCCTACCTGAATCATGAAATGAGCCCCATTTTGCAAGAAGGCATCATTGCGGATTGGCAAGATGAGTTGAGCTTGTGACTGACCGGAACTGAACAGAATGCTGTTAACACTTGTTCCATTCAGCACCCCATCCCTGGGTCGTGTTGGATCCAGTGGTCTGGCAGGTATGTAGAGGGCAGATAATGTAAGCTCCACCACTCCCATGGTCCCCCCTTCCCTAAGGAAACTAAGTGACAGGAAGCGTCCCTCTGGTTGACTCTGAATACTTTGATTCTCTCTTGGATGAAAGCCAAATAAACCATAGACATCATCACTGTCCTGAATGAAGAACACCATCTGTGAAAGAAGATCAGAGAAGAGAACACATTGACTTCAGTTTCCTTACAGCAGGATACAGACAATGAATCATTTAAATCGCTCGCCTTTCAGTTTGTTTTAGCCAACAAATATACAGTTATTTATTATTACAGTTATTACAGTAATTAATTTATAGTGCATGGAACGTCTTCAGAATGAGCATTAATGTGCATAAAAGTATGGAAGTATGTGGTACACAAAAGATATTGGTATTGAATGTTGGTATTTAAACATTTTGGTGACCATTGACTTCCATTGTCAAAACCAACAGGGTTGGAACAATATGAAAGTGTGTAAATAACAGAATGTGCTTTATTTGGGCAAACTATTCCTTTAAGGATTATACATTGGTATTGCACAACTAGAGGTTAATTCTCCTAATACCATAGTCCCACTGCCAAAAAGAGGACCAAGACAACTTCAAAGCTCAAGTATTGGTTACATTACGCTCATATAAAGCTGTTTTTGAATGGAAAAATATAAACTATTAAACAAAATTACAAGCACATTTCTGTTCACTTGCACAAAACATTTACACATTTCTGACATTTCAAATCCTCTGAACTGTCTTGCCCAGATTTCCAATGAAAACAAATGACTGTAAACATCACTTTTGTTTTGTAACTCCAACCATAACATTGAAGAAGAAATTACAGATGCTTTTAATAGAAAAAAGCATTAGCATTTCTTTAAAATTCTGGTTTTGTCTAAAATAACCTGACCTTTTCCGTCTATATTGAAACCTGTAACGCACAGCAATAAACAAACTTCACCACTCATTACAGTGAACGTAACATTAGACTATCTGTGTAAAACTTACTGTCAACCAATCACAGAAAGCCCTTCTCTTTCATTAGACCTCACCAGAGTGTAAAAATAGCATCCTCGAGCTAGTTTACAACTCTGTCATTTACCCAAGCCTCATCAGACCAAGGAACAAGACCTCTCTAAATATTTGCAGTACTTTTTTCAGTGAATTTAGGAACAGCTGACATAAATAAGCTCTTCACAACTAGTCGTCAAACCCTGCGGAGTCCATTCAGCTATCACAAACTTATGATCATATTTACGGGTAATGATGGGTTTAAACATAAATTCTGGTCAGATTTATCCTCTCCTTTCACACATAATCAAACTCGCAACAGACAAGTTATAAAGAGAACATGCAGCCACCCACAGGCTCTGCTGTGGGCTATTTTGTGCTGGGACCACATGAAGGGAACACCCAAGTGACACTCAGTGTAACCAGCAGTCTGTGATGCCTCTGTGCCAGAGACACATGTGTCTCATTTTACACCACATCCGCTTTAAACGGACTACGTGCTGCCCAGATGGTAACTAAGAACCAGCTCTGATCTAGGAACTTCCTTCCTTGACGTGGGGTATGAGCCAAAGTAAGACAACAACCTCCCTGGATGTCTCACCACAATCCTCGGAGTGAGTTCCAAAAGGGATCTGGTACCATGGCTGTCTGAAACTGAGCAAAAAAGTCTAGAATATCATCATAGTGGGTGACATGTCAACATGTAAGACAACCAGTGCCCGGGCACATTATGAATAATAACATTTTCCTTCCAAAAAATGAAAGAGAGTGCTTCAAGCTGTCATCAACGTCAACTTGCAC
This sequence comes from Enteromius viviparus, assembly GCA_032353835.1. Classification (NCBI taxonomy): domain Eukaryota; kingdom Metazoa; phylum Chordata; class Actinopteri; order Cypriniformes; family Cyprinidae; genus Enteromius; species Enteromius viviparus. Next base: position 8,222,123 of record JAUCNO010000795.1, on the reverse strand, counting down.
TATCATCTTTCAGAACCAAATCCACCTCAGAACTGAGCCACCACCGATCTATGATCTGCAATCCAAACACATTCTCTAAATGCATTAAGTAAAAACCAAGCACTCACTTCCATTGGCTCATCCACTTCGGCGCCTCCTTGTACAGATCCTGGGATTAGTCTAAGGACGAAGGGTTCGGCCTCTTCTGGAAGGTTATCCTGAGTGATGTTCAGAGGCAGTACGGCATTCATCTGGCCCTCAGCAAACCTCAGGGTACCTGAGGATGGATTAAGGTCGGCAGAGACTGGAGTCCTATCCGTGGAGTTTCTTGTTATATTCCACCTTACTGAAACAGCTCCATGAGTTCCTCCGTTCCTCACAATGATGATGCCTTCATATCTGAAACAGAGAAACACAGATTTGAGATACTACCAATACTGTGGATAACAAAAACATAAAAAACAAATAAATAATCAAACACCTAATCAGATTCTTGTTCAGTCTATGCTAAACCAGACTGGGATGACTAGTACAAGTAATGTATATGACATTACTAAAAATTAAAATCACACAAAAAAGACAAAATACCAGCTGAAAACTGAATAACGGTGCAATACCGTTAAAAGGTTTGCGATCGATTAATACTATGCATCAAGGCTATATTAAACTGATCAAAATGTATATTAAAGAGATCTATAATGTTACAAAAAAATTAAAATAATATATCTAATACTTTAACGCGTTAATTTAGATTAATTTATTACACAAAAATACAGCGTAAAATTTTTTTACGCATTTTAATCGCACATATTTTTGCACTGCGGAACGTTTCTCAATGGATGAGTTTCGGCAGACCAATTATACTGGAGCACCAACTAGCATTTTAAAGAAGGGCTCTCAAGTCTTACCGATTCGTGGACAAAATCAGTTGCCTGTGATCGTAGATAGTGTGAGCTGCTGCTGGGAAATATTGCCAAATTCGTACTAAACTATTTTACTACTAAAACTTGAGAGCCCTGTTGAAGTATTGTGTTTTACTTAAAAAAAAACTGTTTACAGAAGGTCTACCTACCTATAGGGTTCCTGAATTTCTAAAATATAGGCTACTATATTTCTAAATATCCTACTGCTACACTTTATGGCAATATTGCACTGGTCTGTTGGACTTGGTTGAACAAAAATAAACAAGATTTTGTTGCTTAAGCTTATGTATTCAGTCATTATTCAATTGTATACTAAAAATCCATATGAAAAAACTTATCACTGTTCTCAAGTCAAATATTTATATGCGATTAATTTCGATTAATTAATTACAAAGCCTCTAATTAATTAGATTTTTTTTTATCGAGTTCCAACCCTAATTGTAATAACAATTTTAAAAAAAATTTTTAGCAAATCTTAGGATGCCTTCTGAAAAATTATATAACACTGAACACTGGAGTAATGATGCTAAAATTTCAACTATGCCATCACAAAAAATAAATTACATCTTAAAACAGGAAACAGTTAACTGTAACACTATTTCACAATATTACTGTTACTATGTTCAAACGCAGTATTGGTCAGAATGAGATACTTTTTTATAAAAAACATTTTAAAAATCTGAATTTTTTTTTAATGATACTGTATAGATGCATATGAGAGGTTTTTATTTTATTTTATTATTATTATTATTATTAATTTAACTATACTATTTTTACTATTTTATTGTGCTTTTATTTTGTTGGTTAGCTGTATTTTACCGAATCAAAATAACCCAACTGCAGTTTAAGATTATTTAGAAAGCACAATGAAAAACATGATTTTTGAAAAACTGAGTTCTGTTTTTGAGAACCACTGTCCTGCGAAGTTTATTTCCAACACATGTGTTTCTGATTTTCCAAGTGATCCTGAAGACTTTCATTAGCTGATTCATGTGTATGATTAGGACTAGAGCACATCTCTGTAAGACAGTGGGTGTCCAGAAACAGCTTTAAACAGTACTCTACTCACATTGTGGTCAGGTCTTCGTTGATGATGTGAGGTTGTATGGGCGAAGGACTGATTGACAGGACTCCGTAAGGCTTATCATTGGGCTCAATGGTCACAAGTGCAATACTTGGAGTCATCAGCAATGCATCACCCAACAAGGTCTCTTCCAAAAGAACCACTTGAAAAGATTCTGCAATCTCTGGAATGTTGTCATCTTTCATGTTGAAGCGGAGTTCTGTTTCATGGACACCTGGAGGGAAAACAACCATCCTCTCTGATTGTAGATCCACAAAGTCCACCATTGGAGTAGCACTAGCTGCCCCATTGCCTGTGATGACTGAATAGGCCACAGACACTGTTCTGTCATCAGAACCGATCAGAAGACCATCCTCAGTTCTACCACGTGTAATGCTAAGAGAAATGACACCAATATTCTCCGGGACAACCAGTGTGGGTTTGGAAAAGCGAATAGGAGCATCATTACGGGAGATCTTAATCTGAACACTGCTCCTGTTAGGATTGAGTAAAGCTCCGCCAGCTGCTTCTGTCAACCGCACTGTGAAGATCTCATCATCTTCTGGAATCTAGTGGAGATGTGAGATCAAAAACAACACATATCATGATACTATAGGCTATTATAGACTAATGCAGAACATCTTCACTATTCATTTAGTCATTCACTTAATGTAAATCTACTAAGCAGCAGCTTTTGAAAATGATGGTTTATCTGACTTTTTTCAGTAAATTTATGGCATAGACAAAATATATTGAATATTATAAATATATGCACAATCCTGTCATTATTTATGTGATCTATTTTATGTTTATTCAACAAAGAAACCATACCATATCATCTTGTATCATGATGCTGAAAACTACAACAGCACGACCAGGAGGAATAGTGATGTTCCCCATGTCTGGACTGAGATCCTCGCTTGCAGGGTTTGGACCTCCAAAAATCTGTGAATTGATATATAATTAAACATAGATAAATAGATATTTTTATTAGATAAAAGTTAGATATTTTGCAATATAATTTTTTTGAGCAGCGTTAAAAACTCTTTGACAATGCTCACCTCAAAATTGACGGTTACAGTACCATATGTTCCTTTCTCTCGTAGGAGAGTGAGAGGCACATACTGGCTTCTACCTCTTGGCTCCTCCACAGTAATTAAGGAGGTCTGAACAAAGAAAGGAAAAACATCTTTCATTAATTTGCATATGTATTGACAGAATTAGAAATGAAGGATATCAGAAACAAGACGTCATGTAGCAGGAGTTTCCAATCCTGTTGCTGGAGTGACAAGGTCTTGCAGAGTTTAGCTATAACCCTTAATTAACACACCTGGAGAACTTCAGAATTATTAGAAACAAAGTTTATTGTATGAATGTAATCTGGGCATCCTACATTTCGATGTTTTACTAATATTCATTTACCATAGGCTTTATTTTACTCATAAATAAAAACACCTTTACAAAACTCAAGTGATTTGTGATATGATATTTACACACAATCAACACAATCAACACACATTATTAACCAGCTAATCCATTCAGTAAATTGCTTACCTTTTTCTTCAAATTCTTAGCAGCTGAGTAGTTCCTTTTCAGGAACTCAACACTGCGTCCGAAAACGCTATGGGAACGCCTTCAGCGTGACCACGCTCTGAATCT
>JAUCNO010000795.1:8184519-8215181 GCA_032353835.1 Enteromius viviparus | reverse complement strand
TCAAAAACATTAATTTCTTTTCGACTGAAGAAAGAAAGACATGGACCTCTTGGATGACATGGTGGTGAGTAAACTATCCTCAAAAGTTTTTTTGAAAGTGAACTTCTCCTTTAAGCACAGTACACATTTATATAATATGCAAACAAATACTTTTATTTTGAATGCGATTAATTATTTGACAGCACTAAATTTTATTATTAACCAACTTCTCTGTTTGCAGTTTTCTGCTACCTTTATGGCAAATCAGTAAGTTACATCAATTAAAAAATTTTTAATTAAAGCATTTCATAGTCATGTTGCCATTATTTATAAAGCTCTTTATACAGTAGAGACTGCTTCAAAGCAGCTTCACAGTCTTAAATAGGACAGAAAAAGAATCAATGATGCAGACTTCATTATGAAGACTTAAAGAATTTGCCTCAGCTATAAAGCAGCTCTGCAGATAGTTGTACCATTCACTTCAGTTCATTTCAGGCTGCTTCTCAATAGCAACAGTGCTGTCGAATCAATGATATTATTGAATAGTAAGTGTTAAAATGGTTGCAGTGTATCACCTTGAGGCGTTTGTTGGTTTAATAGACCCCTTTCTATTTCTGTGTTCAGATATCGAGGCTCAGTACAATCTAACTCGAGCTCAGCGAGTACGTGCGGCCATGTTCCCAGAGACTCTGGTGGAGGGAGAGACGGTGCTCACTGCACAGAGCAATCCAGACCAGCCCACCAACGTCCAGAGACTGGCCGAGCCCTCGCAGCTCCTCAAAACAGCCATCGTCCATCTCATCAACTATCAAGATGATGCTGAGCTGGCCACTCGTGCCGTACCAGAGCTCACCAAACTGCTGGCTGACGAGGACCAGGTACCATGACAGATGGTTTTGAGATTTTGAGTAAAAGTACAAAAGATTTGACTTCCAGTCATTCTCCAAAAATAAGATGATAATATGAGATGAATCGTTATGCAAGATGGGAATAATCACACAGGATGAACTACTGTAGAAACGTGGAAGGAGAAAGAGGGAATAGAGTGTAATGATGGGAAAAACAACTTTAGGATATGATCTATTTTCCAAGTTAAATCACTCGCTGCCGAGAGCGTGCAACCATTGTAAGTCTAAAACACATTTAGAAATCGTGTGAATAATTGTGTTGAATAATTTTGCATATTTTTGCATATCAACACTTTTGAGAACACATTTTCCAATTTTGTATACATTTCGCAATTTTAATACTGTGAGGAGTTACCAGTTATGAAATATGGTTCCTTAAAGGAATACTTCCCCCAAAAATGATCATTTACTGAACATTTACACGCCATCCAAGATGTAGATGAGTTAGTTTCTTTGAGAGATTTGGATACATGCAACATTATAGCCCTTATTCAGCAATAGACTCACCTCTGAAGTGAATGGGTGCCATCAGAATGAGAGTCTAAACAGCTGATAAAAACATCACAGTAATACACTAGTAATTAACACCACTTTAGTCCATCGGTTTACATATTGTGAAGTGAATGTACTGTATGTAAGAAACAAATCCATCATTATGACATTTTTTTAAATTCAAACTGTTGCTTCTGGCTAAAATAGAAGTCCTCTGTCCATAATATGGCTTTCTTGATTGTTTGTTGACATAACATGAGGTCATATTTATTTTTTTTACGTGCTATACTTATTATTTTTAATATTTTCCTATGAAAATTTTAGACTCGAAATGTGAATGTTACCAGGGGAACCCTGTCAAAAAATTATATTTTACTACCCAGAACATGATTTTTACTGTGTTTCCCCATTGAAGTGCGATTAGGCCTAGATTTGGGCTAGTTTTGAATAGCAGTGTGGTGGGTTTTGTTGTGAAAACCTGGCAACCCTGCATTGTTGTGATGTATTTCTCCAAATCTATTCCCAAAAAGAAACAATCTCTTTTACGTAATGGATAGACAGAAGGTAAGTACATTCTCAGCAAATGTCAAATTTTAAGAGAGCTATTCCTTTAAATAAACTGGTGAGATTCAGAAGGGCTTAAGTGCCATTTCACTAACTTTACAGGTGGGCAAAAACCAGCAACAACTGGTTTAGTATGTTCAGTGTTAAGTCTTTTGGTTTCCAATGAGTAACTTCAAAATGATTAAGAATTCACTTATGTCCTTTTGGCACTAGAAAGAGCTCATCAAGAGCTTTCATTTGATACATGGGTCAAAGACATCAAGATGTCTGCATTAAAAGAAATTCACATAAGTGATTTTACATCCATAAAAAGCACATTACATGTAAGTAAATTGTCTACTAAATTGTTCAAGGTTTCAACTACGTTTTTGGAGTATAAAATGTCTACTCTACTTGCCATTCAGTGTAACAAAGTATAAAAAAAATAAAAAAATCTGACTTGTACATAATATATAAAATATATAAAAAAGAATAAGAAAGCATATTAAATTTTGTTGTGTTTTATAGTGCCTCTATTATGCCATTTTAAAGTTGGCCAATATTGTTTTGCGAGTGTCTTAAAACAGGTTTACATGTATGCAAGGTCAAAAAACACTTTAGTTTTCTCTAAAAATAGATTTTATTTTACCCCATTTCTAAATGATTGGTAAACAACTCGTGTGAAGCAGTTCGAAGACTTGGTTTGTGTAAACCCCTCCCTCCCGTAAACCCTCACAGTGATTGGTCAGATGGCGCAGTCCTGTAGGATTGGTCTACCGCTACAGCACTCCACAGACTCAAAGCTTGAACAAAAACTCTTAATGTGGACAGTGCTTTTGTAAGCTAATCGGGCACACCTCTATAGTGAACTTTATAAGCATATATATAGCATTGCATAAAGCATAAAACTGTGTTAAGCATCGTTTATCATTACTTAGACCACATTTACACATAGCCAGGTATTTAGAGAAATGAATAATACTCCCCTACGTTTTTAATAATAACACTGTGCATGCAACATAATTTTCAAAAAACTTGTAATTTGTATCAGCTCGCAAAAATACGCAGTCGAGCGTGATAATAACTATGCCAAACCTATGTAACGTTAAATAGGGCGCTTACATGACGTTAAGCATTTTAAGCATAACCAAACCACAGGAAAATTCCTGCTTCTTCCCTTTGTGTAAACAGGGCCTTAAAATCATGATGAGACAGACAGAGAGTCAAGCTGCATCAATCACAATATTTAGACTACATTATAGCCCCACAACTGAACAACAGAACTACAGAAACGCAAGTTAGCCTGTTACCAAGACAAATGCAGGGTTGTTACACGACATCGCGTACACAAATACGATCGCAAGAAAATACAATCATCAATTGGGGCAAGCTGTTCGCAACATAGAATGTAGGCGGACATTATGCATTATGCACCTAGTGACGTGGCTCGGTAACAGAGAAAGATTCAAATAGGTTGATGACTCATTTAGGCGAATGTGAGTCGACTCTTGTTTTTAATAGACAACAACTTTATTTATCGCGCACTGTCAGCGTTACAACTTTGCAGATAGTTTACGTTCACATACAGCTACATGACACACTGCATGAAAGATCATGTTTGAAAAAGCATAATAGGGGCAGTTTAAAGCAATCAATAGTACAAACTTTCTATTAAGGTCCGAAAGAATATTAGCTTATGGAAAATGGCTTTTGTATGACCCTTTAAGGGCCACTTCTCGACATTAACAAGCCATTAACTATGACTTTTGCCTTAATAAACTCTTAATTTGCTGCTTATTAATAGTTAGTAAGATAGCTGAGTAGTTTTATGGATGTAGAATATGGACATGCTGAATATATGCTTTATATGTACTACTAATAAATAAATAATAGTCATGCTAATAAGCAACTAGTAATAGTGAGAATTGGTCCCTGTACTAAAGTGTTACCACAATTTCATATGCAGATATTTTTTTGAAGATGGTTTAGTTGTGCTTTATGCAAATTACTTACATAGTCGTTTTTCTTGAGAAGTTCTCCTTTGGGTATAAATACAAATAATGCATGCAATTATTAAATAATTAGGCACAGTGACTGTTAGGTTAAGCAGTCTGATATGTCAACTTCTGGCTCAGTGAGAAACATTTTAGAAACAGGTGTTAATCTTTGCAGTTCTGTTTGGTGCATAAATTAATTTCCTAGGAGATTCTTCTCCTTTGCGTGTTATAGGAAGCTTATTTCCAAGCCTGTGCTTTTTTATAGTGATTAGTTTTGCATAATGGCTCTTTAATCTTACGGCAGTGCCAGTTGTGGCTGTCATAGTTGGTTATTTCGCTTGAAGGTGACTTCTAATACTGGGCTGCTAGCGCAAAGACATTACCTAACCCTTATACAGAGTTAGTAGAAGCCATCAAAGAAAATGCAAGGGCTTATGGGCCATTGAGCTGTAGCTGAAGATTTGACAAGATTTAAGTGCTGTTCCACTCAAGCAAGAATTTCAACCCCTCTGGGATTCCAACCAGTGAGATATTAATTTGAAAACCGTAGAGGTAAGAAGAGAATTGCATACTCCTTCTGTCTCTGTTGCACAAATGCAGATACATCTGAAGCTCATTCATTTTATCACTTTTATCACGATACTGGCACCTGAGGCACTTTCAAAAATCATTACAAATATATATAGGCTATATATATATATTCTGATATACTGAGCTATTTTTACAGCTATATCTTTTTAATAAATATTATAAAAATCAAGACACTTTGCAGATATGAAGAATGCAAAACTACTTAATTAGTAATCAAGATTAACACAATATTGGCAGAAGATGTGTGTGCTATGTATGCTTTAAAGGGATCATGAACTGAGAAATTAAAATTCCCTTGATCTTTTGCTATATATAAGAGGTCATGGTGGAATAAAAACCTTTTGTAAGTTTCAGAACTCAAAACTTTCTTGTTTGTCTAGAAACCACTTATATTAAAGCCAATCTGCCAAAACCACTTTATCACATAATAGAAGAAGATTGAGCCTACTTCTACATCACTGTGTTTAGCCACGCCCACCGATTCACGCATATAGTGGATTAATTAATGACAAGAGTGCCAAACGCAGATCAGAAACAAAACAATAATACATTTTACTACAGATTTTGTTAACAAACAAGATAAAATTTTACATGTGACTTTCAGAAAGAGTAAAACTTAAAGACAATGCTGTGTCACTACACTGTATCCGATGCACCACACAAGTGTAACTGTTTATTTATTATGTGGTTGCTTTGTCTGTTATTATAGATTCCTTGATATGTACTGAGTATTTGTGTGGGTTTTTGGGGGGGCATTTGCAAAGGTCCACAAGGTGGGATTCTATGGAGCTTGTTTTAGACTAAACTATTTGAATTTGAATTATGTAAATTTCAATTATTGACAAGAGTTATTTAACAAAACTGAACCTTATATGGGTTTTAAAATATTTTTCAATTTGACACAAACTATTTTTTAAAGTTTTATAGACATGCATTTTCAAACAACAGATTTTTTTTTTTTTTTTTTGAGACTGCTAATATCCAGTTTTTAAAACAGCTTCAAGATTTCAAGATGAAGAAGAAATTCAGAATTTTCAGCATTTTCCAATCACACAGCTGCAGTAGTTTTCTAGTGCAAGCATGCGGCTCGGGGAGTCACCTTTCTCATGCCTGATTATGAATCGCCAAGAGGTAATGATTTGGTGACCGGAGGGGATGTCTTCAGTTCATTTTGTTTCACTAGTTTTAAATTCCTAGACGATTATAGATAAAATTGCTCGTTTGACAGACTGTCCAGGGAAAAGGCAGGCATCCCAGCGGACTGGAGCCCTAGGGGATTTACCCCTAGGAGGTGAGGGTTGAGTGATGCTCAGAGTCAAGCCTGGTCCCTGCGTTCCCCCCCGGAAGGAAGTGACCGGTTATTGAAAATAGCAAAAATAAAGACAATGAAATAGCTCGGAGCTAGAACAGGTATCTCCAAATAGTAAGCCAAATGATAACGGTGGCGAAAAAACGGAAACTGGATCAAACCGTTGGAGAAATCTGGCCTGTTTAGGCCTTTCTCCATTCGGTCAGGCCCCGGCTCTGGTCGGCGGTGAGGGGAGGGGGGTGTGGTGGCCCCAAAATATAAACTCTTGGGATAATATGACGTGGGCACCAGATATTAATTTGTGGGAATATTAACTTGATAATGACATTTCGTGGCCACAAGATCATTTTATCGAGGTAATGTTGTGGTCACGAGTGGTCAAGACTTCTTTTGTTAAGGGAATTACATATTTTTCTTGTGGTCACAAGATTAATTGCAAAAAAACCTGTGTGACCACAGCAAGCCGGGGTTATCATGGATTGATAAAACATTTTTATGAAGAATTGTTTATAAAGATTGTTTATACGCTATGCGTGATGATAAATGAGCGTGCTGTGTTTTCATCTACAAATGAAACTACATGAATGCTTAATTTCTCAGGAGGCTATAATATTCATATTTATTAATTCACAGAAATAAAATGAAATATATGTTAAATTCAACCCTTTGCAGTATGCTAGAAATTTCTGTCAGCATTATTGTCATCAGGGGCGCCTGCAAGATTTTTTCCGAGGGTAAGCATCAGAATTACCAGCCCATTCGGACGGAGCCCGTCTTTTCCTTCTCCCCTTCTCTAGCTGTTTGTTTAAACAGCTATTATTAAAATATTATAAAAAAAACACTTGGAGCATTTTTTAATGATTAAATGTACGTTTTTTGATGTTGATGGTGGTGGTGTTTTTTTTTAGCGAGTTGATTGTTTGACTAGTTTAGCCTTCTCAAATTATCATGACTTGACTAAAATAAAATCTATGCGAACAGTTCAAGCTTATCAAAATGGTAGTTTAAATGTTTGATCTACATAAATGTGCTCTGTTAGACACACATTCATTAAAAGGCCCCCCTGGGCTGCACCTCGGTTATGAAGCACGCACATACAAAATTTTTTATCTTTTATCTTTGTGTGCGTCTCTCTCAAACACTTCTCTCGGAGAGGCAAGAGAGCACGTTGACCATCTTGCAGCACGTGCGGTTGGATTTACTTAAAAGAAAGAAACATTTCCATTCGATAATAAATTCGTTGGTCTGTTTTAAATAACAGGCGATCTATCGTTGGAATGTGTTATGACAAGCCGTTGCCGATGGTATCAGTTCTCTGTAATGGAGTATGTAAAACTACTGCATCTGTGTGATTGGCCAAAATGCTTTGTTTTACATTTCGGAGATCATCTACTCTTCCCATTTCTGAGTTTGAATTTTAAAAATCTGAATTTGACGTTCTAAACTTCTTCATCTTGAAATCTATAAGCTGTATTTTTAAAAACGTAATATTAGCAGTCTCAGAATTCAGAACAAAAAAAATCTATTGTTTGAAAACACATGTCTCTAAAACATCGAAAAATAAATGGCTATAAAAAAATCAGTTGTGTTAAATTTCAAATGTTAAATATTTAAGTTTAAAAAATCTAATTCAAAACTATTTCAAAACCCATATAATATTCAGTTTTGTTAAATGAGTCTTGTCAACAAACGAAATGTACATAATTCAAATAGTTTTGTCATAAAACAAGCTCCATAGGATTCAAACTCGGGACACCTGAAGCGCAGCTGTACCATATGTTGGCAGGCTGCCCACAAGGCTATCGGTGCTGACATATTTATGCATTTTTAATCTAAAACACAACAGAGTTCATCTGTGAGGGATGCAGGATGTCAAACATATGCAACTGTTAGCCAATCATAGTAGTGGGCGTATACCTTCAAATCTACAGCCTTCCACACCTAGCTATAGAAAATCGCCTAGAACTTCTAAATTATTTTATTTTTCAATGTCAAAATCTTGAAACTCTACAGGTGAAAAGTACAAAATAAAAACAGGCCGTTATTGACCTCTTTACATGAAATAAAACCTACTTCAACTTAAGTTAGAAATGTTTTACAACTAATTAAAATAAAATAAGACTTACTGCATCTTAATCTAACCCTTTCAGTTGCACACATCCTTAACTGCTGGGCTATAGAAGCTTCCTGGTTTAAGAGTTACCTGCAGGCGGAGGTTGAACACAAAGGTCTCATCGGCCTCGGGTATGTCATCATCCCTCACAGCGATAAAGATGGTTTTGCTGCTTTCAGAGGACAGGAGAAAAGCAGCTGCAGTTGTGGCCTCAAAGTCACCGGTGTCCTCTCCCTGAAGCTGGATAAACACAGGACATCAATTTGAAAAGAAGTGCAAGAGAGCTGCCGTCAATTGTTTTATTTTAGGGTTTTGGCATCATTGATGTGATTTATAGAAAAAAAGTTTCATATACAACATCTTAAAGTGTGAGACGGGAATTCCCTGACCTCTCTTAAACTCAACCAGCACCATCTGGTTGACAACTGCCACCTCTAGCGCATGCTTTGATGCCACCCACTGAAAGCCGCTACAGAACAGGCTCTTAGATCCTTCTTTCTGCAGTCAATTCATGCATGACATTCAATGGACCGGCAACACTTGCCCACTTACCATGCGTGCTAAACAGGCACTGCCTGTTTTGAAAGTAGGCATATTTGTGTTTCTATGCTAATTATGGCCATATGTGCTGTGATTTGTGCTATGATTTACCAGACAGATGTTTGGGTGTTGAGACCCAAGCAGCTGTTGAAGCATTAACACATCAGGCAGTACAGAAGCATTGTTAGCTCTACGCTCTGCGGGGCCTCAATACATCAAATAAATTTCACTCAGCTTCCTATGACAATATCTTTTTCATCATACTCTTGTAGGGGGGTTATTTTCAGGGAACAGTGCAAACAGAAGCACTGGTTACAGTGACAGGTTTAACCCAGTGCAATGCAGACAAAGTTTAACAAGTTTTTTTTTTTTTTTAAGAATATTTTTCTTCTCTAAACAATGTTTATGTATAAATACAGAAATATATTATTTAGTTATTTTTTTTAATTGTGCCTGCATTTCACCTATCTAAGCATTCATTCATTAATAATTTAATTTAGCTGAATAAAAAACTATTTGTTTGCCACATATACAGCATAAAAATCAAACAAAACTAGTAGTGACAAGGATTAATCATCACGCAGTGTTTTCCTAAACTTACCAGAACCAGAGCAGTGACATTAACTGGATCTCCAACTCGTTCCACCACAAGTCGTACTATGGCCCTGCTGCTCTCATTTACAACAAACTGTGTCTGGCCCTGAAACCTCAGCACTGCCGATTCAGACCTGACACTTGCGGTGAGCAGCATCAGAACCAGGACAGCTAGAGCAAAAACAGCTGGCATTCCTGAAGAGAGGAAGAATATATACAGTTTAGTGACCTTCATCTGGATGAGAACACGTTACTCTGCATAAATATAAATTAGGCCAATGAGATTTACAATTACAAGCCTCTGAGACAGTCCTTCTTACATTTAGATCTGACAGTGTGGTGCATTAATAAATAAATCATAAAAGTGAAAAATTACTGCATAAAAACACTGGACGTAAACACCAAGATGCACAGACATTATATGCACATAAAAAAATATGCAAAGAACATTCAAATGTCAAATTCTTTCTCAATTGAATAGGATAAACATTCTTAACTGGTAACAAAAAAATGCATTTAAACTTATAAATGAGAGAAATTAAATTCCATCATGCGCATTAGAAAAGTCAAGTGACTGCGTGATGGGACAGGAAACCCGACTATATATAACTTTATAACTCTTAAATAACTGTGCTCCCAAACAGCAGACATTCACCTTCAAAAGCAATGACTGCATTTAATGTGTTAGGTAAGCTTGCTCTAAGACTCAAGTAATTTGTAATGTATGAATATTTCAGGAATTGACCATTTCGTTCAAATGTTTTGTGTGATATTCTAGTTTTGCACACAAGTCAAATTCAAATCTTTGAATGGAAATATAGCTAAAGCTTGGAAAAGAGCTGTATGAAACAATTCCTCTGCATTGTTATGTTTTGCAGACAAACTTTCCAGCATACAGGTTTGGAGAAAATTTATTTTCATTTTAAAGTAGCCTATCCTTTTAAGTCTTTTTAAATCAATATAATGTCATTGGCTGACTCAACCTTTTCCTTTAAGTTTCCTGACCTTGAAGGTCAGATCCAAGTTATTTCACCTACAACTGAAGACAATTCAGACAGGCATTTATTATGGTCATCTCTTTTGAAGAAAAAGGCTATTAAGTTTTATGACCTCAGACAATGTCTCCTTTTTTTGAGAGAGTTGTCATGGCTAACCAAACAGAAAACATGAATGTGTTTGAAATGATGTCTGGGCATCCATTTAATAATTTGCTGCTTTGAAGCATACACACTTTTTTTGTATATGCATTAAATTTCATGTTAAGTACACAAGCTCTAAATGATGTCATCTCGTTTTTCCTTTTTTCTCAGAAGAGCCGAAGGAAAGTTGGACATTGGTAAAATTCAGCTTTTCATATGTTCCATTTCTGCTACATCATGCGGTTATTCTTTAGCCACAAGGTTGCTGGGAGCAGGCAGCTTTCATCAATTAAGGTGCCATTTCAGATTATTGAGGGGTTCATTTCTGTTGAGTTAGTGAGAACTTCAAATAAATAAATAAAACTATGAGAGGCAGAAATGCAACTACAGGTATTTTGGTACAGTTTCATCCCACTGTGGTGTATGCGTGCATGTGTTTGCATCTAAATCATTGGCAAGTTTGTGTGTGTTGTGTCTTGATGACAAGAGGCGGGCAGGCAGGCAGGCAGGACGGCACGTAGGGGGGCAGTGAATGCTATCAAAACTGGATTAGCGGCTGCCGGTGGGCTGAGGCCTGTAGTGAGGGTACAAAGCCTGGACAGCAGAGGGGAAAGCCTAGTATTCAGCCCTGCTTCTCCCCCAGAGCTGGGAACTTCCTGACTTGTTCAAACCGAATATACAACAGACACACAACGGCACCCGCACCAACACCTCTCTCTCATTTATTTTTGTTAGTTTGCATTATTGGATGAAAATATATGCTACATAAATACTTCATTTCTGCTTACAGTAAACCTTTGTGATTATGTTTAGCATGCTACAAATAAATCCAAATTTCAAGCTGTAAATGAGTACAAATGAAACGATGTAAATAATGCAAATGTACTATTGCTAAAGATACATTTTTGTGATCAATTTTGACTTCTCTTACAATGTTCATCATCATCATCATCATAAGCTCATGTCTCCTCATGCAAAGACAGATAGACAGATAGATAATTATTCTATTACCGTTGTTTTTTTGTTTTTTACAAAAGTCATAATTTTGCAGGAGACATACCACATAGCATGTTGGTCTAGCTACACGATGACAGGCAGAAAGGTTTTTAAATAGTACTGTGAACTGAATAAGTTGTGTTAAAATATTGCTAATAATAATAATTATATTCAAAACTCGCATTTTCTGGTCAATAATATCCTCCCCTTAAAATTATTTAATAATAAATTCATCATGTTATCAGTACAATTTTTACTTCACACAGTACCTCCTCAAAATATTAAATTCATTTAATTTTAGAAACTAAAATCATGCTCAACATAGAAGCAGTGCTTTTGTTATCATGTTTATGTATTTTGAACAAAAATATATAAATGAATAATATTTATGTTAAAATATGTAACCCTTTTATCAGTTGAATATGGGCAGAAGACCTAAAGTTGGACATTGGTAAAATTCAGCTTTTCATATGTTGCATATGTTGTATTAAAAATATATAAATGAATAATATTTATGTTAAAATATCTAACCATTTTTTTCAGTTGAATATGGGCAGAAGACCTAAATATTTAAAGACTTGAAAAAAATCTAATAATAATAATGACGATGAAATAAGTAAGTCCATAATATCATGTAGCGTTTTCATGAACTGATGAATAAATGCACTTGACCAGACTAATACGGCCTGACTGGCTGACTGACAAAGCATCTTTGTTTACTTGTTTCTCAGGAGGTTCACGCACAAGCAATTCAAGGAGATGTTCAGGCCATCAGTCAACCCAGAGGTCACCACAGCCTCTTTGGCCACATCTCCTGACATTGATAAAGACAGACACTGCAAGACGCTACTCATCCTTTGCCAGATCACCACAGGACATGCTGGCCTGGAGAACATCAAAACGATTTATCAATGACCAGGAGGCCACCGAGCCGCCAAGGCACTGGTGGTTTGGCTCTTAGTCTGACCCCAGGACAGTCTATCGTGGGGATGTCTCATTCTTAAAGACAAAATGAAGATGGTTTTTCACAGTGAAGGAGATCAAGCTTCTCTCTTTTCCCTAAAGCGCAAAGAAGGCCCACAGCAGAGGCCTTTTGCCATGCAGAGCATATCAGAGATAGACCAAATGCCCAAAATATGTCAAAAAGATGGAAGAGGGCATGCATTTTGAGTGAATATTCAGCAGAAAGCTGCTCCCAGTGGGAGATACATACGTCTTTCTGCACTTTGGAAGTGTGCTGTTAAGTCAATACTGTGCCTCAGGTGGTCTCTCTTTCATTTGATATGGTTATCTCAGTTCAGTCAACCAAATCCTGCAGCATACTTCAACTCCACTTTCAAAAACAAAATGCTTTGGGTGATTTATATCTTCTCAGTGGTTTCCCCCAATAGCATTCTGGAATTACTCATTATAATAAAAATGCATGCCTGCCTATGCCAGGAAACTTGATTACAATGGCCTCTGTAATTTATCGTTAATGCTAAGTAAGGTTCTTAATTCAGTCAGATTAGTAGATTAGTATGTGGGATATTTGCCCACTCTGTGTAACTCTAGAGGATTAATTTATTCATTATTCTTTCAGTTCCCCCCGGAAATGGAAACTTAGTCATCATTTAGACACCCTTATGTCATCTCCAAAGTTTTTGCGGAGCACAACACATATATATATATATATATATATTGAAGAATATCTTACATAAGTCAGTAGAGTCCAATACTATTGTTTTTAGACTCTACTGAGTTTCATGCTATCATTCTATTTATATCTTTTTATAAAAAATCCCAAAGGGCATATTTGATATGTTTGCAACCTCCTATAAAATCTCCCTTAATTTGTATGGCCTAAACCTCATTTCCTATAGAAATAATCACGTCAACATATTTCAAGGTTGCCCGTTGCCAGATCTTTTCTATAAGTTTCAAATAATTTGTGAGCTCATCTTAGCAACCTACAACCCAGTAGCACTGTTGACATCTGCACAGGTTGTAGTGTGGAAATAAAACAAACAATTAAATAAAACATTGAATAAAATGTTTATTATTAAATAATAATAATAAACATGTGAATTGAGATATAGCTTACACTTCAAAAGGCTATAGGTAAATAGTTTACTGCAGTTACAAGGTACAGTTGGATCAGTAATGAATGGATGTAGCCGACACTAAGATAGATATATATATATATATATATATATACACGTTTTTATTTTTGTTTGTTGCATAATTGTTTGAAATAAATTGTTTAAATTAATGTAATAATTTTAATTAATATAATAATTAGTTCAAATTAATATTATGATTTCAAATATGTCTCTCGTATTTTGGCACTCAAATGTTAAGATAAAACATTTATTTAAATATTCTTCTTCTTCTTTTGCGCTCCACAGAAGACACAAAAGCGATTCATATTTGGCACAAGCTTTCACTTTTGAAGGAGTCATGCATTTGATATTTAGATAGGTGAAGCCCAAGGACAGTTTGACCCCATCACCTCATGCAACCGGTTCACATGACAGCCATGCCTCTTAACGTAACTGAGACTTCAGCAATTACACTGGATCGCCTGGCTGAGGATGTGATAAAGTGTAGGGTTACGGGTCTACACTGCTGGACCAGCAGCCGCCTCTAGTGTTACCCCTGCCCGGCAGCAGGATCCATAATCTTAACATCAATAATTCAATCAGCAAGACTTCACAGCCAGTACTAAGCAACACTGGTGTGTGTGTGTGTGAGTGCGTTATGCAATACATTAATCCTTTGGTGAGGTCACACACTTTGAGCGAAGTCAATGTGGTGTACGACATGCAATGTTTTTAAACTTTCTCGTAACATTTCTAATTACTATTTTCAAGAAGAAATACTCTGAAGTTTCCTATACTTTAGCCACTTTTGCTCGGAGCTCAAAATAATAACAGCATGCGCTGAATCCAAATTGCAGGCTTGACTTAATCTAATGGTCTGTCTGCTTCTGTAACAACCTGTCTGATGAGACTGTGGTAAGCTTTGGTAATGTGCAGTCACATTTATCACAGCACATGACATGGTAGCAGAAGTAAACTCATGTCCCACGTAGCTCATGTTAGCCAACAAAAGTTGCGATTGATGCATCAACAGATTCAAACCATGCGCCTCTCATCTTTTTAAGGCCTTTACTTGATGGTTTGGCTGGCAAGTGCACTATGGTATAAATTAAGAAAGTCAAATGAGTAACCGCACGTAAACACAAACCGTTTAAGCTGAATCATTTTGAAAACATCATAAATACTGTAAACAGACCAAAAGCGTAACATACTACGCATACAACATTTAAATGCAATACAAAAAAAAATTCGACTTAAATATATAGTATAATATATATATATGCCCCTTTAACACCAAGAATGAAAACTGTAACATTTAAACAAATGTTCTTATTGTGTGACCAAAGAGGAGTCCACACAAACATCACAGAGAAACAATATCATTGAAATCAAATTCACAACCATTTTTTCCCGCTGATTTAACTTTGACAGCCAATCAAAATCCATTTAACTTCAAAGAGCTTGAGGGTTTAATGAGGGTTTAATTGCAACATTGTTAGGCTGATGATACACTTTTTACAGCCATGTTGGAGGGCAACTTTGGCCAACGTTGGCTTTAATAGGTAACCAGGTGAGACACAGGGGCCACAACTAAATCTAAAATATCCAGACAGAAATGTATTACCAACGTTCAATGGTAAAAGTGCCCAAGCAACATTGCTCAAAAGGTTGTCCAGTGTATAATCAGCCTTAGGAAATATATTCATGTCTTTACTTTATAAAAGAGGGTCTTGCATGACAAAATCATCATAAACACAAAAAAGTTTTTGTATTATGTTTGAGTTGCTTCCAGATTGGTCATTTATGAGGTTCCACTTCATTTAGAATGACGCCTCTGTATGCAGTTGATATTGATGCACGCCATGTGTTTTGGAACAGAGCCATAATGACTATTAGTATTGCTTAATTTCATAACGTGTAGGTTACATCACTGTAGTGAACAGTGTGTGTTTAAGCTAGGTCTATATTAAGCTTGGCTGAAGGTCATTGGCGGTAAAGCTGGTAGACACAATTGGTATGGTGATATTACACTGATGTGTCATAACAGCACAATGCACACATAAAGCAGCAGAAGTGAGAGTCGTCTCCACAACATGCTCTGTTACCTCAGAAACCAACCTCATTCAGAAAGTTCTGGGAACCTTCAGGGCTCCCATATATGGAGAGCTCAAAAGCCAATAATTGCCACTTGTGTTGTAGCCCCTCGAGTATTTTTAGATGGGCCAATATCCTAAACATCTCGAGGTTGGGAAACTTAAAACATTTAATAACTGAGTCTGGTTAAAACATACATCATTACATTTGAAGAGAGTATCTAAAGACCACAGCTTTTTGTTGGCGAGACACTCATTTGGTGAGCGTTGCCCGAAAAGTTTCTGTTTATTTTGAAAGATACAGGGAACCTAGAATTAGTGCACAAAAGTGTGTATGTGAGCGGGTGCCGAGAGGGCTGAGTACGAGCAGATGCCATTCCTTCTGAGGAATGAAAGCAGAGGATAAGAAAATATCCACTCGGAATAGCAAGAATGGCCAAAAGCTCTGTTTCCGTAGTGTCATATGTTACTTTTCAACTCAACATTAGCTTCTAGTGAAGGGAATACATGCCAATCAAGGCTGCTGGCCAGAGAGTAAAGAAAAAAAAGCAAATCTCTCAAAGGTATTGTTCTCAGGCCGTCGTCTGACCCTTTCAACTTGAGCCAACTGCATCCTGCGTCCTTGTTCCAAAAAACACAATGACTTTTTTCCCCCGCTCAATATACGGGTAGAGGACCAGAGAAAAGGTCTCATTGAATTTCACATGGTGAACGTTCCCGCGGCCACAGAACTCCATGACCGATGGGCTACTGCGGCAAACAATGGATGAGAGTGAAGAGAAATGCACTTTCAAGGGATTAAACAAGGAAAAGCCTCTCAATGGCAGTGAAGAGAAGAAAAGCAAATTATAAAGCTTATTGCTTCATCGCATGTAGCCAGTCGGACTTTGGCTGAAATGCTAATTGCCTTTCTTTTCAGCTTCGCACACTGAATCGGGGGTGTGTGCGCTTGAGAAAGGCAGGGCACTCACAATTCACAGACAGACGCGCACACACACTCTAAAGATTTTAGGAGACTGTGTCGTACTCTTTTTTTTTTTTTTTTGCAACATTGTTTTCTCCAGTTTTTCTCCTTTTCCCACTCTTTTTTAAAACGTGGGTACTTCAGCCTTCCAGTAGACCGAATCAAGCCCCCATTCAGACAGATAGTTCTCTTTCTCCCTCACTTTTTCCCTCCCATTCCTCATTTAACGAGTGAGAGATGTGGGAAATTTCTGTCCCGGCCTCTTCAATCTGCTGAGTTTGGCAGCCGCAGGACAGATGGCTGGATTGAGGACAGAGCAAATCCCCGATCAAGTGTGGCTCCCTCACTGACTCTGAATCAGTGACTACGCTAGACCCACCGAGTCAGCTGTAAGGTTTGGGTTTCCCACGTTATTGTTCAATGTACCCTTAAAAAATGTACACCTGTTCATGTTAATGCTTGATCCTATTCTAAATTCAATGGTAACTCAATGGCAATGGCAAGTTGCCATTAAGTTACATCCCAACTAAACCAGTACACCAACTCTGGTGTATATTTGGGACAAGACTATGCATTTTTATGACTAGCAAATGAGGGAGAGCTCAGAAAACCTTTTTGACAACAATTATTATTATCACAACAATGTTTAGTGATGCACAGTAAAGTAATTATACACTTACATAAAACAAAAACTACATCAAAAACAGAATATATACAAAACTAACTTATGCTTCCACAACTAAATTTTAGTTTTATATACATCTATTTTAAATCTTTACAACCCATCAACTGTAGACGAACTGTAGAAATGAAAAATGCCTTTAGATAGCAATAATACTGAATAGACTATGAGGGGAAATTTGACCACTTAACTGTCACCCCCTGTTATGGCACTCCTTCGGTAACCAGTTTTAATGCACCATTCTTTAAAGCAACCAGTCTGATGCGACAAACTCATCCAAGATATTATATTCCTTTTTGTTTTCCGTTTACTTATACTTTACAGCAAAAAACAATCTTTTAACTTTATATAGCTATACAAATGGAACGATGGTCAAAAACTGTATTGCTCCGTCTCTTGCTCATTACACCACTGACCCGGATATATCTTAATCACATGTTTAGAAAACAAGGACGTAAAAAGCCTATAATACCAATATAAACATTCCTACAGATCTTAGAAAAAAATACAAATGCAGTAAATAATTTTACAATGCTTCAATATGCTTTGTATATACATAAAGTCTATTATGGCTCTAACACCCCCATTTAAATATGCGCACTATTCAAATTTAAATTGTTATATCCTAATTAACGAACAAAAACAAAATCTTGTAATATATTTGTGAAGTAGCCTACCATGTCAATGGTAATGCAATGCTGATTTTAAAATGGTTTTCACAAGATGAATTTTGAGGTTTAATGCATTTTTTGTTCCCATCTTTTGATCCATTAATCAATTATCCAGACTGAGTTGATCAAATGATGATTACAAAAACGTAATAGGTAAATGTAAAAAACTTTACATTTTATTATGAACTCTCTCAGAACTTCTGTTATGATGTAGATTTTTGAGGTGCACTTTTTTTCCTACATAACTTGTAACAAATCAAAACAAACCAAACCAAATTTATTTAGTTTTAATTTATTTACACTCAAAGGAAGAAGTAAGACAATGGTGTGGAATCCTGTCTACACATTAGTATAGATCCTGATCAACAGGTGGGAGGTGGGAAACAGACACGTTCCCAGTTTGTTCAGTTCCTCCACTTCAGAAATTCCTTCACCATGACGAACCACAATGGGGTAAATACTTGGAAGCAAAGGGAGAGAAAGCAGGCGAGAGTCTGGTGTGAGGGTGCTGGAGGGGGGCATGGGGGAAGACAGATGAGGGTCAGCAGGACATCTCGCCTCAGGGCCCACTGAAGATAACAGACGTCCAGCCTTCAAACTGCTTTCACTTTTGTGAATCAACAAACCGCTTTATGTACAAATCCTCTACATTTATGCATGGTGGATTCAGAGATACGGGCTGAGTATGGATGAGTACACACTGGCAACTGAAAATGATCCCCTGACCAGTCTGCATTGTGGTAGGCAAGCTCTTTCACCAGGCAATAGCAAGATAAGACAGGAGGCTCAAGGAAGGGAAACAGGGCTCTATAGATTTGCGGCCCCCTGGGTATTAGGATAAATGCTAAGGAGATAAACAGCCAGGAGGAGGGTCCTTATTGCCCCAACCACAAGCTAGTGCAGCCTGGATGAAGTATCAATAAATGGACATCTCAAAAGGGAGCAAAGAAATTAAAAAAGTCCTTAAAGTAGTTTAGCATGTAAATAAACAAATAAATAAATGAGAATTTGCTAAGAATTATATTTTAATAATCATTAGCCCAACGTGTTTATTTTAAACGAAACCCATAGCCTAACAATAGCTTAGATATTTATACAGAAATAAAACATTTATAACAAGTATTAAATTCCAATTCTGATCATTAAGAATTAATCCAGTAAGAAAAGGAGAGAAATCAGTTTGGTTTTATTTTCGTATTGGTCAGATTACCACAGTCAATGTTAGCATAAAACGTTTATTTTCCCCCCAAAAAACAAACAAACATCTCTAACTAACCGTTTCTCTAACTAACCGTTTCTCAACTGGCATTATTTCCCATTATATTCTAAATTATTTTTGTGATTTTGTTTTGTGTCAATAATACACCAGAAATTACACACGTAAGCTAATGTTCACATAACTTTGACAAGTAAACATAAATAATTCATGCAGGGAGACGTACAATATTTAATTTTCATTTAAAAAGTGAAAGAAGTAAAGGCACAAGAACTTTTTTATGCCAAATGATGGTGACTGATTACAACATCAGACTTATTGGAACGGTCTCAGCCCTACGAGTCCTGAGAGTCTCATATAACCACCGCGAATCAATCAATGTTAAACCTTGGATGGATCTGATCATTTCTGTTTATTTTAGCCATTTATGTAACAAATGTAAAACTATCTGCTTTGAGGACAATTGGACCAAAATCATCAAGAGATCATTCATCAGCCAGAAATCTTGGAAAAGGTCTACAGAATAGCTTGTGGTGTGGATCAATGCCCCATGTATCCGTGTTGAATAAATCACATTTAAAAGAAGCGAGCGATCAAGCCCTGCGGGGAGAACACAGTGTTCATGCGTTAGAGGGCACAGCGTGAATCCACACCATGAAACGGTTTTAAGGACCGACAGTGAAGGTCACAGTTCAAGTTCAATACCCCGCAGAAGAAAAGGATAAAGCTTTTCTTTTGATGCTTAAAGTTGTTCTATAGAACCATGTGCAATAGAGAATGTATGCAAGAGTTACAGGGCGAATTAAGGGTTTTCACGCTATATTCGTTTTGAATAAGAATCAAGCTTGTAACGCAACATTTAGAGAAAAAAAATAATATTTAGGAACTGGTTTGCTTATACCACAGTAATAAAATAAAGTAAGATAAAATCAAGAGAATATAATTTAAAAAGATTTAGAGAAAGGGAGAAGAAAACAAGAGAGAACGAGCCATATGTAGACCAACTCAAGAACAAAATCAATTTCAGAAAGGTCAACGAGAAGTGAATGTTGACCAAAGACAAACTCTTGAGCAAACTCCATGGCACAATTGTGGCAGGCTGTGACAAATAACGAGACCTCAAGATTGCTGCTGGATTTGACCACTGCTTCAGAATGTCCTGCAATGCTTCCATTTACAGCTCCAGAATAAACAGATGCTGAAATACTGTGTGTAATATGTACTTCAGTGTACTGCTGAAGATGCTTACATACTGGAAAAGGTCAATGACTGCTCTTTATATTACATGACCTGAATCACGTAATGTAGCAAACTCAATTATTCATGACTAAAAACTTTTATGTTTTACCTTGCAAAATGTAAAACTAGTAAAAAAATTTAAGAAATAAAAAAAAATAATAAAATAATAATAAAAAAAATATATATATATACTGTATATTGCATCTACAAGTTTTACATACTTTGTGTGTACTGTGTTTATTTATCAGGTGTGTGTATATATATATATATATATATATATATATATATATATATATATATAACATAACTTATACTGTTATTGTTATGTACTTAAGTGTGTGTATGTATATGCATATGTATATATATATATATATATATATATATATATATATATATATACATATATATACATACACAGTATATAATATTATATAAAAAAGTATGATAAAATATATATAATGAATGGAATAAAAAAAAAGGTTTAGACAAAATAAATGTATAAAAAAACTTTGGTAATTAATGCTAAGAAATGTAAAAATAAAAAATATCTTTACATAGCACAACAACAAAGAGCTTTTGATGATCAAAGTCTGCATAATACCGAACAAAATGCTTAGTTAGGTGGGGTTTAAATAAGCAGCAAAACAAATGTCAAAATAAATTGGGGTAGATGAATGGTTTCTCACTGAGAACAGCATTATGCAATGTATGATTGTTTATAACTTTTACATGTATGACAGTGACGGATTGTTACGAGTCAAGTGGTCTACATTTATCAAAATTGAAAATGAATTTAGCCTTGTCTGCGAATGAACTACCAACCCACTCGTCGAAAACCAGTGACATGCTCCCACTGTGTTTTTTACTGCTTTGGGTCTGGGGTCTTTGTGTAGCATTTACAGAAGTGAATTCAGTTTCTCCCCATGCTCGGTGACATGCGTAGGGATTTTGTTTTCGCAGAGGCCCCAGGCTGGTGGGAACCCTGCTAATTCTGCTAAGAAGGTGTGAAATTATAAAACTGATTAAAAGTGATGTAAAGTTGAAAAAATGCCTCTTATTCACACAGTTTTTGTTTCTAAATGGATTTTTAAACTGACATTAAATGCACAGGACAAATACCTTTTTCAAAAGCACTTTGATTTATCAATTTAAACTGATATATATTAAAAAAAATAAAGTGGATGCATTCAATCTCTCCCCGCCTATGTTACCGCAGTGGAGAAATACTATTCACTAAAAAACATAAAATAGGAAAGTTTTACTTCCAAAAACATCACTAGCATATTTAAGCAGATACTTTGTCAAAATCTCCAAAATATCAAACACACTTTGCAAACTGGAAAATGCACAGGTAGTTTTGTTTCAGTTCCAGCAATATGAGTATTTTATGAATTTACAAGACTGATCTCTAAATTCACCAGTATTTTATTAAGTATTATTAGTATATCACTATAGTTAATGTTGAATTTGGAGATGCAAAACTAAAAGAAAATAATTCTTTTGACCAACAGAAACCATTACAATTCTCTGTGCAATTAAAATGATTTACCACACTATAATATAATATAAAATGGCCTTACTGAGATCTTTGGGCTTGCCAAATGCAAATGGGTCAAAAACAAGATGCCCCCCTTTTGATTGATAAAAACATGGATATAATTGACAGTATGTATGCTTGAATGCAGTGTCTACTTTATAATTTCCAATAACTTTTGTGAAAACAAAATGGCAAAATATGGGTGAAATAACAATTCATAATCATTCAACATAACAGATACAATTATGCACCACAGATTTATTATTCTGACCTGAAATATACGGAATAATTGAATAAGGGATCATACTCAATTGTATTGTATTTTTTAATTATTAAAAACTTCTTGATGACAAATTGGTCAAATATAGTGGTCTGATAATGGCAAAGACTGGTACAAATTTTAAATGACAATTAATTAGTATTTTGGGCTGAACTGTGATCGTTTTAATTTCATCTAATGATTTTTGTCAATGAACAGACTCAGCTGGTACAAAGGGAGAGTGCAGTAGGAAAGCGCCATTGGGAAAAAAATTAAGACAACAATGCTGTTTAAAAAACACATCTAAAACATGTGTAACAGCGGACAATTCTAACAACAGTCTTCCCCATGAAACAAGACTTAGACAGTGTTGTGCGGTAAGAAAGAAAGCTTCCTCCAGCTTTAATGTTTATTCTTTTGTCTTAAGTCCACCTGTCTCATCACACGGGACCCTGTGTGGTCTGTTTCCTTGTGGCATCAATCACAGAGAGCTCCGTCTGTGAGCAGCGCCTTCGCACATCTCAATAGATTTAGTGTTTATATTACATCCTCTCTGTTTTCTCAACATGTAAGGCCCTATTTAAGGGGAGGTACAAAAACAGGGGCTACCACTGCAAATGTTACACCCAGCCGTGAATCACATGCACTGAATGATGCTCGACTGAAGCTGTATAAGGGGGGTGCAAGAAGATCATTCAATCCATTGAGTCCACTGTGCATCTATTCAGTAGATAAAGGGCGCCCCTAATGAATTAAACACGAAACAGTATAAAACAGACAACCAAAGATGCCAGTTGATGCAATAAAACAGAAGAAAGACTGGATAAAACCATGCTGAATATGTCTACTTAACAATAACTATAATATTGGCCGGTGTAAGTAGTGAGAAACTACATGCCATGTTGATATTTTGTCCAAATACAAGTTGCTTAGTTAAATACAGGCACATTTTACTGCATATTAATTATAGCATATCAGGCAACGTAAGTTGTGTATGGTCACGAACTTCCAATTGTATTTTTAGTCAGAATACTACAAGATCATTCTTGTTCTGAACAAATAATTATAATTCAAAAGTAGCCAGTTTCGTGTGTCATATAAAATATGGCGTCGCTGATTAGGCTATTACTAGTAATTAGTACCGGATAACATTTCAGAAACTAAACTCATTCGCGCAGGGTGTTATCTACATGCAAAAAATGGGACCCTTAAGTGAGAAGGGCCCTCACATCACTTAAAGTGATGGAGGAGAGGAGAAATCACAGTTTGAGTTTTGGATGACAGGGGGCTTCGCGAGCGCGTCCCGTCTCAAAGCCCCAGAGTGGGGAGGAGCCCCGCCGACTGTTGTTTTATCTCAATGGAAGCGGGAGGAGAGACACAAAGCGCGTTGAAGACCCTCGCAGTAACCATGGAAGCGAAGGAGAATGGCCTCTCATCCGCAACCGATATGTTTAACATGTTTAACGATTTTATCTGATGTGTTTATTATCACGGGAGGAAGAAAAGACTATCAAACCAGTCTGTCTTAATTGGCTGTCTGCGCAAGAAAAGTGTGTACGCCTGAGTTTAAAGAGCAGTGCCTTGTGGCCATAAAGCCAAAGCAAATACTGTCACACAAACAACATAAAAACGCTTTCAATTAAATGATTTGGCCATGGTAAGGAACAGCTTATTTAAACGTCCATCGGGTTTAAAAAAAGAAACATCAAACGTATAAATCTCGCTCAGACTGAACTATTGTAAACTGACCGTTACGCTTTGAAGCCCTTGTGTCGCGCTGAACGGGGTGTCCAGTATTTCACCAAATTGTTGCGCAAAACAAGTTATAAGGACATGTAATGAGATACATGAATGACTTACCTAACACTTTGTTGTAACACTCCAAGGCAAACGACAAAAAGTCCGGGGTAAATTAAACCGGTCAGCGCTGTGTCCGTCAATGAGATGATAAATGCATCGTGACAATCGCGCTGCGCTTCCACTGTTCCTGGACATATGAAGTTGTTCTTGAACAGCTCAATCAGTTTGGGTAAGAGAGGGTTTTCTTACAGGGCGCTGCGTGGATTCTCCAGTCCATGCGGTGTGAGTCCGGATGCGCGTAAAGCTCGACATGCGCTGCCATGCAGTCCGTTAGGCGCTTGTCCCGTCTGAACTAGTGGACTTGGTAGAGCCCTTGTCTTGTCTGAGCAGGGATGTGCTAATCTCATTAACCTCCGGGCTTGACAGATCGAGGGAACAGCTCCACCCAGCGATCTGTCTTCCTCAGGCTGAGAGGCTATTTGGGGAGGTTGGCAAATGCCGTTTCTAAAATCAACCTGTGGCGCACCGCTACGCTGCAGCTCTCTGATGATTCCCACAAACGATTCATACGCGAAACACCCATGATTAGAAAGGACTTTCACTAGCCACTTTAATAAATCAGCCTTCATTTACCAGAATGGTGTATTTTAAGAAGGACGCGATTAAAGTGCACTGTGTACAGCAAATGAGCACAACCCCTTTTTATTAAATATAAACGAATGTAAAAGCATAGAATTTTCATAGAAAAAATGACAAATGCACTAAACATAGTACTTTAAGTATACTGCACTGACCCTTCTTGGCACTGAGTGTATTTCATGACAAACACATAGGCTACCTTTCTGAACTAGCTTAACTACGAAAGGATGACCTCTTTAACTGGTCTGGTCTTTGTGTTGCACAACAGGTGCAAAAGGGTGTAAAGACTGGGTGAAATACAAGTCCACTGAAGGATTTTCACCTGGGAGAACACATATCATCAATGTAATATTGAAAAATTCTGTTTCAAGATTTTTTGTAGTGTTGTGTAAATTCATGAAAGCATTTATACATGTGAGATGTGGACAAATTTGAATGCACACACACATAACAAATATCACAACATTTTCCTTTCATACAATATAGAGCGAGATCTCAGAGCACCACTTTGTTTTCAGCCTGAGAGAGACCGTAGGATTTCATTTTCCCAAATAACACACATTGTTAGACAAAATAATTCATTACCTGCGGCTTTCTCTAGTAACATTGTTACAGCCTTCCTCTGTCAATCACAATGATTTACAACCCATGCATTGAACCGGGACTCAACATAACGCACCATCTGTGGGAGACCCTGAACTTTCCAGCATTGGTGGAGTGTGGAGCATCCTGTTGGATGTGTGCTCATCACTGAGATCGTCTCTACAACCAGTAGAAAAAGCTTCACTCCTCAGGTCCATGTGGACATCAGAAAAGAGCCCCTTCCAGAGGAATCTTAAAGAAAGAAGCCCAAGGAATTACAGTGGGACCTATAGTACGTATGTAAATACTGTTACAGAGTTTAAGCTTACAGAGTATGTTTTTAGCACATGATGTGGTTGTCTGGAATTTTTGGTTGACTATCAGTGCATTGATTGCAGATGTTGTAAGCAGTTTTTAGCACATCAGTAATGTTGATACTTACGCCACTGGTACTTCACAATTAGGATTGCCCAAATCTCAGCAGAGTTTTCAGATATAAACAAACCACCTGATTCTGGACAGTAGCGGATCACTCCTTGAGGTAAGACACTTAGCAAGCTACTGGGAAAGAGATGAAAGCTGATCAGAGCTGTGTTTCCCAAAAGCATTGTAAGCTTTAGTACATTGTAGACCCATTAAAACAACCTCAAATCCTCCCTTAAAGCACATATATAACGCACATTGCAGAAACATATACAAAATATTTTTTTTATTATTATTGAAATCACTGCTAAACATAAGCATGCTGACATAAGTGATGTTTATCAGTGAAAATAATTTCCCGATAACAACAAGTAATCTGAATTTTAATAACCAGTGCTAATTTGTGTATTAATAATCAGATAACAACAATACTACTACTACTATTAATTATAATAATCTAATTTATACATAGTTAGCCAAGCTTTTGATGATGTAAGGGAAACACGAAGCGATGTCGATGATGTCAGTGCGTGCTCACGCTGTCTTTGTGTTGTTGACGTGGCTTCTCAGTCTATCTCCAGTCATCCAGCAGCTGAAGTAATGAGGCACATAGCGGAAACTGGACAATGCCATAATCACTGAAGTCAAGAGGACTGCATTCGTTTCTCAGGTAAACCGCACCGAATTACCAGAAGATCACTGATCCCTAGCTTATTACCAGAAATTAGCAAATCACCGCTTGTTGATAGAAAGTTTAGCATCATTAGCACGCGATCATTGACCATTTTTACTAAAGAGGATTTCAAGGCGTTAAGTATTGTTTAATGACAGCGTGAGGTTTACAGAAATTGCAGTATAGTTTTGTATTCTAAGAGACTATTTCGTTTATAAATTTAGATAGGATATTAAAGTTCTGTTGCGTAACGCTGGCTAAAATAAAATGCTAACTTGTTAGCTGAGCTAATTAGCTTTTACTTTTAGAAACCTTACTAAGTGACTCAACGCCGTTTAGCGTTTACTTCGTGTGTTTGGTCAGATGGCTTTGTTGGTTTCTTGAATATAATACGTGTATGTAATCTTTTTAAAGTCTTGTTTGCATGCTAATGCGTGTAGCTGCTAGTCAACGCTAACGCTACCTGCGAGTGCCAGGCCACGTAAGAAATCCACTTCACGTGAAAAAAACTAGTTAATATTTTAGCTGTTTGTTTTTAATTAGATAAGTGAAAATTCCCAAAATAGGTCATGTCAGTGTCGACCAAGGTTGAATTTGGTCTTATCAGCAGTGTTAGCTGTTGTACACTCCAGAGAAACTTACGCCTACAGTAGTGTAACATAGCCACCCGTAACTAATTTTTCCTAATCTCAGCTATTCCCAAATAACCTCAGAACCGGTGTTCTGTCAGATTGTTCTACCTTGTCAGATTTTCCTACCTCCTATTAAAAAATAGGTATTACAAATTAAAAACGACTAATTTTGTGTTTTATTAATGTGTACACCTACCTCAACACTAAACCTACCCTTACAGTAATCCAAGTATAGTAATTATGAGTTATATTCGCGGTTTTGACTATAATGTATAAAGCTACTGGAAACTAACAATAAATATTTTTTCCTACCTATAATTTTTTGTTTTATTAATGCCTACACCTACCCTTACAGTAATGAACATTCATTAAATATTGTTTTACAGGGTAAGAAAAAAGAATGCAATATTGACGTTCCCATGCGCTTTAAGCCCGGGTAGGAAAATCTGACGGGTAGGACAAAATGTTAGAACACCGGCTCAGCATGGTGATGTCTATCACCCATCGGCGATGGACGATGGCATCGCCTATCGACCCAACCCTAATTCACACCAACGTACAGTATTATTGCATTTTGAATTTTCTTAAAATAATAGATTATTAGATTGGGACCTTCCCGCCCTTTCCATTTTAATTTATAATAAGATAGTGTAGGAGTGATTGTTTATAAAGCATGCAATGTCCAACAAGAACATACAGTAGTACTTGTACAGCGCATTACCCAAGAACTCTGAAAAAAGTATACAGTACATATTCTGATTTAGCCTAATTATCGCTCTCAGGACGCACACTCAAAATAGTTTAAAGCTGAGAAATTATATGTGTGACATTTATGGCTATCTCCTGTTTTCATTCACACGAAATGCAACGGGGTGCTGATTCTCACCCATGGCGAGGCTGAGTAGTTTCTGCACTCTGGAGCTGACACCGACGATCCTGTACAGCCCCTGTTCATCAATACCTGTTACAGAAAACCATAGACTGTCACGCTTGCTGTACTCATGTACTGGTCACCATTCTGAACTGAAAAACAACAAGGGGTGTACCTCTGGTTTCTATGGCATAGATGAATTTTTTGACAACGTTGAACCCGATGACATCTAATTGTGCCACTTAAGTTCATTAAGAGAGAGAAAAAATACATCAATGCAACAGTAATACACAGCAAACAAACATGAAACAGCATGAATGCGTACGATTCAGTAAAGATTTTTCAATTTGGTACTGTACTTACAAGCTTCATTCTGGCTGTCACGATTCAGGGTGTATACCTGCGAGACAACACATTTTGGTCAAGTAAATAGCTGTTAACACAGCTTCGAAAATCAGCATAACAAGTACAATTTCATGTTACCAGCTGAGCCATTACAGCACACTGCCTCATCTGCACTATTTTACATCCATAATCGGCTCACTAAATGCTTTCAGAAAGCTTTGTCCCACTGAAAGGGTCATTTAGCATGCTCAGACATCATGGTGGAGTTCCAAAACCTAGTGAGCTGCCAAAATGGGCTTTTTGATGAGAAGGCAATATCAAAAGGCACTACGGCAATCTAAGATGGTGGATGACTCAAATGTGCATTATGGATAGGTAATATAATTCCATATCTATCAATATTCAGGACAACCCTCAAAACATTTTATGCATGCTCCTTTGCGTTTGTATTTCATGCTGCTGCTGCTGCTATGGTGACTGTATGTCCTCTTTTCCTTGGACATGTCCTCTTTTTGGACCTAAAAAAAAGTGTGTCCAGCCGAGATTTCAAAATTTGGCTAAAATGTCCAGGATTTGGTTTTTGCTTACTTCAGTCGCCATTCATTGTGTGGTTTTGAGTTAAAGCCATGCGGTCTGTTTTCTTAATCCCGCTCACGCTGAATTTATGACCATTACCTTCTAATAACATTGTAGTATTGAATATAATCGAGTACTGCCACTGGTAGGAAGCTTTTTAGAACTGCACCATTTAGAGTTTCATGACTCAATGAAAATGTCTACTAAATATCTGTGTGTTCTATGATTTTTCATGTTAATTAGGGGCCTAGCAGCATTCTAACAGCAAACTCTATCGAAATGAGTGTGTTTTCGTGATAAGCACTATTCAAGCTAATGCCTAAATAACGCTTCATCAGTAAACGATGAGGTCCCAATAAGCATGTTGCCATTAATTTTACCAGTCTATGTGGGTAGTACTGAGGCAGCTCACTAGATTATGAAACAGAGCCTAAATAGTCCTCCATTACATTACAGACTTAATTATGAATCCAACACTCAACTAACCACTAAATTGAAAGTCAGATTTTACAACAAGAGAAAAAACAGGCTTAAGGCCTGAACATGCATATTTATGAGACACAATAAAACTCAAGAATAGGCACTCAAATATGAATAGACTTTATATCTGATGCACAGGCATGTGAAATGCTCTTAAGGTGAACCCTATCAGATTTGAGAGAGAGAGAAATTTCTGATTTCTGAATTTGTCTCAGAAAAAGTACCGGTTCTCTTCCGTCCATGGCTTCCATCCAGAGTCTGCGGTCTTCTTCTGACTGCGCTTGCATGGTGATCACGCCAGGCCTGAAACATGCACATGACCACATGCAAGCATGCACACACACACACACACACATGATCCTCCTGTGATGCATGTATATTCATAAGCTCAACTTTTTAACTATTTAAAAAAAAAGGGAGAAGTGTTTCTTTAAGGTGATTTTTTATTTTATTTTTTGATGATTTTTAGTTTCTTTAGACCTTTAAAAAATAATGATTTAATGATAATGTTTGGTTATGTTTTACATTTCTTCCAACATTTAAACTTAAAAGCAATTTAACTAATTGCATAATACATTTTCATTTAATTGTAATTAAAACGCATTTTAGTGTACAGAAACAATGCATTTAATTTTTACCAAGAAAGTAGGTACTCTTTTCATTTGAAAGCATTCTAAACAGTACTTCTTTTTCACAAGTGTAAAAGCATTCATGGCTGAACAAACACCCATAAACACTGCAATTTCACAATACCCTCCTGCTTTTCTAATTACACACCCACAAAAACCCCATCCAAACACCTTTCCATATATTGGCCTTCCAAATAAAAGGAAAAAGACATCACATACACAGCGAGTCCCCCACACCAGCAGTGCACTTCTACATTGCAAATAATTCAGGGTTTTCTGACCACAAACTCAATTAAACCAAGCCAGTACTATTACCATAACTCTGCCTGACCTGGCATGACCTAACCTTCAGTTGTCACGCGAGGTAGCCGTGTGTGAGTGTGTGCTTCTGATTTACTGATATAGCTGCCATACTGAAATATTAAGAGGTTTTCCAGCACACGGCATTGGTAAACCGGCTCTCTCTAAAGCAGGGAAAGGGTTTTGGTTGTAAAAGAAGAGCTGTACCGAAGCACTAGACTATTAAAAGAAGGACTGTCTGTCTGCCGTGGTTTTGCAAATCATGAAATATGGCCCATTTGTTCAAATAACTTCATTAATATCTGGAATGTCTACATGTTACCATGGTAATGATCTAAGCGTTCACACAACTATAAGAGACTTTATGAGAGCAGCCTTCGCTATGGAGAGATGAGATGACAAAATGTGAGAATGAAGTTCATTATAACAAATCAATGGGAATTCATCAGTAAGTAAAATGAGTGAATTCAGACACACTGCATAGTAGTACTCCATTATTAATGACTATTTTTAAAAATACCTGCATAAATATTTTCAAGAAAGAATACTACAGTATATACTAAAATGTCTAGTGTGCTGAATAATTTATTTAACATACATATTATATAATTGATATATTTATGTAATGCAGTCCCTAGTAAAAATATATTTAAAATTTTACATTTAAAATCTATTTGATACTAAGTATAGTTCAAATCTATTAACATACTGTATTTACTGACAGATAACTCCAGATCTACTGATATAAACATTTTTATTAAACTTTATT
>JAUCNO010000795.1:8147880-8184419 GCA_032353835.1 Enteromius viviparus | reverse complement strand
TGCTCGTTACCCAGACACACACACCTAATCAGTAACACACACAAAACAGGCAAGAATGAGATTGTGAACCCATGAACTGTGACACCCACACATTTCAGTCCAAACTTGAAAAAGCTTGAAGCTTGAAAAAGTGCATGTTCCACCGTATGACCCCTTTAAGGAGTAGAAAAAGAACTATTTATTTAAAATCTACTTTTTATAATGATAGTATAATGTAACATTACAAATGTAAAATTTTTATCAACACAGTGCATCCTTGCCGAATAATTATATTAATTTCTTTCCAGGAAAAAAAAATATAGACATAATAATATTCTTTAGGGAAAAAAAAAAAAAATGGCCATACAAATGTTCACATAAAGTAGGTGTATAAAACATACTGCAGATGCACTAAATCTGAGCAGTTTGAGACACTGTTAAAAAGACAAGTGAGACTAATGAGGGATTTAGGAAGCAAAAGACTTCATTTGAGCTCTACATGAAACAACTGAGGTATTTCTTTCCTGTAGGCTCAGTTTATGGCTCTGCTGCTCTCTCAAAATTACTGCTTTTTTAACCTTGTGTTCAGTGAATCATCTTCTGTAGACCAATTCTATATTGTCTTCCATTTACACCGGTAGTACAGCATAAATGGAACGTTTTGAAGCGCTGAGGTCCTCCATGTCAGCTGATAGCCTGCTTCGCTAGAAAACACTCACAGCTGGCTGCAAATACATTGTCTTTCATTCCTCTTCTTTTCTCTCCCGACACACCTGAAATAGAAGCTCTTGAGAAAGCATGATGCAATTGATTCATCGTCCATCACGAGGCAGGAATGGTATCCTCTGTTTATGAGCTGAGTCAGAGTTAAAGCTTTTGCTTGGGTGAGCACTGCTGAGTGTAGGACCGGCTCTGAGCTGAGAGAGTGTTTCTTGATTCACTCTGATTCCACCTCGATGCCTGTGCACTAAAGCCCCTAATGGTGCACCTCACCCTCCTTGCGTCTTTTGTGTGCATTTCTCTCCACACCCTCTTTTTCCACACGTCGTTCCTGAGTGAATCGGACCGGGCGTCTCTGTCTCTCTGTGCTTTCTTGACTCTCTGTCGATTTGTGTGCATAAATATGGCATGAGGAGTTGTATGTATTATTTAGGTGGCAAAAGTACGGAGCACAGGGACTATCTTCCCAAAGCCAGTGACGACAGGAGCTTGAAAGTTCATGTTTAGCTCACTTCTTGAAGTTTTCTTTTTAAATGCACTCAGAAAGGTAGGTTATCACAAGATATTGTTGTTATGTAACAGTAACAGCTAGATGTTTTCTGGATATGATCAGAGGTTATATCCGATCGGGATTCTGGTATAATATGGCATGCCCCTGTCTCACGTATTCAAGAAAGATGTTGACAAGAATAATGGCAAGAATACTATTAGTGGAGGGCAACCCGGAATGTGTTTTTCTGTATGAAGGAGAAATGTGGCACACATATTTAATACATTTATAATATATAAGGTGTGGTCAAACTTTTACATAGGCTAAATAATAAATATATTTACTTAATAAAAGTATTAAGTGCCTATTAGTGAAGTTTTTTTTATTTGAAGATCAGGCTAAACTGTAAACATATAAGTATCTTCTTTAGCTTCTAGGGAAGTACTAAATTAAAAAAATAATAATTTCATGCTTTCATGCGCACAAGTTTTTTTTTTTTAATAAAGTAACCAGGCTGTTTTGGGTCACCATTGACTTCCATAGTAGGGAAAAAACTGTGGGAGTCAATGGTGACCCAAAACACCCTGGTTACTAATTTTTTTCAAAATATCTTCCTTTATGTTCAGCAGAACAAAGAAATTCATACAGGTTTGGAAATACTTGCTGATTTTACAGCATAATTCCCTTAGTTCTCAGTGTCACATGATCTTAAATCTTTCTTATATGCTGATTTGCTGTTTAAGAAATGTTATACCTCAAAACAATACCAACTACCTAATTGTTACTGCCATTCAAAAAGTCCAAACACGGCAATTACAAACACTGAGAAAATTTAGCGGTAACACTTAATACTAACAGTATTAATAGTTATTAAGCACATATTAATACCTTATTCTACATGACCTCATCCCTAATCCTAAAAAAAGATATTTTTACAGATTCAGGATAACAACAGTCGATCGCCGGCATATACAGTAGTGAAGGCACAAGCAGAGGCAGGGTCATAAAGCAAAGGGTCAAAATTCCGTTAAACAGAGTCCTTGGGGAGATGCAGAGGGAAAGTCCAGATCCAGGCAGAATTCAACAACACATAATCCGAGAGGCAGAATAGCGACGTACAGAGAACACGAATTAATGTAACATAGACAATGAACCGTGACAACATACAGACACGGGATTTATACTCATGAAACTATGTCAGTGGGTGGAGCCAACAATCAAATACCAAGACAACCAACAAGGGGGGTGGAGACATGAGTGGGAACCATGACAACATATGAGATGGGCGGTGACAAGAGTACATTGATGAGGGTCCATGAATGAAAACAGACATAAAACACAGATAGTTCGCTGGGCACTGAAGTGCCATTCCCTGATCTGAGCTGGCACTTCCAGCTGACTGTGACACATATTCTAAAGTGTTACCAAATTTGTTTTTTAATAGATTGATTGTCTCACAGTTAAGCCAGATCCATCCAATCTTTGTCTAAGAGACCATTTCAGGCGTATTTTGACTATCATTAAACCTTTTACTAGAAAACTGTTTACCTACAGCAGGTCTTAGCACTTTCAGGATTGCTACTTCCATTTCTTGTTCTTTTATATGACCTTTGACACAACCAGATGATGTAGTAATATGCTGTTGCATAATTTGCTCTCGTCCTCGACAGTTATATGGTTGCTATAGGCCTCTGGGTCTGGGCCCATTGAACCCCTGGCCATGATGTATCAATTGGCTAATCGAATTGCTTGTGACGCAAGCTGTGAGATTTGGAGCATATCCTTTTTGCATGATCACTTTCACACAGAAAGGCTTTGCCTCACACAGAACCTTGACCCAATAAACCACATCCAGCAAGCTCCCTGTGGCCCAGGTAAGGACTACACAGGCAAAGTCATTGTTGTGGCTCCTGCTAATGACATTAACATTGTGTGGGCAATAAATAATGAGAACGAATAGGCACATAAAGTGAATTAATGAAATGTGCATAGAAGTGGAGCAGAGAGATGCATGGTTACACAGGGTGCGAACAAATTACTGGGGGTGCACAGGGTAAGGGAACAGTCATCATTCCATACAGCGAGTGGCTCAGCCTAACACCTGTGTTTCTCTCCTAACAACTCACCCTAATTAGCCCAGCTGAGCTCCAGGGATTCCCATGCTGTGCCCGGAATGGGTGGGTGGGACGGGGGGTAGGGAGCGAGAGGTAATCTTCCCTCCTCCTCCTCGTTTCTTCTTGGTGAGTGAAGAGAGGGGGTATGGATGCACTCCTCACCGATCCACATGCAGGCAGGTACTGGTTCCATTCAGTAATTCAATCATGGGAATAAAGTTTGGAAAAATATTCATGGTGCAGCATTCATATACTCAAGACTATAATGGTGCAATAGTGATTGTGAATTATTTCAGTGGTTCTCCTACTGTTCAGAAGCTTGGAGTAAATAAAATGTATTTATTTATAAAGAAATTAATACTTTCATTTACCAATACATAATTGCATTAAATGCTGATTTTTAAAATAAAATGGTTTAACTTGGTTGCTTTGAACTTTCTCTTCATCAAAGAAGTCTCAAATGATTGATCACAGTTGCCACAAAAAAAATAAGCAGTACGTAAGTAAGTATAATAGTAAGCAGTTTTCAACATCGATGAAAAGTTTCTGAACAGTAAATCAATATATTATAATGATTTCTGAAATATCATGTTAC
This sequence comes from Enteromius viviparus, assembly GCA_032353835.1. Taxonomy (NCBI): domain Eukaryota; kingdom Metazoa; phylum Chordata; class Actinopteri; order Cypriniformes; family Cyprinidae; genus Enteromius; species Enteromius viviparus. The sequence goes on along the minus strand of JAUCNO010000795.1, from coordinate 8,180,521 downwards.
ACTGAATACTGGAGAAATTGCTGCTGAAAATTGGGCTTTGTCATCACAGGAATACATTATATTTTAAAATATATTAAAATAGAACAAAAACATATTAAATGCGTCAACATATAAATAGAAAACCATAATTTTCTAATTGTACTTTACAGTATTACTGTTTTTTTTTTTAAATAAATTTAATCAAATAAATGCAGCCTTGGTAAGAATAACATGGAAAACAGATTACAAAAATATACATGCATATTGAATATATTCGTGTTTATATTTTCATTTATTTATTTATTTTTATGTATACTTACTCTAGTTATAAAGACTCACGTTAAGGTCAATAGTTTTGTTGAGGTGTCCTTACATGACAGACACAACAGAAAATAACAGAGCAGACAATGCAAATTCTATTGTATGGTTTTGTGTTGGCGATGTCAAAATTGTGCCTGTACATTCCCTCTCTTAAATCCCAGCTCTGGAGTTAAACCATATACAGAAGATCACAGCCCTGCTATCACCCACATTCACAGCAGTCACACATCAGGTGTCTTCAGAGAGGCATTCTGTAGCCACTAGCTCACTGTGAGCCAATCAAAGACGGTTGCTGTGATCGGGTTACTGCTCTGTCATGACTGAAGTGACTTCGAGAGGAAAATGAGAATTTGATGCCATGAGAACTTTTTCTTTTTACAGTCTAAAGTTTGGCATGCATTGGAAAGTGTTGGCTACTGAAACAGACTCATCAATCAGAGGGCTAATTAAATGAGACTTGCTATCTTTTAGCATGCTCTGCATTGCGTTTCTAGTACTAGAATGTGTCATCTTAATCTTCACCTATAGTGATAATGATCATCTTTCCCTGTGGCAAGATTGTAACAGTGTTTATATTTAGTATTAAGAGCTACCTGTGAACATGACAGAATCATGTGGCTCATTAGCCCAGGAACAACAAATAACGTTAACGTTTTGGGCCGACCATCTCCACTGTTTTCTCAAAAAATGTTTGGAAAAGACTCACATTTACACCCTGCAAATTTTTGTGTTGATGTTTCCAGTTTCCTCATGCTGTCCTCATGCAATCTTCCCTTTTTTTTCTCCTCATTGTAGCATATTAGCTCATTAAGGGAAATGTATATAAATAATTACTTTTAATTATGATTAATTGCATATTACCATCAACTAATCTGTTCATTCAGCAAACATTCATGTAAGTTAATATAAACTGTAAGAAGGTATTTTTTGTGGCCACAGAAAAACACCTTCTTACAGTATCACTGCATTAGAGCATGTAGCAAGGGTCGAAATCCTAAAGAGACATTAATTTGCAAGGCAGAATCAGAAACTCATTTAATTTGTGCAAAAGTTTTATTAACTCTATGTTAACTCACATAGCTAAACACACATGTATAACTACACTCACACAGGGCGAAAGTCCAAAGAAGGCTTAAGGGTAAACCATTAGTAAAAGCCAAAATTGAAATAATGAAAAGAGAGTCACCTGACCACCTGTAAAACCATCAGTGCCTTCGTAACGGGTTCCACAACTAATACTAAACCTCTGTTTAGTTATATGTACGATACTTGCATTGCCTCGTTGGTGAGGGTCCAAAAGTCCTGATGGTTCCAAGGTTTTGGATTGGCAATCATGTTCTTCCTGCTTTGAATAGTGACTAGTTCCAAAGATGTCCTGACTTCGATGATTGGTAGAAGAAAGAAGAGCTGAGAGAGATCTGTTGCGACCTGTGGATCTTGGGTTACATGGAGAGTCAAGGCCTAGGCCTGCCATAAAATTTAGGTGTTGCTGTGGAGTTTAATCCTCATCTTATTGTCCCACAAGACTGCAAAAAGCAAGGCGGTTCTCCACCGTGGGGCCATTTAAAACATGTTGAGGTCACACCGCTTGTGGGTCAAATAGACAATAGTGTGTTGATAATTTGGAGGGAAGTTTTATGACTCTTGATGAAATTAATTTAGGGAAAAGTCCATTGTCTTTTCAAAAGGGAAAACTAGTTGCTTTGTTCACATTCCTTCAAGCAATAAACCAGTGTTATCAGTCGGTTGCCATGGAATCAGAGGCCTGTTTTGCTTTCCTGAGGTGTTAGCTGCCTTTTGGGGGAAGGGTCCACAGACCCTCATAGTTGCAGTTTGAGTTACCCGTTGGGATTGTTAAATGTAACTAATAGTTTGCACCTGGTTGGTTCAAATGCTATATCATCTTCTCTTGAGGTAAATCACCTCTGCTCAGTCTGAATAATATTATCCTACTTATGTCAACAGCACCAAACAAAGATAATGCGTTTTACATGCAAGAGAAGTTCGACTTTCCGTAAATGAAGACAGAAGGTATCAACAGAATCAATATACATGGACCAGAATCCAGGGTCGATCCCTTCAGAATCGCTGCCTGGAATCACTACTGCATTCTCAGCATTCTGAAGGAAAATTAAACGGCGGGAAGATACACAAATCAAAACAGAACTGTGTTCCAGTTAAATGTCTAATATTTAGATCAAATGTTGGGAATGAACATTTATGCACTCGTCACAAACCCAAAGGGTTAACCACTTGGCGCTAAGATCTTCATTGTGGTCTAGTATTTAAACAAATAATAGACAGTTTGAGCAAGAGCCAAGTCAGCAGCTTCCTGAGGATTCCCTCTTTATTTTTCTTTCCCTTTTTCTTCTATCCCATTCCTTTCTCTTCATTTTCTTCTACAGCAGGGTTTCCTGGCCCATTCAAAGTTGCGCTCATCCCCCTCTCACTCTTTCTTACTGTCTGTGGCAGAAGACTGATCCCCTGCTCCTCGAAGGCTGACAGAAGTAGGCTGCGGTATGTCAGAGCCCAGGACCAATCAGAGCCGATATGCATAGTAATAAGAAGCAGGGGCGGGATAATGAAGTTCCCAGCTTGCAGCCTGGAAGGGTATCCTCCGGTGTGCGCTGTGATTTATTTCCCCTGTCAAGAGCCAGGACAGCCAGGACTTGTCCTTCCCCATGGTCCTCGAGAACGGCAGTGCAGCTCCAGACCAGATCTGAGAAGAAAGGTATACCAAGGCTGGGCGTAAAATGCAGATGCCCTACATTTCACACTTGATTCTGTGTAAGACGGAACTGTCAGAGAATGTAATGTGAGGTTCTGCGGGGCGATGATTAAGACACCAGCGGTTTACTGATTCTGACTTTACCTGCTTATGTTGTCTTTTTAATTTAGGTAATCTTAAAGTAGGCCTAATTTTTTTACGAGCTGACAGGGTATTGCGACTTCTTTTCTGTGGTGTCTTTCTCAAACTGTAATGCCATATTAGATGCTGTCTGTCCCCACTGTAACTACATATTAACTAACACTGCCGGGAAAAAAACAAAAACATTAAAATCAACATCACATGTAAACGATTAATTGACACATATTGGCTATTTCTATTCTATTCTATTCTCTTTTTTTTGTGGCATGCACAGATAAAGTAATGTTTGGCCATGTAGGTTGTTGGATAATGTTATATAGCCAAATGTCCATTTTGTCATTGTTTTAGAAAATTCTAATTTGAATAGGCCTCATTGTATAACTCTTATTTTCCACCATTTACTTTGATCACAAATAGATAATAGCAAATTTCAATCTCTTCCTCATTAAATATCTTGTTACACTTGTGATGGTGTAAACACTGAAAGTAGGGAGCAAAGTTAATTTCATTTTCCAATGCAGCATTAAGTACAAGACACATGGTGTTCTTTTTTTTAATTCTCATAATACCGTGTTATATTATGATTTTATGCCATTGTCATGCTGGTGTATTCTTAAGTGCATCACATAATGTACAGTAAAATAAAGATGTAAACTGGATGTGCACTAAATAATATTCCTTGCAAAACAGGATGTCAAACCATCTTTAAAAGTACAAAGAAAGTGATTAATTAAGAAAGTAGATGCTAATTAATTTCATTAAACCATACAACTATATTGTCTATTTTTGCTTTCTTCCGACTAACCCATCTTGTTCAGATGTGACACCAGTGGGCTACTCAGACCTCGTTTCACTGGCTTTCTAGGGTCACATTAAATCTTCGTCAGGCTTGACCTTGGCCAAAAGTGTTAAATTTGTCCAATGAAGCACTTAATGAGTTCATTTAGGTAATTAAGCATTCAGGTGGAAGAGAAAAAATACAGACCTAACATGCCTGAGGTTGGCTGTACATCAACTTGGCTGAATGATGAAAATGCTGAAGGAATCTAATGTTTTTCATGCATTTCAGTTTGTTGGCTTATTCTCGCAAATGTAATGTCTCAAGTTCATCAGCACAGGTCACTATCACCGGACTGCTGATATTATCACCATGACAATATCTAATTATCCTCACTCATGCTAATTATCTCCTTTGTATAAATAATTCTAATTGCAATTTTGTTAATTGGATAGACTTTCTTTTGTTCCTCAGCTGCAGTTCTAAGTGGTGTTTGTTTAACCTCTAAGTCTTTGTACCTTTAAAAAAATTTAGATGACATTATTCTTCAATATATTTTGGATATTTTACATTTCTACAAATAGAATACAGATGTCAAGACCCCTAGCAGATTTTTAGCAGTCCTTAAGAAGTAGGGATGGCCCTTGGCTTCACTTAAAGGATCATTTACTATTAACTTATCTTATAAACTTGATCAAACATATACAGTATATTTTGATACGTGAGACTTGACTCAAGGTTTTTTGAGTACTTATTTCCAGTTGATTTAATTTATTAATTGTAAACATTAATGATAGCAGTTCTGATCCATTGTGTATGCATAGCAACACTGATGAGATTACATGTGTAAATGCTTATGATATGGGAACTGACTGTTGAAAATATTCAAGACCAGTGTCTTGGCAAAGCTTAGTTCTTTGCATGTCCCTGCTAGCTGGTTTGGAGAGGACAAAAAGATGACATATGGACAAATGTACAGCTCTATTGATGACAGAAACCCTCTGGAACTCTGCCACTTGGACCAAAAAAGCTATTTTTTATTAATATATTTAAAAATGTTTGTAAACTGGCTAGAATGGAATGGCATCTGGAACTGCACATGGTGGGGCTCCGTCGGGAATTCCATAGCTGGACCACTTAAACTATCTTCATAACAATGTCCAATTATTGCTGCCACTTATAAATAATACCTCTTTTCCCTTTTCTCATCTTATTAACTGTAATTATGAATATTGGTTGTTGTTTACTGGCTGTTGCAAGTATGGTGTGGAAACTAAAAGGCTTCTGGTTCGATTTCTGCATCAACTTAAACCTGAAATGTCTTTTAATGATCTTTATTTTGGGGCTTTGTCAGCAACTATTAATGTCTGCAATTAATTAGGTCAGAGCATGATGTGATTAATTTGATTAAATATTTAATTCCATTGGCAGTCCTTGTAAAATGTACTCCACAAAGCAAGGGACAACCAGCTTTTGCTAGTTGTTTGGATTGCCTGAATCACTATCTTGCTTGGGTTGGATAGTACAGGGCTCTTCATAAATTATAAATACACATCAACCATGGCGATACAAAACAAAAATTCATTCTCCGTTGATCAGATGCATATTTGAATCTGTGCAGTATCTAATCTTGCCAGATAGGCTGAACAGTACTGACAACAACATGGCACTGTAAAAAGTACAATCTCATGCACAAGATACAGTGTCAATCCTAACATAGTGCAAAACACACACTTAGCCCTCAAGACAAACACACACTTGTGCTGCTGGCCACAGATGAGGCCCAGAGCAGGTCCCTTAGAAGACGCTAAGGTGACTGCGTCAGCTTGACTTCACTAATGAATACTTCACTCCTTTTGGCTCCCTCTCTTTCTCCTTTCTGCTCTCCTTTCCATATCCCCCTCTGGCTTTGGCCATCCTCCGTTGGCCCTTAGCAAACACAATCATCTTCACCCTGACCCCATGGCCTCTAAATGTCGCCTGAAGACTTACTGTCACTTTGACTTTGGTGGGGAGAAAGGGGGTGAAGAGATGGTGTCAACTAGAAGCTAAGGGTAAATACATTAATACAATATAATGAGAGAGGAAAAAGCACTAGTTTAATAGGGTCAAGCATTTTGTACTCAAGGTGATTCGTACAGTAGCTTTAAGCATGCTTTATCTCAAAGATTCATTCCTCCAAAATGAAAATCTAATCACCTCATGTGGTTCCAAACCGACTTTCTTCAGCGAAACAGAGAAGGAGAATATTCAAATAATGTTGTAGTCACTATTTTTTCTTGTGACAACTCATAATAATAGTTTACCATCAGGCTGAGTAATTGATTTCAGAATCAGAATTCCTATTTGGGTGAAAAAGAGACTTCTCTATTTATACAAACTCTGTTTGATTGCACACTACTAACTTTTTTTGGCTGGTAGAGTCTTTCTTAAGAGTCTTACTTTGGCCCTCCCAGTGTCCTGCTGGTGTTTTAGGAGCAGGTGTCGAGGTAGTGGTTGTGTTCTGGGTTTTAGCCACCAGGCTCACGGCTCACATCTGTCTGTCCCAGTCAGCCTGTGTCCTTAGTGACCACACAACCAACAGCTGCTCAAATAGGTCACTGATGGGTGGATGCTGCAGAGATGCTCAGAGCTGGCCGAAGGGTACTGGGGACACGCATTGGCTTTGAAACTAAACTTTGAAACACTTCAAGCCACGTAATTAGGGGATAAAATGAACTGGAAGTGCAGCGTTGTAAAATTTGATTAGCGTAGCATTTTCTTTTTTTAATTGTAATTAACTTGTGTGAATAATTAATGCAGCAGCTATATACCTGCTAACTTCATGTCACTTCAGGTCTTCCCATCCTGGCATGATGTTTCTTGTTCGCTTTAGCAAGCACACATGCCATCTTCACCATCAGTTACCTTCCCTTTTTGGAGGTCAGTTCCATTATTTTATTCCAATGCTCTTATTCCAATGCTCTTTTGACTATTTGAACATTAAGTACATAAAATGGAAACTTGTAAAATGATAATTTGCTTCTTTTTGGTGACATATGGCAGACTTCAGACATCTGTCTTTAGTTTAGCCCTTTCTGGATCATCTCCATTTAATCAGTAACTACCCAGGCTTATACTTTATATATTTTTTTCTTTTCTGATATTCAGTTATACTTAGATAGAAGTCACAATGCATTCAATCAGAAAACACCTGCTGCTATTTCTGCTGCACCGTAGCTTTACAGTAAAAAAATAAAATAAATAAATAAATATATATATATATATACAGTATATACATTATCATAAGATATAGAGTGTTTTTCGACTGATAATAGTATCATGAAATAGTGAAATATGAGTTTCTTTCATTGAATCAGTTGATATTGGCTTGTTGGATTGGATTGTTTATGCAGCTTGTTTCCAATATTTTTTACATTTTCATTTTTCAAAATGAACATAACTATTAGGACACTTTCTGTTTGTCTGATCTTAATAGAACATGTACATAGTGTTTGTAGCAGTTGCTGTAAAATGAACTGTGGTTGCTCCTCTAACAGCTTTTATATGTCTACTAAAAATCATCTTGTCACCGCTTTGCAGAAGTAGCTGAAAAATAGTTTCTATAAAAATTCTGTTTTCAATCCAGTTATTTTATATTTTTATAAATGTGTTTTAAATGTCAAAATTTTAGTTGAGGTCACTAGAAGTGTTACTGGCCCTCATCTGCATAAAGAACCCACCTATTCTATGGCAGTCAGACATAAATTAAAGATATCTCTGATGTCTATATCACTAGAAATGTCTTTGCCATGTCTCACTCAGACAGTTCCAGCCACCCCCTGCCAGCCTCTCCTGGAGTCCACCAGCTGTCGAGGGAGTTGTTGCAATAGATATGGATGGGGAAGGTTATGTGGCATCACTTGCAGTTGGGTGATTGTGTTTATATACTGTAGTTACCATACGGAGAGCGACTAGGGTGTGTGTGTGTGTGTGTGTGAGACCTATAGTGGGTATTGGATAATGACAGTAGAGGCTTGCGTGGGTGAGTATGACTTTCGCACGCATATAATCGAGCGCACGCTCACCGCACGAATGCCTACATCTGTCTCTTGGGTGGGGCTGCTGCAGGTCATGGCCTTGCCCACCTACAGCACAGGGCCGTGGGCCGGGACTTCCGCCGAAGCAGGCTGGGAGGGGAGGGACAGCCTAGTAATTACACCCTACATCTGAGTGAAAGGCATTCCTGAGGTCTGGTGTCAGTGCCACTACTCCACCCCTACCCACCTCCATCTACGGCTCACCACCCCAACCCTCCACCCCACCCCCAGCCCGACCATCTCCCCACCAACCCCCCACGCCCCCTCCCTGAGATGGCCACTAATTGGCACATTCCCCTGCCAGTGTGGGTGCTGGGAATGTCAGTGTGCCACATGTCCCAGTCGCAAGCGGCAGGAGAAAACGTCTGCCTTTTGTTGCTGAGCAGGGCCTGTCCGCAGCTGAGTTGGTTTCCTCCACACTGCATCACCCTCCCACCCTAACGACTGAGAGAGAGAGAGAGAGAGAGAGAGAGACAATGAAATGCTAATTCATCAAAGACGGCTGCTGGTGCCATTTCCACAGGGGAAATGAATTCATTCATACATGTATGATATTATATCTCGATGCTGTAAAGCCCTGTGAATTAACATCAAAGTGTAATAACGTACATATAATGACAAAATTTAAAAATTTTGGATTCAGGTTAAGTTAAGTTAAGCATAGTCAACAATCTTTGGGGTTTAATGCTAATTACCTAAAACTTAAAATATAAAACTAAAAGCCAAGTCATTTTTAGTCAATTTCTATATTACCACTGTAAACTGTTTTATTTTTTTTCCTTTTTTAGATGTAGTTCAGTATTAGTTTATTACCAGTTTATACTTTTCCATCTAATTGTACAATCTAATATTTATATTTTATTTTAGTTTTATTTAGTTCACAATTTGTTTTATATTTTTACATTTACTTTACAATAATGACCTCGGTTTGTAACCCTGATTTTTTGCTTCTGCAAGTGGAAATTAATTTTTGTGGTCTAATCAACACTATGCCACAAGTGCTGTTGATTGAGCTTAACTTGATTTGAACCCAGGATTTTCCTTTAATAGCCCTCTCTACACATGTGTCATGCCTCATCAGCTCATTGTGTCATGTTTCTCTTAGAGTCCCCAACCATTTTTATTAATATAACTCAGGCTTCATTACTAGCACCACGATAACAATAGAACTGTACTCCAAATTAGGAAATACAGTTATGTAAAAATGTCTCCATCCACCAATAACTTTATATTGAGGAAAAATAAATTTAAGCTTTGTGGCTTGAAGTGGACACCCTTGTGTCTGCTTGCCAGGCAGATAAATAACTGCCTTGTTAAAGTTTTTCTGCTCTGTTTTTATGGTGGTGAGTTTTATGTTTGAAGTCTTTTTACGGGCCTCTTGTCCCTTTTTTATGAACTGCTCCTGCCATCTGGAAAGTTCCAGCTGTGAAGCTCCATGTCTCATTTATGGCCTTTTGTCTGTTGCTAGTGTGTGCCAGACTTGTGCCTACGACAGGAAAACACAGTGAAAAATGTACATACAGTACACAGTACTTGGAGACAGTAAAGCAAAGTGTAATGCCAAGTGCATATTACAAGACAGAAGGTTGTTACACACATTTAAACTTGCCATGAAAAAATTCAATCAATCAAAAAATCAATTTTACCCTATATAAATTTTTTTCTATTTTACAAGTGCGTGGTGTTTGGCTTTTTTTATATGTATAATTTTATTTTTATGTATTGTTATTAATATTATTATTTTAATTGTAATTTTTACAATTCAAGAGTAATGACAGTCTTTTCTCAGGTAATTTACCACATATTTCTTCATTTAGGCTGCTTAAACTTCTGAAATTGACTGCAAACATTCACATCCCACAGTCCCACTTGTATGTTTTTTCCTCAGATGTGTCACAATTATTAAAAAAGTCAGTTACCCTTTATTTTTATAGTCCATTTTAATCATTCTACTAGCTATAAGTGACTTTGTACTGTAACTACATGTCAACAACGTTCCAACTAATTCTCATTCATTTGCAACTATGTCTACTATCTCCACCGTTAGTAGACTGTTAGGGTTAGGGTTAGTAGACCGTTAGGGTACAGTAGGTTTAGTAGAGGTTAGTAGAAAAACTTGACATATACTTGCAAAGTTTCTAATAGTCAGTATGTTGTATGTTGTGGACCCATCAAAATAAAGTGTTAGAAGATATTAAGTATATGGTCTTTTATACTCTAATGACTGCTAGTTGACACATTACATTGACACAAACATTAGTTGTAAAGTTAATTACTGTTAGTAGAATATTTAAAATGGACTATCGAAATAAAGTGTTACCAAAAAGTCATATGTTTCTATTTGTGTTTTATCACAACTTTTGCATTGATTAATCACAGAGTTCACAAAAGATCAACCTGGTCTATAATTTGTTAACTCATGGTGAAATCGTCTCATATTGTATGATTTTGATCAAAGAATATGCTGAAAGTTTGTACAGCACCTTTTAATTTTGTAGCTAGATGTTGGACTTGTAGTGTAGTTTCACCATGCTACTAGTTCCAGCAAAAAACTGCCCACTTAGACAGAAAGAGAATGTCTGACTGTCACGGAAAGAGAGGAAAATACGTTTTTACATGCCATTTATAGCTGTTTAAACCTGATTGTACAGTACTGTACCACAATAATAGACTGTCAAAGAAAAAAAAAATCAAAATGCAGTGCCAGGCTCAAAATAATATCTGCAAATGACTATGCAGAAAACACCAAGAAACGAGTGTAAATGTGTGGATAGTGATTTTCCACAGATTCTTTCACAGTCACCGGTTGTTACCGTCTAAGCCAAAATTCTGAATATCTTTAATAGATATGAAGGTACAAAACTAGGAGCTTAGGTGCTGGTGATTTCTAGTTTTGTATGCAATATGCATCAAGCGCAGTGGGCGGGCCACGAGCGTGCCTTCTCATACCGAGGCTAGTAAAAAAGCTTTGCAGAGAGCAGGATGACAGTTTTGGGCAAGCGTAACCAGGTGAGTAGAAGGTGTCATGTAAAGTGTCATGGGTCCTGAGCTGATATAGCACTGAAAGCCGAATGGTTACGGAACATTTTCCAGTCAACATATGAGTCACTCTGCAGAGATGCACTCGAAATAAATGGCCTTCCTGTTCCAGGCTGAAACCACACCCTAGTGCGGTTTTGTGGCGGGTGAGCCTGGCCTGGGCCTCACGGCCGGCCGTGGTGAGCCTCTCAGAGGCCTGACTGAGGGGTTGAGCGGGTGCGTGTGGGGGTAGCATGGGGGCAAGCCTAAAAACGGACTTATTAATTTTTTCATTGTTTATTGTTTACCCATGGAAGTGTAAGCAGTGGAGTGCCCATCGCCGGTTGCTCCGTGGTGGGCGTGAGGTCTGGCTGCGTCCCCTGAGGTGCCCTCCCCCTGTGGAAAATCTTACTGGAGCTCCTGGCATGCAAACAAGTATGACAGCTGTCAATTGTTGAGCTGTGAAGGAAATAGTAAAAGCTGCACTCCCGGGTTTTGACAGCACACCAAGCGGTTTAGGTGGTCAAAGGTCAACAAACTGGAAAACAAGTCTTTCCTTTTCTAGTTTTTTTTTTTTTTTTTTCGTATCGGAGGAACGAAGCGAGGCCTAGCGGACAGATGCGAGGAGGGGGAGTAAGGCTCTCAGCTGGATGTCTTCTGTGGGGATGGCAGGGATTTCGACAAGCTTTGTTAGCTGTCAAGTGTCATCTTTATTAGTCAGCTGGGTGAGTCAGAGCTGAGATAAGGGTTAGCGGAGCCACCTGCGGGAGCTGCCGTTCATTACCGCCGGCCGCTGAGGTGTCACACTCTCCATCTATTATTTATGCTCTTTGCATTTGCACTGCCACAATTCAGGTCCCTCAGTCTGAAGAAATCCTGTGTATGCTTAAAGAAAAAATAAAGGATTTGGATGCAGATAAAATCTTGATATGAACAGTGAACAGTGATCTTTAAGACGTCAGAGCGGTGAAGAATTAACAGTGCTTTCGAACATATGAGCCCAAATAATTAAAATGCAATCATTATTATTAATACTGCCATTATTATCACTATTATAATATTTTTAAGAGATGTTCAGTACTTTTTTATGTTATTGTTTTTTTGTGTTTTCTTTCCATATCCGTGATCATATCTTTCCACAGAGTAGGAAAGTAAGCTTTGCCCTTTGGGAGTTCATGAGAAAGGCAAAAAAAAAATCAAAAATCAAACACAAATCACACACCTCCAACCCAAACATGCAAACAGATGCGCACAGATACACACATACATATGCAATCATACACATGCCTGTCTTCAGCAGCTCTTGATTTGTGTTGTAAGAACAGGAGCAATGACAACAAGAAGGCCAGGGATAAAAAACGGCAAGTCTTCTTGACTTGAATTACAGCGGGAAAGTATCGTCACTTGAATGAACGTAACGCTGGTTCCACACAAACAAGAAGACCTTCATGCTTTTCCCCTGAGGACCTGCCACGTCAGAAGAAAATAATTGACGAGTTCCCTGATGTGAAGGCAACCTCTCTCAGAGACAGAGAGAAAGAGAGAGAGAGAGAAAAAAAGCGACTAGAAGGTAAAAGAGTGTTGTGAAAACTGAACACAATCCATATACAGAAGGCTTGAGAAAGAGACCTCGCTTAATGAGAATGTCTTCTGCTTTGGTCTGTTTTTGAGAAAAAAAAAAAATATATATATATATATATATAATATATATATATATATATTTATACAGTATATATTGTATCTATTTAGTTGTTTGTAGACCAGTTTGTGCTAACCTAATCTAAAACACATTATCTGATTTTAAATCTGATAAAATATGATTTTTACAAATACTTTGAAGGCACAGGTGGTGGGTGAAGAAAGACCCTTCACATGATTGTAAAACACATTGAGTTTACAGCAATACACAATAAAGCCCTATATAAATGCCTCATTCATTCATTCATAGGTGATTTTTTTTTCATTTAGGATGTGATGTAAGTTAACAAGTGTCATCTGACATGTAAAATGAGAGAATGGCATATACTTGTAAATGTGGGTGAGGGGTTGTTTGTCAGGGTTACTTATGCTCATGATTGGGTAGCGGTCAGTCCCTGTGTGAAGTCATGGGTTCCTGCTGTAGATACATGTGTAAATTCAGCTACACCTCTTTTATGTTGTGGCAAAGGGTGTGAAAAGGTCGAACAATTTTCAGTTTTCTTTTTTCATTGAGAACGACTCTAGCGTGTCTGTGTTTCTTGTGCTTCTGGTTAACTCATTACTATGGCAACTGATGTAGATGCTGTATATTGACTACTTTCAGAACAAACTGATCTGATCACTTACTAAATATTGTGTACAGTCAAAGCGAACCAGATTCATGTGTAGTTCGGATTTGAAAGTTGATGATTCGGATTTCTCATTAATATGCATTTTCTGCTTCTTTTATTTAAATATTTTGCTGCATATAATGGGAAATGTATATGGCGGGGTATAGGGTAAAAAGAATGCGCTGTAAATCTACAAGAAGAAAGAGTCCAGAGGTGCTTTTGATTTAATATTTGACAGACACGTTACACTGAATGTTCAATTCCCCGCAGAACAAAGATCACATTTCATTTAATTAAAGTGAAACTTAGTACTAGGGCATATCCTTGCATGTTTCCTATTCACAGTGTGATTCAGTGCCGTTATTTAATGCAACTGATCCTTGGAAAAAAGAAAAACAAAAAATGACTAGGCTACTTTTTGTCGGCAAGCGTTATAAAAAAGGACATTTGTGAATTTGAAAGTGAAAAACAGTGAGAAGTGAAATGTCTATCTCCGAGCAAAGACTAGTGTTCCTACAATAGCAACATTCAATTAGGAGTACTGGGCTGCCTTCAAGTGCTGCCAAACAGCGGCTATAAATACCAAAAATAGGCCGATCTGGTTGTCTGTGTCAACATTTGGACAAATTTTAGAGTTGTTAACTGCTAACTGCTGTACATACAGAATGTTGCTTGTTTCACAAATGGATAGAGGATCTTCGCCATGTTAGGAAACTGTTCACAACAGCCCTCCTGAGACAAAATTGTGATTATGCCATTAATCACTTTTATTGCATGCCTCTCTGGAATACTTGATTCTAATCAGGGTGTTCTGCAGTCTAATATTTTTTGTATATAAACCTCTTCTGAGGATTGGGGAAGGTTCCTGATCACTCTGTCTTTGTTTGTTTTGCCATAATGATCACCTGACTATACTTCGTCTATTACCTAATTAACAGGAGACCCTTTCTGTCAATTGAATAATGGTACTGAGCAAAAAAAAAGCTTCAGCTTATATATATATATATATATATATATATATATATATATATATGTATGTGTTTATTTCTGTCTGCGAGGCGCGAGTCTAGGTTAGTGGATAGAAATTTTTTTGGGATCAGTATCAAAATGTATGTTTATATGTATTAATTCCACACAAAGATGTAGAAATGTGTGTGTTGCTTTTATCTTCTTGACTAGAAAACTGTAATATTTCCTTATTTATATGCTGTATACAGCATACTGAATGGTTTAATTATCAGTTTGATTGCAACACATCTTAAGCACACAGAAAATGGTCTGTTTTAATAGTCTGGTTGATGCTACAATTAGTGCAAAATTTCACTGCTTTTGTAAGACATACTAATCAAAGGTGAATATTATTTGCAGACTGCTACATGGAACAGTTGATATATCATTTGATCAACAACATTAGACTGCAACCTGTTTTGGTGAAAAGGAAGGCTGGAGCACCTGTGTAGAGAGAAGAAGCGTATGGAAAATTACTAGGCTAATGATAGCTGCTCTTTCACAATTAGGAAAGCAGTGGTCAGTGAAACCGCAGAGGTTTTTAACCAAATGTATTTATGACCTGTGGCTTGTGTGCACACACGCGGACACCTTCAAACACAGTGACACACGCCATAAACACTCATCCTTACTATCGCCACGGAGCATGGCATCACACGGCCCCTCGGGTTAGCGGTCAGTCCCCTCTCCATGAGTGCAGCAGTGTTAGGCCGAAGACCACACGGTCCAGTCGGGTCCGGGGCGAGCAGGTCAGCGGTCCCGCTCTCAGAATGGTCCAGTTAGTTCTCTGGTACCGGGTAGCCTGTGGGGCAGAGCAAGGTGGTTTTGTGTATTTTCAGTATGTATTCATTACAGAGTCAAAGGGTTGCAGTTGGGCTACACGATTGTGGCGCCAGCGTGCGATTGTGGCAAGACGGCCTGACCACTCTGAAATCGCTGAGCTAACAGGGACTGGGGCGGTGGCGCGACAGACGGAGCAGACCAAGTTTACACTCGCCGCTGAGCTCACACACCTTATAATGATAGATCATTGCAGGCAAAAAACCAAGCAACCCACCCACGGCAAATGTTTGCGAGGAAAGAAGTGAGAGCATGCGTTGAGGTGCCAAAAGAGTAGGCTGCTATGTTCTTGCGCAAACTGACAAACTTCAAAACAAGACAAGCCACCTCGCCGTCCTCAGAACAAAACTCCTACACAGACCGAGTGGGGAGATTGAGGGAGAAAGCGCGAGAGACGCGCACACACGCACAAACAGAGGGAAGAATCTCGAGAAAATGGCTTTGTAACTTTCACAAACGCGCAACAGAGCGTGTTCTTTGATGGCTGAGGGTGTTTGATACCACATAAACTTTGCACTTCTTCCACCTTTGGCTCCGTAACGCTTCTGTCATACTACAGAGTTTTTTGCTGTTCCACACCAGAAAGATCAGCGCGCAAGTTCATCCCCTGCCTGGAACGCACTGAAAATGCCCTGAAGGGAAGGTAAACGGCATGTAGGGTTCAGCAGCGAACAAAAGCCTTCTCATCTTTAAGCGGCAAACAGACCGATAAAAATCAATGCGGAGATGGTTTGTCAAGTTTTGTAAGAGATGCGTTCAGAAGGAATCCCTTGGTAATAAGCAGTGCAGTTGCGCTTTGGCAAACGCCATGTAATTTTGCTCCAGCCATGAAATCAGCTCAAGGTGCAGGATCGCTTCTCTCAAAACACTGTTTGGTTGCCTCGCTGTGCCTTTGTTACATGTGAAGGCCGAGGCCGGTTTCTCTCACTCTCTCTCTTTCTCTTTCTCTTAAGATAATCAGCCTTCCTAGGAAATCTAGCCTGCAGCGGTGCTACCTCAGAGAGGGAACTTGGTCATGTCTCATTGGTTCCTTGGTACAGGGTGGGTCAGAACAGCACGGAGAGTGTGAGGGCACACGGGGAGAGGGAAGGAGGGAGGAGGGAGCCAAGGGCAGTGCCCTGGATCCTCTGTAGGGGGCAGTCTTTCCTTTAATCATCTGTGCAGGAGGGCCCTTAGGGTCTGTACCGGAGCTCAACAGGCCAGCAAGACTGGAAGCGATGAAGAGGGGCAAAAGTAAAGGAGAAAGTAAATTTAAGAGCTCTTCTTGTCTTGTGCAGTACAATGAACAGAAGTTTTACAACACCTATATGTGCTGAAGGGATCTGTCTTTGAATTTTACATTTTCTTTCATTCTTTAATTAATGAATTGACTTGAATTAACCAGGCCACAAGTTTAACACATTCATTTTGTGTTGCTAATTATATTTAAGCTTTGAATTAACGTTAAACAATTAAACAAATATGCCAATAAGGGATGTCAATGATTAATCAATGATCGATTAATTGTCAATAAGAGATGCAATCGATTAAAGCTATCGTGGTCGATCAATCAGTTTCATTTTGGGGTGCGTGCGGCTCATGTGCAAACAGCTGTGAGTGACCGTGAAGGGGCCGAATCTTTCACGAAAGTAATTTACTAATGTACAAATTACGCCTTTGATATGATCCAAACTTTAAACCTACATTAAAACAGAACACAAAGTTCAATTGTATTGAAATGTATTAATCATGTTTTATTATCATGTTTGTTGCCTATCGGGCACTTCACTTTGACAGGGTTGCCGACGCAAACAGCACAGATGTATTCGTTCCTAAAACTTGTTCAGACATATTAATTTCTACAGAACATGTTTTATTAACTTTTCCCATGAAAACCCATGATTTAACTTTAATGCGGGAACAATTTAAGTTATAGTAACGAAGTTTACCACATTATGTGAAAACAATCATTTAAAATGAACAACAATAAAATAAACCTGTGAATCTAGTCAAGGGAGGCCGCGAGGATTTGGAGGGGGAAAAAATCATATATTATAAAGGGGAAGACACATATGACTTGATTTAAATGCATGCACTCAGATTGGCAGGAATCCAAGCTATTTGCACATGCCCTGCAACATATAATATAATATAATAAAAGGCAAGGTTAACGATTAATCGATTAATTGGTTGTTTATTTAAACGACGATCAATTGTGGAAATTATCAAAAAATGTACATCCCTAGTGCCAATCATGTTACCAAAACATTACTGTGGACAATATGTCAACGATAGGCACGTTTAATTATATAAAAATGAAGAAACAATGATTACTTATTACCTGATTTATTTACATTTCACAATATGTTAAAATGTGTCCTTCCAAATGTTACTGGTTCTTCAGTTCTAGACCCAGATTTTTTTTCCACGTCTTATATTTTATTTTATTTTGTAAGAAAATATTTCTTAGAGTTTTAACAACACATATATTACTGTATATTGATTACTCGATTGACAGTTCACAAATTACTCCTGTATTACAGTAGGTTCACTCCAGGTGCACACTCATTACAACTAAATAATACATATATTTTCTTGATAAAAAATAAAAAAAAATAAATGATCAGAGATGCCCCCGTTTCAGTTCTGCTCCTTGTAGCAGACGAAATCGATACACTTGCTACCCAAAATATCCATATATCAAAGGAAGAATGACATCAGGGTCCCAGAGCATCTCCTTCTCTCTGACACGCTGCTAAAACCAAAGAAGAACCAAATGTCTGCTAATCTAGCGCCGTTAAAAGCTTTGCTTTGACGCATTTTGTGTGCTCTTGTTGCTGAAGTCACAGCTCAGAGGCTGTCGTGATGTTGCTGCCAAGTTTGGTGTGGGGAATAACACTCGCTGGCATGCCGTTTGAAAACTCTGAAGCACCTGTCATTCTGCAAACCTGCATCGGAGAACATTTGGTTGGTCACATAGTTCATATGGCATGTGGATGTTAGATGCCAACACTCCTGTGAAAAAAAAATATATAAAAGATTGATAACCAAGTAAAGTGTAGAGATAGCACAGAACAGAAAAATATGAGTAGACTTCATGACAATGAAACAAATAAGACACACTGTTATTAAATCAAACTGCTTGGAAAAATAATCAACGTTGTTGTAGTGAAACTAAGATTCTTTATTAGAGTGTTGTTTAAAGGGCTACAGACCCCATATAGTGATTTCTTAAACACCACCCCCTCCAGTATAGACATGATCTTTGTATCATTAAATCCTGCACTCTGTTTCACTAGCAAAACATTAGTTACCTGCTGAGTGCAACTAAGATGTGTGTTACTTAATTGGAACTGTATAAGGAATAATAAAAACCTGAA
Organism: Enteromius viviparus; assembly: GCA_032353835.1. Taxonomy (NCBI): domain Eukaryota; kingdom Metazoa; phylum Chordata; class Actinopteri; order Cypriniformes; family Cyprinidae; genus Enteromius; species Enteromius viviparus. Next base: position 8,161,961 of record JAUCNO010000795.1, on the reverse strand, counting down.
GAAATTAAAACGATTTCTTCCATTTCTTATTCGGAGGAAACACATGAAAGAATTCAGCTTGAATAAATAGGGAATTTAGTTTTGTAATTGCTGTGATTCCAATCTATGCGGTAAATGTTTATTTTGCCATGCCTGGAATTTCTGAAAATGATTGATGGCGTACTTAAAATATGCAGCGATCAGCGTCCAACTTTTAGTCTCTGTTCAGAAGCAAGCAAAAGATACTAGTTCAAAGGAAGCGTGTTCAACCTCAAGTGATTTTCTTCTGCTGGGTTGAGTAGGTTCAGAGGGCAGAAGTATAGCTTACAGTAAAGGTGCCACACAGCTATAATCAAAGCACATGTGTATACTCCCATCACTTAACATTTGTCTTCACATTTATAGCTGGCCCCAAAACTACTACTTATAAAACCCCAAATACAGGGATCAATTACCAATGCATTGTGTAGGCTGTAATTCTCTTGGCCAACAGTTGAATCTTATCCCTTCATCTAACTCTATCCAAGAAATCTTGGATTGTGTTTTCTCCATCCCTTTTGTAGTCTACTGGTCTTCTGGAGACGTAATGGAGAAAGTGCTCTGTGATCATTCTGCTGATGTATGATATAAAATCTGTAATTACACTTACTGTACACCTCAGTGGAATTGTTTATATAAAGTTAAAGGATTATTGCCAGTGACAATGCATGCAATACATGATGTATTACACTGAAAAATTCAAATGAAGAGAACAATTAAGGATCCTGAAATCATCAAAGTGGTCTCTTTTAGAATTTTTTTGTTCTCTGAGGATCTCATATGTTTCTTCTGCAACTCCGAAGACCCAGTTTTAGACCCATAATAAACAAAAGCCTTTGGATACCTGGAAGCTCTCCAGTAGCTTCTTCCATTGTGTTAGTTTGCGAAACCTTCTATTTTGAAGTTTTATTTTTATTATTACCACAAATCAATTAATCAATGATTTGTTTCTTTTGCTTTTTGTTTCTTTTAGGCACCTTACTGCATGTTTCGATGCAGTTTCAAAGAAAGAAATGTCCACTGAGTGGCGCTAAAACACAGGTTTAATACATGAACCCTGGCACATTTTATTACGTTCAAATCTCCAAGCATATTTATATTGTTCTGAAGTTGTAACATGACATTCTTCATGTAATTGCACGACAGTCATGCTTTATTACTGGAAATTTGTGTGAAAAGGCATGTCTCACTAAAAAGTGCACCCATGTATGTTTATGCCATGAGACGAGGTAGCACAATACATATTCATGCATGCACACAGTCATACTTGACTACTTAATCATCTATTTCTTTATGTGTGTATAATGCACGTCACATTTATTAAAAGTCTTCAAGTTCACCTCAACCTGATTGTCTCAGTGATGTCAGAGTGCTGAGTCTGTTATTTTGGAAGAATACATGTAGAGAGGACATCATCACTTACTGTACCTGTGTGTGTCTGACCTAGTTTAGACCATGTGCTTGTGTTCCTAGCTAATCAAAGCAGATATCCAGAGGAGCCGGGTCTTTCAGAAATCCCAACATCTTCATGCCCTTCCTCTGTTACTGTACACTGAGGTGGACAGAGAGTGGAATGAGCAACATATTTCGCCACTGAGAAAAAAAATAAAAATAAAAAAAAGTATTTTTTTCAGAAAACGAATTCAGAATAAACAGCGCATTTAAAATGCATCTCTAGTTTCAAAAATAGTCATGTTTTGTAACATGCCATGCTTAAGCAATACCTCTCCACTGGCTAATTATAAAGGAAACATCACAAAATAAATGTAATGTAAACAAAAATATTCAGAAGAATCTTTTGTTCTGATTCTTCTAAGAGGCATGCATGCCACACTGACATAATAAATACAGAACTTGTTTATTGCATATGAATATATGCTAGATAATGAATTTTATCATTGTTGTTGTTGTTGTTGTGTATACGCAGTGTCTGGGTAGATAATGAGCAGCACTTGTAGACATATGATCCAAACAGTTGGGGATAGGTGTGTGTGTGTGTGTGTGTGTGTGTGTGCGCGCCTGTTTTTCAACACCCATCCATTGGAAAGCCCCCCTCATTTTCTCTCTTTCCATCTCTCTAAATCTCTCCCTCACAGGTAGGGATGAAAACTGCTTCCATGTCTTCTGCTGACCTATTTAGGTAATTGCACTCTTCATTAAAAAACTCTCATCTGAAAGAGAAATTACACTTCTCCCGTTGGTATCTAGGTAACGTAATCTCCCTCCGGCAAGCTAATTGCATGGCTTGATAACCTCATAGGCCGGGCCTGTTTAATTTTTCATCTCTTTTCAAATAATTATGGATCAGAAGAGAGAGGTATTGATTTGATTCATTAACTTCCTCGCTCTGCGCCAAGGTTAATGATTACATGTATCCCAATTATACGGTAAAGATCCACTGGGCTATTTGCTTTGATTGGCTTCTACTTTGTTATTGGCAAAGGTTGTGTTGAAACAAAGCCAAATTTGGGCGGCTAGTACGCTTATGAGGCCGTCTAAGTGCTTCATTTCACTGTCTCTGAACCCATAATTGACAAATAAAATAAATATGTGGTGCTGAATAGGCATTAAAAGGCAGAGACGAGCCGGAAAACAACCTCCGTCCTGTTTACAGTGACTTACAATAGCGGCTGAGAACCGCGTCTTTGCCATATTTCATTACTGCCAAGCTTACAACAATGTTATGTATATTATTAGACCACCAGAAAGTGCAAATGCAAGGTTTAAATGAGGTCACTTGTCTATCGAGGTACAGCCTTACAAAAAATCCCAGTTAAATGGAACTCGTAACCGACTGCTGTTATTTTAACTGACACAATTATGACGTTCGCTTTCGTGAGATCAAACAAGTCCTTTTCGCTCACTAGTCACACTTTCCTTGGGGCAGAACATTATGCGACATTAAGTGAGCAGCTACCTGTTCAGTCAATAACTCTCAAAGCCTGTGCTGACAGGACTAATACTCTGTGACTTGTAGCAGTGTGCCACTCAAGGGCTGATTTTAGGCAGACATAAGTACATTAAAATGACTGTAATGTCTAAATGGTTTCCTCTATTAAGTTCGCTCCTCCTGTCCCCCCACAATCATTTCTCTTATTTCCGCTGCGATTCACAGAAATGGGGCGATATGCTAGGAACACCTTATTATTGCAGGTCCTGGAATGAATTACTCTCATCTCTGGTAATGCCAGGGAGGGTGAAAAACATCATTAAAGGCTGGAAAAACAGGTGCAAAGCCAATTTGTCGGTTGTTTATGTAAGTGGAGGCCCTCCTCTGTCTTCTTCGGCAAAAGAGATTCTGTCATTTAAGTTCAGGTGAAGGCACAAGATGCAATGGGCCTTATTTGTCTGTCGAACAATCAAGTACAGAATACACTTTTGAGTTCACGTGTGATTCATGAAATATTTGCATGTCGCCTATCTCCCCATACAAATGATTGTACATTGAACAACGTGGTGGTTGAAAACAATCGTCATTTTACTTCAAAAAATGTATTATGTATGCAATAAAAATACCCGTAAATATAATAAAAAAATATACAGACATATTTAGTTTCCCTCACTACACAAGAAATTCTTTAAATGTAATTATTGTTATTAAATGGTATTCAGAACAAAAATGAAAATTTTTACAATAAGTATTACATTGTAAAGTAAAACACAAATTAAGCTATAGTGGCATTCATTATATAGCAGCAAACATTTATTTAAAGTGAAATTGCAAAATGGCACTGGGACAAGAATCCTAATCTTTCCATTTTTGACAATTGTAAGATTTTGTTGCTAAACTATTATTGATTTTGAAAACAAGGCTTTGTATTTCGTTTGTGCTTTAATATCTGCTTAAAACATCAATCCTTCACATTTGCAAAAATGTTGGTTTGGGCACTGCATGCTGATTTTACAGTGGACCCTTTAAATTAAACAGTGTTTTTGTGTTTGCTGCATTTTGGTTTTGATAATAAATGACTGAAAAGTCAAAATGCCGTCACTAGAACAGACATGCAGTGTGCGTGAGGAACCTAAACACTTAGTTAAAGAAAACAGTGTCAGAAAATGAGTGTAACCTGTAGCCTCCTTGTTGCAGCCTTTTTCTTCTATTGATATGTTAATGATTTAAAAGAAATATGATTTTTGTGTATAGTTCTATTTATTTTTTATTTATTTATATGCAAATTTTCTGCCTTTCTCCTTTCACAAAAGCATTTAATATATTCTAGTCTATATATTATATATTATATATTCTATAGTATATATTCTAACTTACTGGTTAATAACTAGTAAAGTCAAGAAAAGGCGCGAAATGAGCAAAATGCTGTTGTTATACAATCCTCTTCGACATTTACAAAGTTACATGCTAACTCAAGAACTTATCTACACGAGCTGAGATGTACCGTGAGATTTGATCACAGCCAAGGCTCATATCCATATTGATCAATTCCAAGTTTTGCATAGAAATTACCTTATCTTACGTTAATTTCATAAACTGTCTATTTCTAGCGTTTAGATTACTTTGAAATACAGTTGTTCAGGTTATTCTTCTTCACATTTATTCAGTTACTATTATCTTTAATTTTTTATTATTATTATTATTATTACTATAGGAATATAATAATCTTTCCTTTCACGAATCACATTCCATAAATTGTGTTTTAATAATGTTACACAAGTTCACATGCAAATGAAAGCTCACACATAATCTAGAGCTAAAACTTCTCAATCGTTCTTTTTTGTCTCTACTTTATGTGCCTTATCATCAACATTAGTGTAACTTTGCATTATTCAATAACTCATAATGTAAAAAGATTTTATGACAATTTGGTAAATAGTAGCAATTACAAGAGTGAGATTGGTCAGTCCTGTTTTTAAGGTCAGTTAAATTGCTGGTATGTTGTGAGAGCGTTGTGTGGAAATGAAGCTGGGAAGACGCTTTCTGTGATTCAGTAAAAATGGCAATGCAATCATCCCTGGGAAGTCCAGTTTGGCTAGTCTCTGTCCTGGCTTTCCAGCACCACTGCCAACTAGCTGAAGAGAGTAATTCCATGCCTTGCTGTGGCGCCTGCAGAAGCTCACAGGCTAAGAGCGCTCATGATAATCCATATGGACACCTCCACCGGTGGTCTTCCTTTCCCCCATCACTAAAACAATGGAAACTCCTCAGACTACACTTTCCAGAGAAGGTTGGAGGCCACGGTTGTCTAAGCCCCGCTTGAGTTGCCTTTCACCATCCATCTGCGGGGAGAGAGTGCAGACAGCTTTGGCCCCTTTTATTTGCCCAACGTTTCCATTTGAAGTTCATGGTGCTGCCAAAACTTCACAGGTAATAGGAATGTAACTGTGATCCCTGGTCTCTGCTGTCTAGTTTGGGGCTTTTGGCCTCACTCAGGGGCGTGGTGGTTGGCACGGTTGGCTGGGTTTGTCATCCGTCTCTCAATCAGGCCCTTCATGAGAAGAGAGCAAGCAGAGGGACAGCTTCTATTCTGGCCTTTCCTCCCTCCTGCTTTCCCTTTCATCTTGCAGCAGTGTTTCGGAGCAGTAGGAACCTTCTCTGCAGGGTGATTGGAAGCTGTTGACATTGCAGAAAAAAGTGTAAGTTTAACAAGTGTTTAAAGAGTGTGGCCGGGGCCATGCTTGGTGACTCTGAATGTTTTGAGTGTTCACAGAGCTCTGGTTGCTGAAAGGCCTGTAGAGCAGTGGGCTGGTTTGTTTTAACAGGTACGGGGGGATCCTGAGACTGACCTGCAACTGTGTAACAGCCATGAGGATACTACTGCAGGATCAGAGAAATGTTTGACAACCCTCTGTAAGTGTGCTGTAACAATTAGTTCACCAAAAATTTAAATTCTCTCATCATCTACTCACCTTTTTGTTGTTCCATATGTATACACTACCCACTACCCTATACACTTAGTTTGTCTGTTAATGTATTTGCTGTAAAAAAAAAAAAAACTTGCTATGTGCTATTTGCAAATGAAGTTATCTAAGTTGTTGTAGCCAGCAGTATTTTTACTGTTCATACAGACTTGGTCGGTGTTACGTCATAGCCAAGTGGGTGGAGTTGGCATGAGGGATTGAGGGAAATTATCCTTTCCCCCTCATTTGAAAAACATGGTGTTGACCTTCAGTTTGTTATGATCAGCTGGAGGTGCCAGTCTAGATTGCATGGCACTCCATCCCCCCATGTACTGAGTCTGTGTTTTTCCATTCCTTGTATGATCTGTCACCTGTGTGCTCTTGTCTCCACCCACCTCATGTGTTGTCTAAGTAACCAATGTGTTCTCCTCCCCTCAGTGTCATTGTCACATGTATTAATGCCCCAGAAGTCTTTGTGTTAGTCGCTGGCCAATGTTGAATGTACCCTGTGTGTTCTCCCTGTGTCCAGCCATCGGTGTTTACCGTGTTTCCTTTTTTCCTCGTTCTCGACCTCGCCTGTACCTGGATTTACGACTTTGTCTTCCCCCTCAGGATAATGTTTGCTCCTCGTTCGACCCTCGCTTTGTGTACTGGATTATACGCCTTTGATATGCCCGTTTGCCATTGCTCCGATCCTGCTATTGTTTACTCTGTGTGTGAATAAAACTGTCTGCGTATGAATCCGAATGTGTCTCGCCTCATCCGTGACAGATTGGCCAGCTGCAAAGGATTTAGCGACAGTATGCCACAACGCTCACTCATAGACTTTTGTTTGCCCCACTGGCAGGTTTACAACCCGGCTCCCGAATCCTCTTTGCATTCACTGTTTCTGCGCGGACGTCATATAGAGGGGTACGTTCAGGACTTCATTTCAATCTCGCACCTCGTCAGTGTGGACTGACGAAAAGCTATTTTTGCGTTGCAACGTGGACTGGGAAAACAGGCTTTCGAAAATGATGAGGCATTTTAGTCAACTAAGATGGTGGACGGCATTGTACAGCAGTTGTTTTGTTTGCTCTCAATTTTGACAGCTCTATTAAAGATTTATATAAGTTTGTACATGCTCCAGCTCATTGTTAGTCCATTTTAAAAACGGAGCGTTTTTAGATGAAAATGCCGTTTACAAATTTATCCATATTAGTGTAGATGTAGCCCCAGTTTAGCTCCAGCTTACCTCAACACACCTGTCTGGAGGATTTTAGCATGCCTAGTTATACCTTTACTTGCTAGTCCAGGTGTGCTTAATTAGGGTTGGAGCTAAACTCTGCAGAACACCAGTCCTCCAGAACAAAGTTTAGAGACTCTAAAACTATGCATTTTCCAAAAGCATCACTCGCTAACTATGGCTGTAATTTTAATTTAACTCTATTGTAACCATGGAACTTGTGACCATAGTTGCTTTTGGGAAATGCACCTGGAAAAGCATTTAGTACAACACACATTTAGGTTAGATTGGGTTAGATTTATAAAGAATATGGAGAAGACCTTTTCAGCTGGCTTAAATGAGACACCTGTCATCTTCAAATTGTGAGAACATTGTATTTATACATCTATTTCATATGACCAGCAGAACAGCAGGTTTGAGTGTTGTCTGAAATCAGTCAGTTAAGAGCCATTATACCATGATCAAAACCTAGATTTCCATGTGAATGAGAAAGAAGAGGCTACTCCAAATAATACATGTACAGCCTCTTCTTGATCGTAAGAGACCCTTGCTTAATTGCTCTTGAATGATTCATTTACCTGCTCAAATAATCTATTGGGTACAAATAATACACCTAACAGAAGCAGCACAATAAAGAAAAAGTTTGGTTAACTGCACATCCACAACACTATAAAATGCAGTTGCCATCGTTAATTGTCAGCTATCTTTCTAATGTAAGATATGCAAGTAAAACAATTTTGTGAACTAATGCCATAAAAAGTGCTGACATGTTTAGAAAATACAGTAATTTTTTAAATTCCTCTGAGTAATTGTCGACCGTTAGAAATGTGCCTTCTGGCAAACGCAAAATGAAATGTGCTGTTTACTGTCCATTCCATTTTTGAAAAGCTGACCCTGCGGACCTTTTCCAAATTTTATCTTCCTCCCTTTGTTTCATCTATCTGTTGTGAAGTCTCAGAGGAATTGAGAAAGCTAGACCATGAGGGGTTTGCAGTTTTCATAAAAAGATTTTCACTCATTGGACTCCACTGGGTTGGTTAATAGGCCCGAAAGACCCATGATTTTTGGAAGAAATTAATATATAAAAAATTTGTTTATGGCTTTAGGGAAACCTAAAAGAAGAAAATTAGCTCCGGAGGAAATAATTAGTCCATTGCGTTTACTTTCTCAGAACCATTATTTGCTCTTGTCTACAAACTTTAGTGGTCTTATAAGTTTTGCCCATGTGGTATTGCTGAGAGTTAGTCGGAAACATCTTTTTGAACTTCATCAGTTATTTGTACTGTAGTTTATTAAAAAAATCTTTTTGTTTTGTTTGATTTATATTTAATTTTCACTTTTTTCACTTTTCATTCTTTTAATGTATATTTCTGTATAAAACGCCCATGAAGTAACAAACAGATTTCCCCCCTTTTTTAATGCATTTTCTTTTGAAACAGGAAGTTGTGGAGTTTTAAAGAAGGCCTTATGCTTCTTTTTAAAATATGCAATATAAGTCTCAGGTGTCTCCAGATTGTGTCTGTCAAGTTTCAGCACAAAATTACCGCCACATCACTTATTATTAGGGCCAGGACTTGATTAAAAAAATTAATTAAATTAATTAGAGGCTTTGTAATTAATTAATCGAAATTAATCGCATTTTAATCGCATACAAATATTTGACTTGAGAACAGTGAGAAGTACGTTTTTTCATATGGATTTTTAGTATACCATTGAATAATGACTAAATACATAAGCTTAAGCAACATAATATTGTTTATTTTTGTTCAACAGACCAGTGCAATATTGTCATTAAGTGTAGCAATAGGATATTTAGAAATATAGTAGCCTATATTTCAGAAATTCAGGAACGTATGCATGGAATTAGTAGGATCCTTCCCAAGAAAAGCAAAACAAAACAAAAAACTATTTTTATCTAAAAGTTTTATTAAAAATGTACACTTTCAGGCAGTTGCATAGTTAAAAATAATCAGTTCTTTCTAAGCAGGCACCTTAAAAACATTCTGTTCAAGTTGACTTACCACAAACCATTCTGCTTTTTTCCAACCTTACACCACTCCACTTATACAGTCATTGTGATTCATTAACACCAGTGAGTAAGCAGCCCACAGCTTTAGCCACCAGCGAAGGCCTCAGGTTTATCACGTCTGTCTATACACACACAAACACAGACCAATGGTGCTGTGAGTCAAAACATAGAGTGCACAGTGACACCCATCAGACAGATTTTGAGACAAGGAACTTAGTTTGACTAATTTGTGGTCTCTGATATAATGGAAAGGAAGTTTAATATAACCCCTCAAATCTGCCACTGAACAGTCTGTCTGAACAAAGAACATGTATTTGTTGAGAAGTTTATGTTACACATTAAAGAGTATCACAGCTTTCCTTACACTTTCCCCCTGATTACGCCAAATACATTCAAGTGTGCGTATGCCTTGCTTTGTGATACTCTCTAAAATGGAGAATGACATAACTGAGAGGAGAAGAATGATTGAGTAAATTATGTCATTTTTTTTTTTTTGTGCAAAAAAAAGTATTCCCCTAGTATCGCAAAACTGAAGTCACATGGACTGTTTACAGATGTTTCTACTGCGTTGGATCTAGGATATTTTCCATTGCGTTGCTGTCTATGTATGAAGGGTTCTTAATATTTGTTCCGAAGACGAATGGGTTTGGAACGACATGTGGGTGATTAATTAATGACAGAATTTTCATTTTTGGGTGAACTTACCCCATAAATTCCTATTTTAACATTTTGACATTGTCTGTACGTTCTTATGCCACATTATAAGCATAGTATTTTAAAGTTTTTAGGATACCTTGTTGATCTTTTTACTTAGAAATTACTTTCGAGTTGAACATGCCTGTCCGCTTTAGTTAAAAACATTAAGGACTTCATCAGATGTGTACTGAAACTAAGCAGAAGTCACTCAGCAAACAACTGATTATTCACTTCATAGTGACATATATTGAAGCCGACAGAACGACAGTAATCTTTACCGCAACATAATTATCTCTGCTCAGTGTCTTTGTCTGTTAATACCCATGTGAGCATCAGGAACTATTAACAGCAGCTTCCACATTAATAGAGCAGATGTGGATATGCCCTTAATGAAGAGTTGCTTAACTTATTTTCAAACAGAAAAAAAATACGCAAACCTCTCTCAACTGCACAATCCACAGCAATAGCATCACGCTTCAGTATTAAGTAAACACATCCAATTAGCATGCGTTTTCTCGATCTTCGTTAGAATGGTAGTCCCCTCCAGCTACAAGGACATAAACAAACACGGTGTGCTCCTTGACAATCACCCACTTTTTGTCTGTCGGCTTAATCTAGGAAAGTAGAATAACAAATAGCAAAGTGCCATTCCAGGCCCCTCCATTACCCAGCAGTCCTTCTTTTCCCCAGGGGCAATTAGGGAGTTAGATTTATTAGACATAATTAAAAGACTACACGACTCCTGTTTCTGGCCCTGATATTTAATTTGCTCACTATAATGAAACAGAAATAATAAGACCTGCACTCCGTGGGTTGCAGATAGCTACCTTCTAAGGTTCCTTGGAGATAAAAAGAGTTAGTTTGATATAAGGACCCCGGATTTGCCGATTCAGGTAGTATTTTCAGACTGTGGTGTGCACACACACCAACACACGCACATAGTGTTTAAGTCCTTGCAAGGTAGAAATTAGCCCCTGGAGTAAATTGAAGGCATTTCAGTACACTTTTAAACAGCTTTATCAATCAGTATAGGTCATACAGAGGTTTGTCAAAGCCTCATAATAAGCCAACATGCTAAATGAAGCATTCATGGACATAATTTAATATTTGCGCTGTAGCTTAAAATGCTCAAAATCTAATTTGCATGTAGACCTGACCTCAATAACAGAATTAGATAAAGCACTATTCAGGGTTCAATTGAAGTTAAGCTGAATGCACTTTTATACATTGACATTTGTTTACACTGGATTCTCAAGCTACATATAGACAGTGTCAAAAAACTTAGTATCGCGTGCCATCTTACTTTCGGGCTTGTATGTGTTTTGGAGAGTTTTTCTGATTGTGATTTTTCATGACGTACAAGACATAGACCTCCTTGTATGTGCATTTCTCCTGGAAGCATGCACAGGCATAGACCAGAGAAAGAGCAAGATCGCGCTCACCAACGTGCTTCATTCGGCTGCACTGCACGGGCCTCTCACAGGAAATAGGCCTATGTTTCCAAAGAAGTACGTTTTAGGTTGTAAGGGAAAGATGACCTTGTTAAGCTTTCCAAAAGAACCCAGTGTTACGTGAATAGTGGATGCCCAACAGAGTTTCGAGGCCCAGTTCAATGCTGGATTTGCACATTGCTTGATACAGAAACATCAAAAATCCCAGTCATGATTCAGAACTGCAGACGGTAAGTGAAACAGCATCATATGTCTGTGTTTTGTTGGTAATCGCCGTAAGTGCTTGTCGTTCTTTAGCTCCGCCCACACGGCACACCTCCAGGAGCTCTGCTTTTATCCAGAGAGAATCGTAAGGCCGTATCTTTCTTTAGTAAATTTGTTAAAACTAAAGAGTTTTTTGAGATATGAAGGATATGAAGTACCACTCTATATGTACTCAAGGTTAACATGACATTGGGTGAAACTATGTGTGTTATTTCCCTTTAATCGACATAATTCATAGTAATATGAAGAAGTTAATGGGGCCAATGAAGAATTTAAGCATTTAGAAATGTGAAGCTTAAAAACACTTCTGTTAATTTTTCAGTCGAATCATAATATTTGAAAAGCGAAAAGTTGAAAAGCAGTTTAAATCGTAATTTTTTAAATATAATATTTTCACAGATCAAAGTTGAAAGATCAGATTTATTTATTTATCTACTTAATTAATTAAGAAATTTGTATTCATTTATTTTTGCAAAAAAAATATTATTATATAGAATGTGTAAAAGGATAAATTATTGGTAACACCGTATTGTACACTTACACTTATTAGTTGCTTGTTAGCATGCATATTACTAGAATATTAGCCATTTATTAGTGTTAATTAAGCAAATATTAATTCCTTATTCTATATCCCTTATCCTACCCAATACCTAAACTTAACAACTTCCTTACTAACTATTTATAAGCAGAAAACTGCACATTTATTGGGGGAAAAGTCATTTAATAGTTAACAAGTGTTGCCTAATTTAAAGTGTTAGCAAATACTTTTTTTTGGTTACGCCACAATAATGATAATAATAACTATTATTGTCCACAGTACATTACTGTATTCAATTATCATTGCACAACACAAATCGAGTTTCAGGAATGAATGTCCATATGTGCCTTTGTGCTGATAGACACCCACTCACATAAATATTAGCTGTTTGTGTGAGAAAAAATAAAACAAAATCCACCTTCTCCGTATGGTCCCACGAATCAGACATACAGCATTAGAAACATGCATTTACCTATATTTACCCCATATACCCCATATTTTGCAGTTGTGAATTCTATGGGTTTACTTTGCCTCGCAATTACACACAATTTTTTCCACACTTTGGAAGTTTATTGGTGCATGTCTCAACAAAATGTGTCTTTAAGTACCATTTCCGTGTGAGTTTTCCCTCCACTTCTCTATGGCATCATTTTAGATAAGAATCTATTGGCATTATGACGGCGCTGTAGTTCATCAAACCTATTTCTGACTAAATGAATCCCAGCAGAACTTTCACAGCTCTGATGTTTATATCATGCTGGAGAGAAAGGAACACACATTTGTTCGGCTCAGTCAAATCCCTGCTTCTGTAGTGACAAGATGTAATCTTTAAACAAAGGCTTCCGTCTCCAAGATCTTGAAATCCTACTTTTATGTTGTGTGTGTAATTGTCTGATAACTTCAAAGACAGGCCTCATTTACAGCAATTGTTGGTAAATTTTGTCTAATATGGCAACAACAAAGGAAATGTATAATTATATAATTGTGCTTGAGCAACACCTTAATTCCCTGGATGTCTCCCTGCCCTCATTCTGTCAGGGAAAGTTCACACCCCACGTTTTATTCTGAAGGAGAGAGACGGGTTACTGTTTACTCTATAACTAGAGTAGAACAAAATACAGCATTAGGTCAATTTGTGTTGAGATAAAGCTTCCTATCAATGTAGGAGTTATTTATTAATGGGGCTCGTATATGTGTGCGTCTGTAGAAAATATTTAATCAAGTTCTCAGAATAGTAAGGCAAGAAATACCATAGAAGCATATTCCTGTTTTCAGAATAATTGTTTCGTCTCTAAAAATAGTGTTCTGTAATATTTGCAGAAGCTTAGATGGAAGTCCCCTTGGATGCAGTGCCCAGCGGTCAAAAGATTTTGCAATACACTTCCCCGTATTACCGACGAGTCCACATATGCAGGTTTTATTACCATCATCATCAGTGACAACACATTGGGATTTTTTTACTACTCTACAGACATTTGAAAGCCAACTTTTGCAGGAAGAGATGATCTTTCTGTCATTCATTCAATGCCGCCTCCTTAGTATTCAGACTTCCCCTAAACAGAAGTCCCTAAATGAGTAGGACAAAGAAATCATTAGGCCAGCTCTGTTGTACTTAAAGAGATCACTCAAAAATAAGGATTTTGTTATAATTTCGTTCACATTCACGTCATCAAAAACAGCACTGGGCATGGTTGACTTTAACTGTATGAGCTAAAAAAAGAGTGGTAACAATAATTAAAAATGTTTTTTTATGGCCCACAGAATAATGAAAGTCATACACTCTTAGAAGAAAAGGTTAAAAAATTAACCTTTGAGCTTCCTGGAGATTGCAACTGAAGGTTCATTTTTAAGCTTTTTGAAAAAGTTCTAATTGGAACCGTCATTTAAAAATGTTCCTTTTTGACCATTTTGGTAACACTTTAGAATAGCAGATGGTTATAAGTCATTTATAAGAGATTAGTTAATGATGAAATGTACATCTACAAAACATTCACAAATGATTAATAA